>JZKD02S1876418.1:21475-46200 GCA_000966675.3 Picea glauca | reverse complement strand
CCGTTAAAGGCATAAAGGTCGGGGGGGTTCGATATTCGTTGCTGACCGTAGATCTGAGCATGCTTTGATCGACCACTGAGATTAGTGCACCTTTTAGCCACAAAGTGCTAAACTTGTCAAATCACCACAGAACTTAGGATACAAGTATTTTTTGGGTAGCGCTAGCTCCCCCTTTTTTTAATTCTTCACCAAGGGGGTCAAAAACACATCATTTTAACTCAAATCAAAGGCATTTAATCAACCTTTCATCAACTTTATTAAAAATAAAACATGCTAACCTATATCCTAATATAATTACCTAGAATTGACCCAGTGTAAATTGTTGGATCAATAATTACTCTACCCTAAGACATTTGACCAAGATTAGACTGTTTGGACAAACTTATTCACTAACCTATCTAATTTGGCTAAGATTAGACTTATTTATCCAACTTTATTCACTATCCTATCTGCATAAATTTAAATAGTTTGATCATGGTTAGACAGTATGAATCAAACCAAATTATTCCATGGTTTTTATTTATTTATTTATCTCCTTCTCTTTTTTTTTATACCCTCTTTTGATTTTCTATATTTTTTATTTTTCTTTCTTTTCTTTTTCTTTTCTTTTTCTTTTACTTTTCTTTTCTTTTGTAAATCATTTGCAGAATAAAATATTATTTACAATATAATTCAATTAGAAGAAGAGATTATAATCACCAGGTGATCCTATGAAACATAGGGTTATAACAATGGCTCCACTTGGGGATGGTGCTCTCCTTGTGAGGTGCCAAGAACCAACTACCTGTTGTTTTTAAATTTCTTCTCTAGTGATTTTCTGCAACTTGATCAGATTTATTCTGATTGTAAATTTGGTGATTTAGATCAGTGGCTTAGGTCCTTCTCTTCGAGCTTCAACCATTTGATAAAAAATCACCTCACGCATGAAATAAAAGTAAAGGTAAAAGTGGTTTGTACAATGAAATGAGTGACTGAGATCTTCATTTTGGTGGAACATAATGCTTGAGCATCCTGCCATTCATAGGTCCTTCTGGCAGATCCGCTCCATCCCTGTCCTTGAGTAAGAATGAATAGTTTCCTCTATATGCCTGTATTATGAAAGGGCCTTTCCACAAATTGTCAAACTTCCCATGCTTTCCCTTGTCTTCATTTCTCTAATCCCATTTCAGCACTACATCACCCAATTTGAAGTTATCCTCCTTGGTTCTTCTGTCATAAATTTTCTTGATTCTCTCTTGGATTACCTGAGTCTAGTTATACACCTCCTCTCTGGACTATTGGAGTTGGATCATCTGATTGTTCCTCCTTTGGATATCATTAGGCTCTACAAGTACTTCTTGCAACAACTTCATAACAGGAACACCCAAAGAGGTGGGGAAGACAACATTAATTCAATATACCAACAGATATGGGGACATACAAATTGATCTTTTTGTGGTCAGCCTATCATCCCAAAGTGCATGAACCAATTTGTTGTGCCAAGATTTCTTATTTTCCTGAAACATTTTCTTGATGATATTAACCAAAGTTTTATTAGCAGACTCTACCAATCCATTATTGCTGGCACAGGGGCAGAACCAGGGTTCAACGCTACAACAGTGCACCAACAAAACCCTAACTATCGACCCTTTCAGCAACACTTTCAAAGCAGATGAAGTCTCACCCGAGGTAGAGGCAGGGGTGGTTGCAAGACTCAGATGTCTGCAACCTTAGCTGGGACACAAATATGTGATTGTAATACCTTAACAGAGCACTTAACAATTACAGTTCATCAATGTTCAATCTAGTTTACAGCGTAGTTAAACCCTAATAATAGATCAACACAACATTAACACAGATCCTATGGATCCAAGCACTAAGCATACCAACAGAGATCAAATCTAGCATTCGTTCACGTTATTCATCACTAAGCTATCATATCAGATTCATCTATCATCTAACAATGCATTAAGCATTGAATCACATAAACAAGAGAGAAATCATAAAGAACAAATCATTCATAACACAGGATATACGTGGTTCACCTCCACCCTAGGGCTACGTCCACCAACTCCTCGTCTTCTTTATTAGCTTCTTTCAACCTTCTTACATGCACAAAGCCTCTGAATCAACTCCGTAGAGGACATGAGATCTGTGCACTTTGATAGATCCTCCTTCCCCGAGTAGATCTAGGCACAAATCCCTACATAGTCTTTTAGAGTCACTTGCACTTAGCTCTACAAGTCTCACATAGTATGCACGAAGAAATTACAATTACTACTTGCACTTAGCTCCCTTTTGTCCACTACTTCTTACATCACCTAGACTTCTATTTATACATTACAAAATAGGCCTAAGCATGGGTAAACCCATCGGCTGACATCCCCATAGCCATTACATAAGCCCAAAACCCAAAAAGGGTTCAAGATCCAGTGATCTTCGCTTCGATTTGTGCTCCACCTTCTACAGTCTGTCGAAGTCCTGAAATATGTCAAAAGTGACCAAGGCTCTCCAAAACTTGGTCAAGGGCCAACAGGCATCCAACACTCACCTGTGACTCGTCCCGAGTCACTCTGAACTGGGTAGCTCTGCCTCAAAAGCCTCAAGCTTGGCTCGAGTGGCTTCGACCTGTTGTTGTGCCACGACCTCCTTCCTAGTGAAATCTTGGATTACTGCTTCATTGACGGGTCCTTCTAAGCATTGTTCAGCTGTAATGATGACTTTCTCCAATTCTACTCCTTGGCTTTTGATCTCTATGAATAGTTGGAAAACGTTGTCCTATATTGGTTGGAGCCTCTGAGTTACTTCCATGACTCTGCTCTGAATGGTGTGGACTTGTTGCTAGGCAGTGCGTTGTTCTTGGGATCGCTTCATCCTCTCAATGGCTGACAGGGGATTCAACTAAGCCTGTATTGTTTCTGCTTGATGCTTCACCTCCTGGAGCTATGACTCCAGTGCCTTCAATTCAGGATCCTCAGTGATTCATTCATAAGTTTGAGCATTACGATCACTCAGTTGTTTACATTCCATGGTGAGGCCCTTGATTCTTTCAACTGCGCCTCGAGCAGTCGCTTCTCTTTGATATCACACATCCTGCAGGGTACTGGGCATTGTTCTTAGCTCCAGATCTGTGATTCTCCGTTGAAGCTGCTAGATGGTTTATGCGAGCTATGCTACTTGGTGTTCTACTGGTTCTTTCTCTTTCTGCTCCAAGCGTATCACAGAGCGAAGTGATCTGTTGACTGCATCTTTTACTCCGACCTGCTCCACAAGAAACTTTTCTTTCTCTTGTTGGATCTGCGCTCTCTCTTCTTCAAAATTCGCTTGAAGAGCATCCTTCTCCTGTTGCGCAATCTTGTGTTTCTCTATAACTTCCTCCTATTCTTGTTTCAAGGCCGTTGTGTCCTGGTCTTTCTCAGCTTATGCTCGATGAAGGCAGGCTTCAGTCGGATCAGCCACTCTTCGGAGTTGAGTAGGCCCATCTCCCAACTCTGGTTCTTCTAAGGGCGGGGGGCGCAGTGGACACTACGCGGCTCGAATAAAGGGATTGATGTACACCTCTTAGTTCTGCTTCAATTCTATCGTACATGGCTTCTTGTTTTTCTTCGTTTCTTTTCACAATCTCTTCCGAGGCATCTCCTACAACTGAAATAATAAATTCGAAGTTGTCGACCGTGAGTACACTCTGCATCTTAGGTTTATTAGATTTGGACTTCTTCCACGATGAAGGTTTCATGGGGGAAACCTTCCTTTTCTTAGAGGGATCAGTGTCATGGGGGAGGTTCTGTGGTGGTGTTACTTCGCCTTGCTTATCTTCTTCTTCTTCTTTTTCCTATTTGTTCACTTCATCATCACCTCCTCCGCTAGGTCACTCAAATGCGATCTCTTATGATGTGTTGTGTACTTCCTGTACATCTTGCTTCTTTTTCTTCCTGCTGCTGCTTGGGGCATCATACTTTTCGTGAGTAACCACCGGGTTTCCAATAAGGTCTGTGTCAGACAGCTCTGCGGGGTCAGTAGGGATAAGGAGTCCTGCAGGCCAGTGTTTAATGATTTCTTCCAGGTCCTCTATAGTGATCTTGTAGTAGTACTGAAGTTCTCCTTTTCTTTCATCGGCACGTGCAGTAATATAAATAAAATACCTATCTGCCTAGAACTTCATAAGAGGCCTGAACCTATCCAAGGTGTTTAGCGTCATACAAGGGAAGAACTCAATAGCCCTCCTAAGCTGCAGGTAGTAGGTATGAAATACTGCGTTTGACTGACATTGCATTCCCATATCGCTCGAATACCAGAGCATGGTGAACTTCGCAGCAAGTGGCTCGAATGGACCGATCTCAGGGAAGATCGCACCTTCCGACATCTCCCAAGAAGTAAATGCGATGAGGATCGGGAGCCAACTGAAGTGAAACTCATAGCCCTGATCCTAAGCTTCGTGGAAATCCAGTTCATCTATAGGCCTTCCACGCATTTCCCAACGAGGTTAATGACAAACCCTGTAACCTGCATGGGTCTCTTCTTTCTTAATAGATTTCCTGCAATCAATTGGCATGCTAGGCGCACTGTGCCATTCTGGATGGAGGCTACCTTGTAGCCTTGCATCCCCTTCTCAGCATTATTGTACGTTTCTTTAATCGTCTGTGCTAAGGTGTTGTCTGCAACTTTTCCTGTGTATAAGTCTCGTGGGTCTGGTCCTTGCATGCTTAGTCTGGTGATCCTATGGATCATCACTGGATCAACAATGATACGTCTATCCAACCACAGATAGCCACCATGGAAGCATGACAGTGGGAGCTTAACACAAGCGTTAACCTCCTGGTGCCTTCAAAAATGTGGGATCTTCATTACATTCAAAAGGGTGGACTACGCGAGGTTCATGGTCCATGGCTGAGGGATGATTTTCATCTTCTTTCCCTTTGTATTGGTCAGATATTTGTGAGGCGCGAGCATGCCATAGCTCTTATGGTCTCCCAGGTTATAGTCACTAATATTCAAGGTTGGAATCTTCTCTAGTTGTGGTCTGACTGTGCGTATCCCCTTCGGGAGATACGCAGTGATGACGATGTAGTCGAAGTCCCTTGGGACACTGTCGCAACTCACTACACCGGCCAGGGGTGGGATGTATTTGGGTAGGATGGATGGTAATAACTACACATTCTCCAAGTCATCTCTATGCTTGGTTCTTTTCTCAGTTGCAGCTCGGGATGGTTTGGATCGACGAGAAGTCGACGGGGAGGCTTTCACTCCTCTCATCGATGAAGCTTATACGCCCACATACATTACCTTTTCAATCATGAGGTCTATGAGTATCTCCTTCACATACTCTTCGACTGCACTAAGTTCTTCGTACATACACGCTCGTGGCTGGCTATCTCAGGTTGAAGAGAAACTAGTCAATGTAATGGGATGGATGGCTATAGCTCGATGATCACTGCGTGAAATTAACTAATCACAGGTGGAAAAAGTGTTCTCGGTGCAAGATTCGATGGAATAAGTAGACAACTAGGTAAAATATCTTTCCAACGGGCGAGAAGCCTTCATTAATGCAATTTTGTTCAATGCGATATTTTTGGCCATAACTTCTGTTCTAAACATTCGGATCGTCTGGCTAACGGTTATAATGCCTCCAACGGTCATATTAATTCGCCATGGCGAAGTTCCATGCTGTGCTGTACTGGTATCCTGACGAAGTTCAGATTCTGGAATCCTTCCTTCTGCACAGTTCCTTCTATAACTTTCTATGATTTTTCTATCTTTGCTTTCTTCTTATTGAGATTTCTAGCCTTCTTCACGGTGATCTTCATCTCGATATTCCTCTTTCCATTCTGATTCTAATTTTCTCTGGGCATAGCAACTTCGCACTGTTGATGGTCTTTACTAGGGTTCAAGGAAAACACTTCTTCTCTGTCTAGTGTAGGTGCTCTACTCTCCTGTACAGATAGGTGTCTCAAGTCCTCATGTGTCCTTTCAACTTTGACATCCAAGTTTCTAGTTCTAAATAAATTCGACCTATTCTCATGTTCGTCAATCAAATGTGAGATCTTCCTAGTCATGAATTCTTTTAATTTTTTATTCTTCTACTCTAAGACTTCTTCTTCTTTTCTTCTGACTTGATCCTTTTCGATACAGGGTTTTCCTAGTAACATAGCAAATGGGGCGTTGTTCGCAATAAACTTAACAACCTCAAAATCTTCTTCCGTCGAGGTCCCATGAGCACTCATAGATATCTGGGTAATTCATCCACATAGGGTTATCAACTTTCCTCTAAATAATCTTATTCCACCCAATGAAGGAATCATAGTAGGTTTTCCTAAAATTTCCCAAGTTCTTTATGTCATGATATTCACCTGTGTTTCCTCATCCAGAACGCAGTCAATGTCGAAGTCCTGTATTCTTTCTTCTATGCATTCTTTTTCTTTGAATATATCTGATAAGTTGATGTTTATGTGACCATCTAGGGTTTATTTCATTTGCAATAGAACAATTTATGATTCTTTCTAGGGTTCTACCATGATCTTAGTTTCTTGACCTTTCTTAGGGTTTGCCTGTTCCATATTCATTCTGTCAAGCTTAGCAATCATTCTAGGGCAATCTAAAACTTAATGATCCATAGATTTACAACAAAGACAACTAGGTCTTCTTCCAGGGCATTCCTTAGCAAGATGTCCTAGTATTTTGCAACTGTAACAAAGAGTTAATCATCTATTTCTCCTAAATGATATCCATCCTTTCCTATTCTGCGCACTAGGATCATGGTAGCTATCCTGCAAAAAAATCTTTCTAGGATCCTACATCCATTTGTTAGTCCAAACATTATTTCTATGCATAGGAATAACATATCTTTCACATTTCTTATCAGATCTACTCATATCAAATCTTTTTTCTTCTAGTTGTGCCCTATTTTTCAGGCTAGGACAAAATTTATCAAACATACCTAGATCCATATTTTTGAAACAAAAATTCCTACTTATCTTACCTTTTCAATCAAACTGTCTTACTATTCTTACCTTTCTCAGAGCACAAAGCTTTGAGATCTTACCTCTTTTCTTCAGATCAGACTTCTCTTTTTAGCACAGAGATTCACAACCCAAATAGAATATGGCACACCAGGGCAATAGATCTACGCATGAGGCTTTCACAAAGCTTCTTCTTCCTCAGTTCCAAACAATCATAGTTTCAGTTCATATTTTCACACATGGATTCTTCTTTCTCAGTTCCCAACAATCACAGTTTTAGGTCAGATTTTCACACAAGGATTCTTCTTTCTCAGTTCCCAGCAATCACAGTTTCAGGTCTCGGAAACAAAACCATTTGTTGGCATATGAGCAGACCTAGGGTTCAAAACTACAACAACACACCAACAAAACCCTAACTACCGACCCTTTTGGAAACACCTGTGAAGCAGATGAAGTCTCACCTGAGGTAGAGGCAGTGGTGGTTGCAGGACTCAGATGTCTGCAACCTTAGCTGGGACATAGATCTGTGATTGTAATACCTTAACAGAGAACTTAGCAATTATAGTTCATCAATATTCAGTCTAGTTTACAGCGTAGTTAAACCCTAATAATAGATCAGCGCAACATTCACACAGATCCTATAGATCCAAGCACTAAGCATACCAACAGAGATCAGATCTAGCATTCGTTCACCTTATTCAAAACTAATCTATCATATTAGATTCATCTATCATCTAACAATGCATTAAGCATCGAATCACATAAACAAGAGAGAAATCATAAAGCACAAAGAATTCATAACACAGGATATACGTGGTTGACCCCCACCCTAGGGCTATGTCCACCAACTTTTCATCTTCTTTATTAGCTTCTTTCAACCTTATTACATGCACAAAGCCTCTGAATCAACTCCGCAGAGGACAGGAGATCTACGCACCTCACCAGATCCTCCTTCCCTGAGTAGATCTAGGCACAAATCCCTACACATTCTTTTATAGTCACTTGCAATTATCTCTGCAAGTCTCACATAATATGCACGAAGCAATTACAATTACTACTTGTACTTAGCTCCCTTTTTTCCACTACTTCTTACATCACCTAGACTTCTATTTATACATTACAAAATAGGCCTAAGAATGGGTAAACCCATGGGCCGACATACCCATACCCATTACATAATCCCAAAACCCAAAAAGGGGCTGAGATCTCGCGATCTCCGCTTCGAATTGTGCTCCGCCTTCGACAACCTGTCGAAGTACCAAAATAGGTCAAATGTGACCAAGGTTCTCCAAAACTTGGTCAAGGGCCAACAATTACCCTGAGGGTAATAGGATTTAGAGTGCCCTAAAGTGATCTGATACTTACTACAAAATTCTACCATCTTTTTTGATCTAAAATTTGTTGCATTATCAGTTATAATCTTCCTAGGGCATCCAAAACGAGATAGAATGTTATTTTCCAATAATTTTGTAATCACAACATTTGTGGCTTTCCTGGAGGGTATAGCTTCAATCCACTTTGTGAAGTAGTCTATAGCTGTGAGGATCCACCTATGTTGTCCTGATGAGGGTGGGTGAATCTCGCCAATAAAGTCCAACCCCCATTGCTGGAATGTAGCTTCAACTGAAATAGGTTTCAGAGGTAAAGGCAAAAGTTTCCTATTGCCTTCAAAGACCTGACATTTGTTAAATGAGGTTACCTTTTTATGGACATCTGCAAACAAGGAGGGCCAGTAAAAACCAGCTCTAAGGATCTTGTTAGCAGTAGCCTTCCAATTTAAATGTCTTCCACAATCACCTTCATGGAACTCCTGCAATGCTTTGTCAGCTTCATATTTCAATAAACAATTAAGTAAAATGCCTCCAACATCTTTCCAGTAAAGATTTCCATTCAGAATGCAATATTTCAAATCTTTAAGTTTTAAGAATCTAGCTTTAGTCTTTGTCAGACTAGGAGGAGCTTGTAAACTATGCAAGACAAAGATAAGGTCTGTGTACCATGGAGAATTTGAGAATACCTCTTTGACATGTGGATTCGCCTGCTCTCCCTGTTCATCAACTACAACTAAGAAGTTTGTATCTAAAGCATGTTTTATTTAGCCAACAGTTTGTTCAAACCTTGACCCTTGATTAGTTTGGTTGGTTTGATTTCTATATCATATTCAAGGATCACAACAATCCACTTCTCTCTTATACCATCTGGGTTATCCCGAGTCAAAATATCTTTCACCACTACATTAGGAACATAAGCAATGGTATGTGAATGAAGAATGTAAACTCTAAAATATTTAATTGCTTTTACCAAGGCAAAAGCCCATTTCTCCATTATGTTGTAGTTCAGTGCAACATCTCTCAATGACTTGCTGAAAAATGTTATAGGTTGTTCATGGCCTTCACTATTTTTCTACAAAAGAATTGTTGCAATGGTGTGTTCAGAAGCAAAAGAGAATAAGTAGAAATATTTAGCATAATATGGACTGATTAATACATGAGCTTGTGTCAATGCCTGTGTTACTTGCTCAAAGGATTGTCTAGTTTCTATGTTCCATTTTATTTTTATATATATTTTTAAGCATATTTGTTATGCTTCTAAGGAGCTCTACCAAATTAGGTATGAATCTTCTCAGAAAATTTATTTTTCCTATGAAGGATTGCAATTCCTTAATGTTTCTAAGATGGTCTAACTTCTGGATGGCCTGAATTCTGCTAGGTTCTATCTTGATTCCATATTTAGATATAATGTGTCCTTTTTACAGGATAAATCGATATGTGCAGACACTAACTGATCTCCCTAGATCCACCTAGATATAGAACAAAACACACCAGAACATGACGCTTTCCTTAAGTTTTAGATATTGAATTTACTAACTAAAGTGATAGGTGACATACCGTTTAAACACCGATTTCTCTCGCCATCGCCATCCTATCTCTGTTCCAACGCTCATACAATGATGAACATGAAAAAAAACACAACCAACCAAAGTGATAGTAATAGCATAAACTCAATATAAACCTATGTACGTGATCAAGGAATCATACAATAAAACACAACAAGCTTTATAGGAAAGAATCATATTAATGTATCATATTAAATGTGAAAGAAAGATTACAACCATGGCCTTGATGTCGTAAGGTCCCTTCCAACTGTCCTTCTCTCCCCGACACTTCCACTCTAAGAATTCTGAGAGCATAGATCTGATAATATTCACAATCTATCTTGACAAAATGGCTCATCTAGCCAAGCTAACAATCTCCGAAGCTCAATCCAATCCAAGCTAATCCAAAAAGCTCAAAAGCTAATCTCATCCAAGCCAACTTTCTCCATGAGAGATCCTCTCCTTTTATAAGATGAAGAGGATAAGGTGAGGAGGTTAGGATGATCCCACCAAATCATGAAAGCGAGTAAGATCCAAACCATTCGGATGCCACCTCACCATGGAAGTTTCTCCTTATAGAAGCATCGAGAAGATGCTCATATCGAGAAGATGCTCATATCGAGAAGATGCTCATATCGAGAAGATGTTCGTTTTTCCCACGTATGATCATTCTCACACCCTGCTTATAGAGAAAACTACGAACTTCTCGCAACCCAGCTATGGTGTAGTGTAACACCCTATTTCCCCCAATTTGTAATTAATCATAAAATAGGAATTACCATGCTAATGCATGAGGACAATGTAAATGTATTACTGTTTGAGTTGTCAATGAATGACTGTGGGGGTGAAGCCTTGAAAGTACTGGCCATGATATCACTAGAGGAAGAATGTGAAAACTATAAGAGAGGGTTCATTATGACAAATAACCCCAAATTTCCCTTGATGAGGATGACAACCTCCTTCGGATCCCAAGGAAAGAAAACAGTTAATGAAGAAAGGACTGGTGGTTGAACAATCAACCACCCCCATAAATGGAAACATGGGTTGTCAGCCCGAAGTACCACAATGACCTGCAGACCTGAGTTTCCTTCTGACAGAAGGAACAAGATAGGTCGACAAAACCTTTCAGGGTATGGGGGATACGAAAGGGAGAGGAGACATGGGACATAAGAGCGTAAGATCATAATGGAGATGCTCCAGTGGAATCACAAATGGAAGTCTACGAGCTTGATGTGGAAGAGCATCTGAGAAACCTCGCTAAGGCCATAACCGAGAGAGAAAGCTCCGAGTTACAGAGAACAGGACCCAAATAAAAGCGGAAACGAAGGAAGAACCCTTGAGAAGTGTGAGAATTCCCTGGTGATATCATGGCTTGGCATGGGGGTGGCCAGAGTGCTAAGAATGAATGCCTTTGTTCCTATGGTTGGGTGGAAGGACGAACACCCACAGTCAGTTGGTTGGCGGAAACCCATAATAGATAAGCGATTTCATACCCTGTGTAATTTAGCCGTAACTGTGTATGAATTGGTTATACTGTGTATGTTTCAGGAATTCTGAATATTAATTAATGGATATATTGTATCTCCCCTATTTCTGCTTGATTGTATAACTAGGCCAGTAAGAAATTATATGGTTAGGAGATGATTTTATACTCGTAAATTCTTGTGCCTTGTGGAGGCATAAGCCAGAGTCACGAAATGTGTGTTCATCGACCCTGAACACAATTTCATGTACGCATGAAAACCCTCCTAATTGTTTAGAGTCCCTTGGAGGATGAATTTTGTTAGGCTTAGGAGAGGTAGTGTAGATTGGCACAGGCTCTCTGCGAGGCAAACCGAACCCAGAACTCCTCAAGTCCTAGACAAGCTCAGGAAGGATCGCACCATTGTGTGCAAGAACCCTACATGGAGTGTAGAGGTCGAGAAACCCTTTGGAGGTGTCAGAGCGTATGAAAGATCAGGAGTGATAGAGACCATGATCAAAATCAGATCTAAACCATTGGCTCAATTTGGGGAAATAGAGGTGAGGATTTCCCCAAAGTCCTAAAAGGCGAATCACCGATTCGTAGGGGAAAATCTGGACCGTTGGAGCCTACGTCCAGACAGCCGGAGAAGAGTGCGCAAGAGAATAGATCTAAACCGTCATATCGAGCACAGGGGACAGATAGTTGTTGGATCTAGAGGAAGGTCCACGAGACAAGTTCTGAAATCATCAGAGCCGTACATCAGAAGGGATGCGTGGCAAGAGCTCAGCATTTCGTTGACTCGTAGAGCAAGAAGGTCAAAGAACATACTGTTCGAACTAGCGATGTGCGAAGTCACAATTTGATCATAGTCGTCCATCAAGGAGGGCACGTGGCAAAAGCTCAGTGTTTCACTTACTTGCGACTCGAAGGAGTCAATGGGCAAAGTTTTAAGGACTCACGATATGCAAAATCGCGAAAGTATCCAGACCGTTGGATCCAAGCCACAGGAGAACCATTAGATCAGAACCTCCGCGTGGTATCATGTATCGGGGGTTCAAAGGTTGAAGGAATTTCTTTTCGACTGCAGAAGTCATGAAGTTTCGAGCATCGAGGGCTCGTGCAAACACGTGGCACATCCGTTAGGTGGGGACCGCATGGTTGATAGGTGGTGGACACATGTCACCTAGGAAAGAGTCAACCCATTGTTGACTTATCGTGTTTCGTGGTTTCGAAGGGTGAAGAAGTTGCACTTTGATCGCTAAGGTCGCGAAACGCCGAGATCAGAGGTCTCGTGCGACGGGCGGAAACAACACAACTCATAAGCAGAATACAACGGAGGAGACAAGTGGCATGTACGCGTCGCTTTGGCAAAGTACACGTAACGTTGACCTTTCGCATTTCGGGGATTCGCAAAGGAGGAGCACGAGGGCTCAACACTCCAACTCGTGAAGTCGTGAGTTGTGAGTAGTGCTAGTGTTTATCCTAGCCTATGGTTATATGTAGTAGGTGCTAGTGAGGAGGGAGCCATTATACCCGTATTACATTTCAGGTATCAACGTTTGGAGAAAGAGGAGTCGAGAGCCTTGACTCTCCAACTTGCGAGTTGTGAAAGGTGCTTGTGCTAAGGCCAGGTTGTGGTCACTTGGAGGAGGATAAGGGAAGGGATGGTCTACGCTAGGCCCCGTAGAAATTTAGGGATTCTGTCCCTCGAAGAGAAGACAAAAAAAAAAATTAGTTTTCGTAGTGGGTATGTGACAAATTGGTATCAGAGCATGGTTACAACACTTGGCCTGCTTGGGCTCATGTACGAGTCGTGTAAGGAGATATAGTTATCTTCTTTTACTCCTTGAGGAGAAGGACTGCAGATTGAACTTTTGTTTTTGGGAATTCTTGTTGAATTTCAACAGAAGAATTTCTTTAACCCCTTTGTCAAAGTGACGACTACTCTTACCTAAGTAGGGATATGTTAATTAACATTGATAATAAGACTTGAATGTGGATAACTGAAGGTGGCAGGGTTTTGTCAAGGGTAACTGAAGCCGAAAAGCCGAAAAACCTGATGTTAGTGACGTCGCCTCTAAGCATGGGCAGTTGGAACATTAGGCATTGATGATGGCTGGTTATATAATGGTTAATACCTTTGTGGGCCTAAAGGAATTTGAGAGGATCAGGTAGGATCCTTGGTTGTATAATTCCTTCTTTATATTAAAATCGGAGTATATAACTCCTCATGACCAAAGAAAAGTGAGATGGGTAAGACCCTATGGACGCTGAAGCAAGGAGTTTTTCTTGCTAAGACGTTGTCGCATAAAGAGGAGAGTGACCCTTGATGGTTGTTCCCATAAAGAGAGGGTAACATCCGTATGAGGTATGACTATGAGATTAGTCCTGTAAGTGACTGAAGTCTCAAACTAAAGGACACTAATGATGAAATTAAACTATCAAGTGAATTCATTAGGTAAAAAGGTGCAATAGATGCACCTACATATACATGAATGTGTATACATGATCATAAGGATGCTTGGAAGATCCTTGGAAAAATAAAAAAGGATATAGAAGTCGGATATGTCCATGTGTGTGAATGACATGGAAGGGGTGCAAGCAATGATCTTGCATGATAAATGTTTCATTAGGTTTGTGTGTGTTATGCTTGAGTGCATGGATTTAATGCATTATGAAGCTTCTTGATATAAAGCCTGATTTAATACCAGTTAGGTATGAATGATATTACATGTACAAGCACATGTATAATGTAAGAATATAGGTATACTAAAGACATGAGGTGACTACGTAAATGAGGGAAATATAAAGCAAGAATCACTCTTGTCCAGATCAAACAAATACTATGGATGCATGGCTGACCCCATTCTGAAGAGTCACGAAAGTTTTGTTCCAAGTAATAGCTTGAGGGGATTGTATTCCCTTTTCTCAGGGAATACTAATATGATTAGATAGAAGGGTAAATGAGCAAAGATTTTATGTTGTCATAATAAGAGGCAAATGATTATGCCTTTGGGAATCACATGAGAAGGATTGTGAACGATTCCGAGTTGATTGATATTAACAGTAAAGATGTATGTGGGCTGTGAAATATACCTATGGCAGCTACATGCAGGCTTAGGATTATGAATATGGTTAAATACATCATGGATGTAAGTTAAAAAAACTAGAATACGTAATTAGGTACATGAAAAAGATGCATGTTTATATTCCTTAAGGGAATATTTGGTAGACAGCTAAAGCTAACTCAAGGCTGAGGCCATCACAAATAGTGATGGATATGCAATAAGGGAGTTGCATGCCGAAGGAGTTCCCAGTGGAGGAACTGTGTAAGGACCTTGTCATAAGAACAGAGTCACAACCCTAAAAATTGTTGAAGGTTGGACAATGGGCTACAAGGCATGTCCATATACAAGAATCCTGGATTACATTTTGAAAGAATCATGTAATTAATAGAATACTAACAACTGAATATTGACCATTCTGATAACCGAATGGAAGTGTGTAGGATGCACATGTTCATGATTCATTATGAGCAAAGAGTTTCTATTAAATCATGTTGCGGTATCCCAAAAAGGGTTAGGGTGAGGCTTAACCAAGGTGGCTCAAGGAAAAGAGCAGGAAGATCCCGACAGGGAGTAGAATTGCAAAAGTAGAGAAGAGACAGTGAGGCCTTAGAGATAATTCGGTTGGGCTGAAAAGTCCCAGGCGGTGTAGAAAGAGTTGGAAGAAGGGGAGAGTCCCCAATTCTTTCCTCCCTGAGTATTATGTTTTCTCTTGGATGAGAAAGCTGGTATGCCAATGAAAGTAAAAGGGTTTTGACACATAGTGATAAGGATTGTATTGCTGAAGATACAATCTAAATTTGTTTTTGTTGCACTTGTGGAAACATTTGAAGATAATATGATGAAGTGCATGAAGATATGCTAGGACATTTTGAAGATGTTTATGAATTCGAATGTTATGATACATGCATTTGATTTAATATTACGACTTATATAATTGTGACTATGATGATGCATGATATGTATAGAAAGGAATCAGAGCTATTGAGGAAGACAATTGCCAATGATGGGCAACCTCAAGCAGAGAACGACCAAGAGAAGGTTGTGAGTGAAAGATTGTTGAAAGGGTTGTAAAAGTCCCTATAAAGCATTGGTGATGAGGTAAAAATTAGAAAGAGGGTGCTAGCAGCCAAGAAACGGTATAAACATATCCATGCCTGTGTGGCACAAGGTATGAAGATATTTGGTAAGAACCCCTTCTGAAATATTTTATTGTCTTAGTGTTATGCATAAACTTGAAAGGCAATTGTATGCCTTGGATACCCAAGTAAGGTATGACTCAGGAAGAAGAGCCAGAATGATAGAGGTATGAACCTCTGATAATAAACATTGTTTGTAACCCTTGGAAGAATTCATGAATTGATATGTCATGAATGCATTGACAATCAAGGAAAGTGTAAAGGCATTCATGTGAAAATTTTGAGTTCATGTGTATTGATTTGGGATCGTGATCGGCCTATAGCAGGAAGTATGGTCCTACTATAAGAATGAAAGAAAATGAATAAACCATATGAGGAAAAGGTTGGTTAGATTCCAACACCCCTGGCCAAGAACCGGTCAGAAAGTGTGACAAACTTGAAAAACAATGCAAGAATGCATTGGGTATGAATGTGGCCATGGATATTGGCACAATTGTTAAAACCCTTTTGAAATATTGAATTATGTTTTGAAAAGTTTGGTATGTTGAGATGAAACTAACAGTTTGTTTGGCTGTGGAAAGAATGAATTGCAAGAAGCAAAGGGTCGTGGATATGGAAGTGAGGTAAGCCCATAGGAAAGATCGATTGCCTGCTGAGCCAAACTGCGAGGAATGATATTTCCTTTTGAGAAAGTGAATTTGATTGTTAGTATGCACATTTCTGAAATTTTTGTGATGAAGTTGAAAAGGTGCGATAAAAATGTATGTGCATGAGAACTAACAATTTGATTAGCTGAGGAATGATTGCAGGAAGAAAGAGTCTTGGATATGGAAATGTTGTAAGCCCATAAGGAAGATCGATTTCCTGTTGAGCTAAAATGTTATGGGAAATAAAGTCCCATGCTTGTGAATCTGGTTTCGTACAGAACATATATGAAAATAAACCAAGAGATTGGAAAATTTGTGGGTGACAGATTTGCAATAAAATTCTGAAAGTTAGAATTTATAATGATGTCTCATGAATTTTGTATACCTGTGATATAGGTGAGGAGAAAAGATATGTCCAGAAGGAACAAATGAAGGCTGTCAAAGCTTAAGATGATGAAAATAGGCTACTGCTTAGCCATGAAAACCCCATGATAAGCCATGATCGCCTTAAAATTATTGTGTTGAGGTAACACAAGCCAGAGGTATGCCTCGACAGAGAAAGTCTGAGGGACGCCTCGACTGTAAGACTCGATAGAGTCTCTAAAATTTTCCTGTGTGAGAAAACCTTGGCAGGGCAAGATGGATCGCCCGAGGGACTGTATAATAGTGAAGGGGATGCCTAAGCCTAGGCCTGGAGGGTGAGTGACTGCAAGGAAGAGGAGACCTTAATAATTCTTGTAAACTATTGGGATCATGCACACAGTGGGTAGTTTCCTGTGCGGAAAAACCTTGGAAAGGAAAATGAAATAATGATAGATCTTGTAAACTATTGAATTGGAATCATGCACCCAATGGGTACGTCAAGGAAAGCGATGAGCATGGATAAAAAAAATACCATGTGGATACAGATCCACAAACCACACAGATAAGTATTGTGCTAAGATTATGAAATTTTTCTTTTGAATTTTGAACAACAGTAAGATGTTTTCACACAAAATTGTGATTAATGTGCTTCTTATCCAAGAATTATTGAAGGCAGATGACGGAGACTAAGATCCTAAAAGAGGACTTGACCGAGGACGAAGGTCAAGACTTCTGAAGTGGATGAATGAGAAAGGCGTGAAAGGTGTTTTTGAGAAAGAACACCGAGGACGATGTTCCTTTAAGGGGGAGGGAATTGTAACACCCTATTTCCCCCAATTTGTAATTAATCATAAAATAGAAATTGCCATGCTAATGCATGAGGACAATGTAAATGTATTGTTGTTTGAGTTTCTAATGATTCACTGTGGGGGTGAAGCCTTGAAAGTACTGGCCATGATATCACTAGAGGAAGAATGTGAAAACTATAAGAGAGGGTTCATTATGACAAATAACCCCAAATTTCCCTTGATGAGGATGACAACCTCCTTCGGATCCCAAGGAAAGAAATCAGTTAATGAAGAAAGGACTGGTGTTTGAACAATCAACCACCCCCATAAATGGAAACATGGGCTGTCAGCCCGAAGTACCGCAGTGACCTGCAGACCCGAGTTTCCTTCTGACAAAAGGAACAGGATAGGTTGGAAAAACCTTCCAGGGTAACGGGGATACAGAAGGGAGAGGAGACACGGGACATAAGAGCGTAAGCTTGTAAGGGAGATGCTCCAGTGGAATCACAAACAAAAGTCTACGAGATTGATGTGGAAGAGCATCTAAGAAACCTTGTCGAGGCCATAACTAAGAGAGAAAGCTCTGAGTTACAGAGAACATGACCCAAACAGAAGTGGAAATGAAGGAAGAACCCTCGAGAAGTGTGAGAATTCCCTGGTGAAATCATGGCTTGGCACGGGGGTGGCCAGAGTGCTAAGAATGAATGCCTCTGTGCCTATGGTCAAGTGGAAGGACGAACACCCACAGTCAGTTGGTTGGTGGCAACCTGTAATAGATAAGTGATTTCCTACCCTGTGTAATTTAGTCGCAACTGTGTATGAATTGGTTATACTGTGTATGTTTCATGAATTGTGCATATTAATTAATGGATATACTGTATCTCCCCTATTTATGCTTGATTGTATAACTAATCTAGTAAGAAATTATATGGTTATGGGATGATTTTATACTCGTAAATTCTTGTGTCCTGTGGAGGCATAAGCCAGAGTCATGAACTGTGTGTTCGTCGACCCTGGACACAGTTTCATGTATGCATGCCAACCCTCCTATTGTTTAGAGTCCCTTGGAGGAAGAAGTTTGTTAAGCTTAGGAGAGGTAGTGTAGATTGGCACAGGCTCTCTGTGAGGCAAACCGAACCCAAAACTCCTCAAGTCCTAGACAAGCTCAGGAAGGATCTCACCGTTGTGTGCAAGAACCTTGCATGGAGTGCAGAGGTCGAGAAACCCTTTGGAGGTGTTAGAGCGTATGAAATCTTAGGAGTGATAGAGACCATGATCGAAATCAGATTTGAACCACTGGTTTAATTCAGGGAAATAGAGGTGAGGAGTTCCACAAAGTCCTGAAAGGAAAATCGTCGATTCACAGGGAAAATATGGACCGTTGGAGCCTACGTCCAGACAACCAGAGAAGAGTGCGCAAGAGAATAGATCTGAACCGTCAGATCGAGTGCAGGGGACCGATAGTCATTGGATCCGGAGGAAGGTCCACGAGACAAGTTCTGAAATCATCAGAGTCATCCATCAAAAGGGACGCGTGGCGAGAGCTCAACATTTTGTTGACTCGTAGAGAAAGAAGGTCAAATAACATACTGTTCGAACTAGCGATGTGCGAAGTCATGATTTGATCGTAGTCATCCATCAAGGAGGGCACATGGCGAAAGCTCAGCGTTTCGCTTACTCGCGACTCGAAGGAGTCAACGGGCAAAGTTTTAAGGATTTGTGATACTCGAAATCGTGAAAGGACCCAGACCGTTGGATCCAAGCCACGGGAGAACCATTGGATCAGAACCTCTACGTGGTATTGCGTATCGGGGGTTCAAAGGTTGAAAGAATTTCTTTTCAACTGCAGAATTCACAAAGTGTCGAGCATCGAGGGCTCGTGCGAACATGTGGCACATTCGTTAGGTGGGGACCGCGTGGTTGACAGGTGGTGGACACATGTCTCCTAGGAAAGAGTCAACCCATTGTTGAATTATCGTGTTTCGGGGTTTCAAAGGGTGAAGAAGTTGCACCTTGATCGCTAAGGTCACAAAATGCTGAGAGTTGAGGTCTCGTGCGATGGGTGACAGTGACATAGCTCGTAAGTAGAATACAACGGAGGAGACAAGTGGTGTGTACGTGTCGCTTTGGCAAAGTCCACATAACGTTGACCTTTTGCGTTTCAGGGATTCGCAAAGGAGGAGCATGAGAGCTCAACACTCCAACTGGTGAAGTCGTGAGTTGCAAGTAGTGCTAGTGTTTAGCCTAGCCTACCATTATATGTAGAAGGCGCTAGTGAGGAGGGATCCATACCCGTATCGCATTTCAGGTATCGACGTTTGGGGAAAGAGGAGTCGAGAGCCTTGACTCTCCAACTCGCGAGTTGTGAAAGGCACTTGCGCTAAGGCCAGGTTGTGGTCACTTGGAGGAGGATAAGGGAAGGGATGGTCTACCCTAGGCCCCATAGAAATTCAGGGATTCTGTCCCTCGAAGAAAAGACAAAAAAAAAAATTAGTTGTCGTAGTGGGTATGTGACATGCAGCCTGCAAGAATCAGGCATTCCCGCACCTTAGCCATAGTGCATCATGTGAAAATCATCTTTAATAGGGTTTTCATAAATGAAAATGAAACTTCTTTTCTTAGGAAAAGAGTCACCAATTCGGATGCCACTTTTTCGAGAAGATGCTCGAAAAAGAGATAAACTATCGCTCAACAGACGTTTTCTTCAAATAATTTAATGAGTGTGAAAAGAACAAAATCGCTCGACAATATTTTCATGTTTACAGAGTCTAAAAAGAGATTAAAGGGAACTCCAGTGGGTTCTTTTTTCGTATAAAATTTACGAGTCCGAAAAAGTGATAAAAGTATACTCGATTACATTCTCATTGATTTACAAGCATGAAAAAGAACAAAGACTAAGCTCGGTAACTTATTCTCATGTATTTACGAGCATGAGAAAGAACAAAGACTAAGCTCAGGATTGTTTTCATTTTTACGCAATATTTTAAAACAAAACAAAACTATGCTTGGACATGGTTTTATTTTTACACAAGCTTGAACCAAAGGAAACTATGCTTGAGGTAAGTGGTTTCATTTTTACACAAGCTTGAACCATAGAAAACTATGCTTGGACTTCGCAACGCATAATACAGGGATGGTTGGTACTTAGCCCCCAACTTAAGAAACTAGCGGCTCTAAATTCAGCATGAATTCCAGAGGCTAAAAGTAAATTCCCCCAAAGCTTCATTTCATCCAACTGCAAAGGAGAATGAAATGAAGCTTCAAATACTAGACGAAGAACTTGACTCAAATAGAGAGGGGGAAAACTATTTCATTTTTTAACGAGCTTGACACAGAAAATTGAAGTTTGCTTGTAAACTCTATTTCATTTTTTAACGAGGTTGCCACAAAGACGAAAAAACTATCCTCGTAAGTGGTTTCATTTTTTAACGAGCTTGAAATTAGAAAACTATGCTCAAGTCTGGTTTCATTTTTTAACGAGATTGAAATCAAAAAATCATGCTCATATACCTCTGTTTCATTTTTTAACGAGGTCTCCACAGAGACGCAAAAACTATCCTCGAATCCTCTCTTCTTGATCATGGATTCCAAGAGGACAATGCTCCGGAATGACACCATGTCAAGGGACAAAAATCAGTCATGGATTCCAAGAGGTCTTCACTAGAAGGAAGAAACACACTCTGGAAGGACACCATGTCGAGGGTCGTGATAGGAGTAAAGAGATCGGGCTCTAACAACCCTATCGAAGAGATCAACATGTCAACTACTGGATCTAAGTCATCATAAGTTGAAGCCATGGGAAACAATGCCACATAATTGACCTGTGGCAGGGGTGATATCGTCTACATATAAGAATCATTTAGGGAGGCAATCCAGTCGGGGTCAGTGAACGAAAGTTGATCAACAGTCACAACTTGTCCATCATGAGGGAAAGATATCACACGAAAAAGAGTAGACACAATATCTTTCATGGCATAGACATAATCTCGCCCCAAGGAGTAAAGAGAAATCCAAGGGGTCTTGGACTACCATGACGTCAATAAAGACAGTTTTCCCTCCCAAAGTTACAGGAAAATGAGGAAGGGTCCCTAAAGGTTGATTAGTTCTTCTGTTAAAAGCTAACAGATTCTGCATAACCGACACAAGTTGAGGAAAACCCAAAGCTTGCCAAGCAAAAGAGGATAGAATACTAACGGACGCACCTTCATCTATCAGTGTCTGAGGAACGTCTCGACCAAAAACCTGTACTATAATCTGGAAAGAAATGTGAGAGGGAAGACGAGGTCCAGTTAGCACACCCCAATCAAAATGGATGGCCTCATTACTTGGAGGGGGTTCCGTGGGAGAAGGAGGAATAGCCCCCCGCATGGTAGATTCTGTATCAACAAGAAAAACATGGGCATTATCAGGTTTACTCTCTAGCAGGAGAGTAGGATCGATCGATGACGATATCAGATCGACCACTTGGGTTTCATTCTCCAAGGGGAGAATGGGGTCGACAGGGGGAAACGGGTCGACCGTTTGGGTTTCGCTCTCTAACTGGAGAGTGGGATTGACTGAGGATGGGATCAGATCGACCACTTTAGATTCACTCTCTGAGGGGAGAGCAGGATTGATCGAGGATGGTATCGGATCAACCACTTTGTCAACTGGTTCAGCTAAGGACGTGACCAGATTGACGACATGATCAACTAAATTGACCAGTGAAGGGACCAGAGTGATCATTCCATCAACTATAGGGGGGTCAAGAGTAAGCATGCGATAAGCAGCTGGAAGTTGAGGCTATGAAACAATCATGTCTTCTAGTAATTTTGAGGCTTCGTCCATACGAGGGAAAAGGTGAGTGAGATGACTCCCTTTGCATAACATACACGGGAACTTGACTCTACTTTTCTTCTTCTTAATGGTATCTTGACTAGTTGACGGGAGGTTATCAACATGTTGTTCAAAAGCTGATGACACGGGTTGGCGAGGGTGTGTATACCAAGCTTCTATAACCTTGGGTAGACCAGGGAAATCCTTAAGAATAGGGATACCCTTACAAATCCTGCAAGGGAACTTGGGCTTACGAGTTGTTTGGGTGATCTTGACATCATCAACATTCCCAACACAATTAACAATAACTGGTTGTTTTCCAACATGTTTGACAGTGGTTGGAAGTTTGGATCCTTGCTTATTTTTATTCTTCTTAATCTTTATTTTCTTCTTCTTCTTATTCATTGGGTTACTAGCTTCAGAACTTTCACTCGACGAAGAAGATGAAACGAAAGGCGACCTTGTAAGCAAAGAAGGTGAAGAAGACCTTACTGGTGAAGAAGGTGAAGGATCAACATGAGGTTGATGCTCTTGGGGGAAAGTTCTTGTGACTGAAGCACTAACTGCATTCGGGATTACATGAGTGGAAAAAAACCATACCGGTAATTTAATTGTGAGACCTGGAAGGCTCAAAGTAGCAATATGAGGAGGACCAATGTTTCCGTAAGAGGGAAAAACAAAGGGTTCCCCTGGAAAAGGAGTTCCTTCAGTGGTCATTTCGGGAACTGACGCCATAAAAATAAAGATCCAACCTAGATTCTTCTAAGGAAAACAAACAACACACGCTAAAAATCTAGTAAGCAAGCAAGCAAACAAAACCTTATCACAATGACCACACTAGTTGGTGATGAAATCCAACGTTGCAGGAACAATGTAATAAAGGTCGGAGATAGAGCGGGTGGAAAAGTTACGTTGACAACCTGCTTAACGGACTTACGCCTTGGTGCAAGCTCCCACACATAATCGTGGGTATACCCTCCAAGGAGCCCGAGTGAGTTTGGCCAACGTCGATTCCAAGTATCATGAAGACTTGCCCCTCCACAGTCACCTCGTGTAAAGAACCTAGAGAAATAGGCCACTAAGGTTACCAATCATTACAGTGATGCCTAGGGAAACAGTCGATAATTCGATCCACGCGCAAGGGCATGGTATCTAGCCTGAAATCAACTTGAAAGGCTTCCACTCATCATTGTGGGTATACCTCTCAAGCGACCCCCATAATACGTGCAACCTCTACACCAAGACCAACAAAGCAGGGTGAGTAACTCTATCAGTCTCAATGCGACCTCGTGATTGACCCTTTTGTTAGAAGGGCTTCCAGAAAAAAATCTAATAAGTGGATTTAACCACTCCCTAAATCAATATTCTATGTTTGTTTGCAACTTTGGAAAGTTATCTTTCACACCTATTCCAAATCCCTACAACTAATCTAATGTAGGTTTGCTACCAGAAAGTATAAAAAAATTCTAATCAATTTTTTATAAGCGCTTTATTTTATGGTTGTTGTTACTCAATAGGAAAATGGCGTGAACAATATGGTGTTTTGACCAACTCGAAAGTTATGCAAAGAGATGAAGATGCAATCTTTTCATTTCGATGAAAGCTATGCTACGAGAAGGAGAAAATATCTATCATTCCCAGATGCACAATGTCCCAAAATCTTAAAACTCGTCAATATCAATATTCTCAAGAAATGAGCAAAAAAGACTGTACACCAATGCACGATTCATGCCCCCCCCATTTAAGACCAAAAAATGCCAATAATCATGCAATTTTGCTACTTCAAATGCAAGGATGCCCCCAATCTAATATAAAGCAAGAAATTAAATCTTTTTGTTTCAAAATGTTCACTAAAAGCAATAATGAACTTTCTTAAAACAAAGAAACCCAAACTAAAAGTTTTCTTTTAAAGTGAACTATTAAGAAGAAATCTGATCTTTCCCTAAACAATCCTAAAGAAAACACACGCTTTGTAATTGAAAGACACTCAAAGCAAGAGACTAATCCTTCAAAACCAAACAAAGCAAAGATGGCTAAAATCAATTCAAAGAATGTCAAGCAGACTGTAAACAGATCAATATAGGCTCCAAAAGTTCAATCCAACTGATCAAATCAAAACTGGGCATCAAAAGATAGGAAAGCCTAATTCCAAACAAAAATTTCAAATGGGTTCGCAGCCTAGCTATAGGGTGCAATGTGAAAATCAGTGGAGTTTGCAGGCTGGACACGGGCAGGGTGCAAACATGTCGCACTGGATTACACAGTAGAGTGCGAAAATGAGAGGTTTTCACAGGCTGTAGACCAATACAATGCGAGACTACTTGAAATCAAAGAGAACTTGGAAAAGAACAAAATATTCTAAGTGAACTTTCAGATCCAGAGATTCTGGATGGATCTCCCACAGACTCAGAAACCAGAAAACAAGCAATCAAAGCAAGGGAAACTAGATTAACTAGGAAATAATCTGTCTCCCCAGTGGAGTCGCCAATTTTGTTACAGGATAAATTGGCAGGTGCGAACACTAACTGATCTCCCTAGATCCACCTAGATCTAGAACAAAACACACCAGAACATGACGCTTTCCTTAAGTTTTAGATATCGAATTTACTAACTAAAGAGGGATAGGTGACATA
>JZKD02S1876407.1:37827-61122 GCA_000966675.3 Picea glauca | reverse complement strand
CACTACCCAAAACCTTGTTCCACCCTGCCAACCAGGTCAAATTCCTAGCTCCAGGATATCATATGGATATCCTGGCCCCCGTGCCCAAAACCTCCAGCAAACCGGTGCCTGTACTGATCCAATCCGACTCCAAAACTCAACTCCTCTAACTCCAAAACTCAACTCTTCTCTGCAAATCCAAGAGAGCCCCCCCCAAAATCCATCCCCCAATCTCCCGTAGAATGATGATCCCCTTCGTAAACCTCCTCCGCCTCCATATCCTTCCTTCACTGCCTCATGCATTTACTTCCTTACCTACTCCTCGTTAATGCCCCTTATCCTTTCCTTTATTATTTTAACCTCTCATAACTAATATGTTATCCCTTTCCGTGTATGTAACCTTTTAATTTAAACAATATAACTTATTAATCTATTAAATTTAATACTCATGTTATTAAATGTAATAGGTAGTTAATTAATTAATTAATTAATCAATCAAAATTATAACCTTTAATTAATTAATAACTACTTAATTAATATCATTAGATCAATCTTTGTTTAATTAATACCATGTTAAGACAATTAATCCCCTAAATAAATTTTTACTTAATAAACCTTAAACATTTATTCAACTAGGGTTGTTACAATCGTCAATAAATACTTGTACAAACTTGTCCAAATATTCATAGAATACCCCATTCATTAAACTCATGAATACACCAGGGGCATTTGTCAAACCAAACGATAATACAATAAATTTGTAATGTCCAAATCTTGTCTTAAACACTGTTTTAGGAATGTCTTCCTCTTTGATTCGTAATTGATGATATCTCAAACTCAAATCAATCTTTTAAAATATGATCGCCCCCTACATTTGATAAAATAAGTCATCAATTCTTGGTAACAGGTACTGATTCTTAATCGTGGCCTTGTTTAATTGACGATAGTCAATGCAAAGTCTCCATGATCCATCCTTCTTTCTCAAAAAAATTACTGGTGCACCCCACAATGATACACTTGGATGTATAAGTTCCAAATCTAATAATTCCTTCAATTGCATATTTAACTCTTGAAATTCAGGTGTCAACATCTGATATGGCATTCTTGCAAATGGTTTTTATCTAGGTTATATATCTATAGTAAATTTCAATTCTCTTATTGGAAGTATACCCGATAGTTCCTCATGAAAAACATCAACAAAATCCGATACTACCAGAAAGTCTTCCAATCCTTCCATGTCACCCTTTTCGTTAAGAGATATAATGACATACAACTTACATCCCTTGCACACATTTTTCTGTAATTTTAGGGAAGTAATAAATCTTAGCGACACTCCTTGGTTTCTTCCTACAATTACTCTATTCTGTCCCAAATAATCAATTAAAATTAATATTTTCTTCTTACAATTAAGTATCGCGTCGTGCGATTCCAACCAATCCATCCCAATCATAATGTCATATGATCCCAAGGTTGTAACAAAAAGGTTTATACTTACGACGAATTCACCCAGATTAATTTTACAATCTTTAACCTATCCTCCAACTTTTTTCTTGGCTCTAGATGCCAATTCTACATATCTAAACTCATCTTGCTCGACTGCCTTCACCTTAATTATTTTGAGGGAAACACTATAAATGAAAATCTCAGTAGCTCCTGGATCTATCAATATACTAAACTGATGATCTGATATCATACCTGAAGTCTCGAGAATTGTAGACTGATGCTCGGCCTGGTGGTTATTCATTGCTGCATGAATCCTATGGGCCTTGCCCAAATATCCTACTGTCATTTGTCTCATTGATCCAATAGCTCTCACCTTATCTATAGGACAATATATTTGATAATGAGTCTCTCCACAAGTTCAACATTCATTCTTAGGGACGGTGTTCGTAGTTGCAGAGGAATAATTTGTTGGTCTAGGGTTCTGAGGTCCTCATTTGTTCTCCAGAATAGATCTATATTGGCGGTGCTGCTGCTGTTGAGGTCGACATGACTGCTATTGCGGTGGTGCTCTATATGGATTCCTATGATTGTTAGCCTGTCTTAGTGGTGTAGAAAATACAAATCCTCTAGGTGTATCATGGTGCCCAAAAGTCTATCTAACGAGTGTCTGCTGTTGCGACGCTCTAAGTGGAAACTCTCTTGTCTTCCTGGAAAGAGTCCTACACTAACCCCCATTGTTCAATTCTTCTTCAATGATAGAATATTTATGAACTACATTGTGCAAATTCTGAGGCATCAAGATCCTCACCTTAGCATGAATGTTGTAGTTGGGACAAAAAAAAAACTTATTCACCTTTAACTTTTCAGTGTTCAGGTGTGGAGCATATCCAAGAAAACCCATAAATATAGCCTCATACTCAGGTACTGTATGAATGCCCTATCGTAAAGCATGGAATTCATTGATCTTGTGCTCAATGAACTCATCAGATATACCTCTCCAAGAATCATTCCTCAAACAATTCCTAAGACACGTCTTCAATGGACATATTCAACTGTGGTAAGAGTGTGTTCCACCAAAGAAGTGCACTCCCTTTTAGCTTTAATACCTCCATGTAGACCTTCATGTTGGAGGTGTAATCATGCAATGAAAAACACATTTCCATTCCAACCAGGCTCCGATGGCTAAACCGATTTTGGAACCCTAAAACTTAGGAAATTTTACCTTCTCGAGTTCTCTATGAACACAACCACTAACTACAGGATGGCGCTGCGAACCCTCATTGGGTGCAAATTCCCGACCCTCATCACAATAAAGGTGGTTTATCAACACCTCTGACATCCATTGAAAAGACCTCATGATACCCATGACATCGCCCACTGAAACATGCTCCTACCCGATAGTATGCTCTTCTCCTTGTGGATCAGACCCTCGGGTGTAGATGTACTTGGAGGAGGAATTCCTCTTCCTCCCACACCCCGATGTCTACTGGTCCTTTGTCCTGTAACCATGATACCTTCCATAAAACAATTTCAATTTTATATTAGAGATATATATCTTAATTCAAACAAAATGCATTGGAAGTCGTAACAAGTCAGGTGTCGTAGAATGGAACCCTACTTTGATACCATGTGTAACAACCCTCTTATTATAATCAACAAGATTAAGAAAGAAAAATATTTTGAATAATTAAACTGGGAAATCATAAGGTAACTTGTAACAACGCAAGTAAATTCCAGGTTTTTCTCTAGTAATACTATAAATGTAAAATTGTACAAATTGAGGTCTGTGCAACTTGCACACTGATAATTTAAGATTACTACAAAGGTTGTATCTTATTTTTCAATAAAGTCATAAATTTAAATAATTAAACCACTTCTTTTGCCTTCCATTTAATAAATGTAAGATAATTTTATTTATTTAATTCACTTTTTTTTTTAACATTTTAAAAATAAAACATTTAATCTAAACTAATAATATAAATCATTAGATTGGGTGCTTAATATTAAGACATTCATATATATAATCATCATAAAAATCAATAATATAGAATCATAATATAAGTCATAATTCCCAATCATTAATAGGATTTATTAATATAAATCATTACGTCAGTCCGTCTACTAATTATTCATGTATTTATAATTTATAATGTAATATATTGTTTACATAATATTTATTTATGTGGAGAATCGAAAGTACAGTAGTGAATTTGCTTCGTAAAGGAAGAGAAGAGAGTAAAGAAAAATGCTCGTGCTCAATATCTAAAACAATTACCTCAACAAAAATCAAGTATCAATTAATTAACATCATTCAACAAAGGAAGTGCCAACTGTTGTCAACGACCAGTTGAAGGCTTACATGCGAAAGAAAGTAGTAAGGACTTTGAGTGGGTACTCGGTCAACAACAAAAAACTATCCACTGAGAAACAAATTAATTATTCAACAATTTCATGTGGGTAAATTAAAGCGAAATCAACCACTACAATGTACAATGAATTCTTTTTAAATTTTCCACCAGTTGTCCGTTGATAGGCAAATTACTAATTGTAAATTTTATACAGTGAATTTCCAAGTCTATAAATTGTTATATATATTTTTTTTCCTCAGAAAAAAGTATAATTTTATTCATCCGGAGAGACAACATTACATTTTGTAGGTATTGGTGAAGCACATTCAATAGTGTAAATAAAGTAAGAGGGTTTTTAACCAGAAAGAACCAATGTGCAGATAGTTGAGTTTTCCAAGTTCTTTTAATTGGTTCTAGTCTATCATGGACTGCTTAGTGTTGTTTACAAAAATCTACTACATGGCTAAGAAGTAATTAAAAACATTTACAGTGTATACACCAAAAATGAATCCAAATTATACAAAACAAAAGTAATAAAGGTTTATTATGGAGCAGGGGCTTGAGCTGGTTCTTCTATGAAGGGACGGTGGTATAAATTCTGTAGTGTATCCCCATTTGATTATGAAAAGTGCCAGTGACCATAAGGAAGAGTAAGCCCTTCTTTCGACAAAGCATCTTCTATTGTGTTCCTATTCCTGTAAACATGTTGTATAGTAAATGAGTCAAAAGAGGCCAACAAGGTAGAATTCTCCACCAAAAAAGGTTGCAGAAAAATATTATGGCAGGACTATGTTTTTTGAACCCAGTTTATGACATTCATTGAATCACCAAAGAGTTGAATGGAGTGTAACTCTTGTTCAATTTCTGTTTTATGTAATAGGAGAAGTGCCATTAGTTCTGCATAGTTATTTGTGCCTTTGCTCAGTCCCATTTTTATTTTGATAAAATGTGAGTCTGAAAAATGTAGGACTGCTCTCCCCCCACAAAGAATATTTCAAGATCCTCCATCAAAGAAATCCCAGGGCATGGTTGGGTCTATGGGAGTGGGATGAGATACTCAAATGCCATGTGCATTCTTTTCCCGGGGAAAGTGTTCTAGATTTGAGAGACTTTTGGCAGCTACTAATTCGGCTACTGAGGCCTTATCCTGGAAAATTGCTGAGTTCCTAGCAAGCCAGACTCCCCAGCTTATTAAGAGTGGTAGGTATTTCAAGTTCTTGTGAGTAGGATCTTGCAACCAATTTCCCCAGGTGGATTCTAACGTTGGCCCATTCCACCCACAATACTGTCTCAGGAGTAGTGTAGCTTCTCCCCACACTTTTAAAGTGAAAGGGCAGAAGATGAGGATGTGATCTATAGTTTCAATTTCCCCTTTACAAAGAGAGCACCAACCTAGCCCTTAGATATGAAAATTTCTCATCTTGTCCTAGGTCAGAACTTTCTTTACCAGCGCATACCACATGAAGATATTTGTTTTCAATGGGGCATTGAGCTTCCAAATACCTCTCCACCACCAACATGGATCCCTTTAGAGTAGATCAACATTAAGTGATATGTAACCCAATTTGGGGGAGTATGCCCCATGTGGGGATTTTTTCCAGACCAGATCATCATCCTTATTCATGAGCCTAATGTGACCCCGCTGAAGGGAAAAAATGTAGTTGTCCCAATGTAGTTTGAACTCTCCTTCCATCTCAAGAAAATCAAAGTTGTACCACCCTTGATGCCAAATGTTTGTGGAACCCGAATCAACAATTTGATTAAGTTCTTAATACCCTTGAGTATGTAAATGGTCTAGGATGGCCTGAGGAAGGGAACGAGCATTCCCACTTCCAGGACATGGATATGTTCCAATGCGGACTTGATCCCCACTTCCAACTTTCCAAGCCAAACCATCACGAATAACATGGAAATATTTGATTACTTCCTTCCAAATGATGGAGCAACTAGATAAACTCTTGTCTGCCTGATGGATCCAATCTCCCACTAAGTCTGGTTTGATGTATTTGTGGGTGACCACTTGGTTCCATAAACTAGATGTAGTGAAGAGCCTCCAACACGCTTTTTCTGCTAAGGATTTTGAAAAATTGAATATATTCTTCAGCCCCCAGCCCCCCAATGCTTTTGGGAGAGCCAACCTATTCCATTTTTCCCATGGTAAGGTGTAGTGATCCTTCATTCTAGACCAAATAAAAATAAAGCATAATCAACGATTTTTTCTAATATACCTTTGGGAATCAAGGAGAGAGACATCCAATAAACAAGGATAGCCTCCAAAACAACTTTTTTTAAAGTCAACCTACCTTTCCTTGAGAGCCACTGAAAACTCCAGAGATTTAATGTTTTTTTTAGTTTTACCAAGAGCCAACGCCAATCCCCTGTGAGGTATTTGTTTTCTTTGAGCTGGAAGCCAAGATATTGTGAAGATATATATATATATATACGTTTTTTTTTTATGTATAATGGTATGCATTTTGATATATTTGCAGGTACGACTATTCTTGATGGATAGTACATGTCATTCCATTTCTGGTGGTATGTGGAACGTCACATAACTCCTCATGATTTGAGAGTTACGGCCTTACAAAGTTGGAGGACCCTCATATGTTGGTTTGAAGTCCCAAAAGGTCAAAGAAGTCAAAGTGCTTGCAAAGAGGATTATTTAAATAATAAAGTGAAGTGACAAAGTCAAAGATGATTATTTAAATAATAAAGTGAAGTGACAAAGTCAAGGAGGATTATTTAAATAATAAATTAAATTAAGAACTTGCTAATTATGGAAAGTGGTTATAAGAAGGTTAACTCTAAAATGAGGAAAATGGGTTCAGTACTCAAGTGGCTATTGGATATGTGGACAAAGTGGTCTAAAAGATGCTTCTAAGGAAGCTACATGAAAGTATAAATATGAGGAAAGGCTCTCTCATTTCAATCACACTTGAGAATATTGAATATCTACAGGTGAATAAGGTAACCAAACTATATCTAAGCTGAATTTCAGAGGTAAGGTGAATTAAAGAAGGCCGAAATTCAAAGGAGGATAAATTCTTTTGATGACGCTTTCTAAGGTATGTTATTTACAGAAAATCTTACCATTTTCACAATAATGTTTTTTCTAGAATGATTTAGACTATGAAATTGGGAGGCCATTAAGGAAACATATCCAAGTATCCATGGTACATATTTCAACTTGTGGGTCATTGTATTTTTGGAGTTACACTCCGTGGAAAATATGGTTTGTGGCTAGTCCTAAAACTAGTCTAAAACAAGTGTTTTAGGTAAAAACGTCATAAATTATTCATAACAGATCCAAATTCAGTAAGACCAAATGTGTTGGTTAGAGTACAGTCTTTAGTATTCTGTGTACAATTTTCAAATCCATACAAAAAATATTATGTGCGGGGCACGCTCTACAAGTTCTCTCTCTAGAATAAGCCAGAATTCAACAAGGTATGCCATTTTTACTATAACTCCTTTTCTGAGAGGTTCCAAGTAGTGAAACCTGGAGGAATTGCATAAAACACACTGAAGAACATTGTGTAATATTTTCATATCTTTATTCATTATAGGTACATAGTTATGATTATTTAAAGTTAGGGTTGTTGACTAATCCAAAACTAGTCACGTGCGACTAAAGTAAAGTTTGATGAAAATGCTAGTCTCTTGTTGTTAAAGTTAATGAAGGTTTGTAGGTATGTGATCATATACATTAGGTCTGTTATAGAGTTACAAATTAGTTTTGTATGATGAATTTATAAGGTATTTTGGTTGAGGTTTAGGTATAGGTTGGTGCGTGGTTGATGCACTTGTTTATGGTACATGCTGATTACATATTGTTTGGTACAGGTTGGTTCATGGTTTATGCACTTGTTTATGGTATAGCTTGATTATAGGTTGATTGGTATAGGTTTATAGAAGTATATCTCACAGTGATAGTGTTACAATGGTTCCATAATTCTACTTATATTTCAAGGTGGTTGGATGAGACAATGACAAGTGGTTGTAGCCACCTTCCAGTTGTAGCCGGAGAACATAAGGGGTTGTAGCCTCCTTCTGGTTGTAGCTAGAGAATTAGAGAGTTGGAGCTTCCCTCAAGTTGTATCCTAAGAAACTAGGGGGTTGGATCCTCCTTCTAGTTGCAGCTAGAAAACAAAGAAAGTTGGTGCTTCCAATGAATGTAATTCTTCAAGACATATAAGAAAAAACGTTCCGTGGTTTTCTCCCGCTTTGGGTTTCCACATAAAAATACTGGTGTACTGTGTATGTGTATGATTGTTCATTTGATCATTGTTTATTTACTCTGCAAATATTGGATGATAATACTACATTGATATAACACTTGCATTATATGGTTAAAAAGGATTAGATTGCTCTATTACCGATTCACCCCCCCTCTCAGTAATCCAACAATTGGTATCAGAGCAGGTTCCTTCAGAAATCGGTTTAACCACTGAATGGTAGATCATGGAGAACAACAACATGTATAAAAATGGAATACCACTGTTTGATGGACAAAAGTATTCATTTTGGAGCATAAGGATGAAGACATATATACATGCACATGGATTTGAAATTTTGCAATCAATTGTAGATGGATACACAACACCAACAATTTTGCCGACAAATCAAAAAACAATTAAATTCGGTCAAAATAATTCCAAAGCCACAAATTCACTTTTGAATGGTCTTGGAGAATTCATATTCACCAAAGTTGCACATTGTAAATCCGGTAAAGAGAGTTGGGACAAACTTCAAAATATTTATGAAGGAGATTCAAAAGTAAAAGTAGCAAAGCGTCAAAACTACAGAGGTCAGTTCGAACAACTAAAGATGAAGGAGGATGCGAATATCGCAGCTTACTTTTTATGATTCGAGGAAACAATAAATGCAATATTGGGATTGGGAGAAGAAATCAAAGAATCTGTAATTGTTCAAAATTTACTAAGATCTCTTCCTATGAGATTTGACCTTAAGATATCAGCACTAGAAGAAATATCAGATCTAAACTCAATAAGCATGGAAGAACTACATGGAATCTTCACAGCATATGAAATGAGAACTGAACAGGAAAATCCAGATATAAAAGAAGCAACCTTCAAAGCATCCAAAAGGTCAAAGAAAAAGAGAAATAAAAAAGAAAAAGAACATAACAACAACAATGACATCTCGAAAGATGATGAATAAGCGACCAACTTTTTCAGAAGATTGAACAAGAGAACCAACAATAGGTATATAGGTAAGCTTCCTTTGATTTGTTTTAATTGTGATGGTATTGGTCATTTTTATGACAAATTTACTCTTAATAAAAATAGAAATGATGAAGGTTACTCAAATAGAAAACAAACATATAAAGGCAAAAGAACCACAAAGAAAGTTTTCAAGAAAAGATTATGCACCAAAGAAGACGTCTCATCATCAGATGAAGATAAAGTCAGTGACAATGAGACATAAATAGTTATATTCATGGTAGTACAAGACTTTGATAAAGAAGACTTTGAAGAAGAATATGAAGAAGCATACGTTGACTACCGAGAAGAATTGTTGTGTGCCATATAAGTTATCAGAAGAGAAAAGAAGAAAAACAAGAAACTAAAAGAAAAACTAGACAAGAAAGAAGACACTAAGGAACTAGAAAAAATGATCACAAATTTGAAGGTTCAAATTGAAGAACATAAAAGAATTGAAGAAGCACTCAAATAACAACTAGAAGGAAGAGACATGATCATTGGAAATTTGGAAGCATAAATTGACACATTAAGAAAGGATCTTCAAAAGAAAAATATGCAGAGCAACTCAAAATTTTTGAATGGCATTATCAATAGTAAAAAACCTCATCATGACAAGTCCGGACTTGGATACAATCAGACAGAAAAAAGATAAAGCTCCAAAACAAAAGAACAAGAAACATATCCAAAAATCTATGTAGAAACAATCAAAGGGGATAGGAAGGTTTATAAAGAAAATTACAGGGACACTCCTCCACCGAGAAGATTCAGATTTCAGAATCAACGACCGAAAAAAATAGATAGGCCTCAGGAAGAAGAAAGATTCATAAGAGAATCTCCTTTTAGAAGATCTTCAACTCCCAAGTATCAAACTATATTTTTTGGTTTATGTTATGCATGTAATAATTTTGGACATAAAGCTGTGAATTGCAGAGCTAACAACAATAACATAAACAACTTTGAAAGTCATACACAAAAGGGTTATCCAAGAAGGCCTACTAAAGCATAGAGAAGAAGTTACAACATGTTTGAATCTTTGAGCACTGAAGTGGAATGCTACAAATGTAAAAACTTTGGTCACATGGAAAAATATTGCAGAATGACAATCCCTCCTAGAGAACCACAATAGAACCACAACAGTCACAGACATGAACCTCAGAAAAGGACATGGATAAGAAAGCAGAATCAATATAGCAATGAAGAATGCACACTCACTCTACAAGCTAAGCAAGATAAATGTGGTTGGTATGTTGAGAGTGGATGTTCAAAACACATGACAAGTGATAGAGACATGTTTCTTACATTAAGAAAGGAAAGAGATGAATAAGTATCCTTTGGAAATGATGATTCAACTAAAATCATTGGAAAAGGCACAGTCAGAATTGGGAACAAGAATATCAAGGCAGAAAATGTTCTACTAGTAGAATATATGAAACATAATTTTCTAACTATGAGTCAAATGTTTGACCAAGGTCATAAAGTTACTTTTGATTCACAAAAGTGCGAGATAATAAAAGAAGGTTCAGGAAAATTGATTGCAACAACTGCGAGAACTTCAAGCAACATATATGTACTAAGTGAAATTGGAAATGAAAAGTGTTGCGTAGGAAAGGAAGATGAAATTTGGCTATGGCACAAAAGAATGAGTTGCATACATTTTTATAACCTTGTCAAAGTCAACAAAATGGAAGCAATTTAATAAATTCCCTAGATCAAGAAACCAACCAACACTTTATGCAAACATTGTCAATAAGGACAACAAACAAAGACCGGGTTTAAATCAAAATAATATTCAATGGCAAGACCACTAGAAATTGTGCATACTGATCTAGTTGGACCAACTACAACAAAGGGTTTAAAAGGTGAGAAATACTTCATGTTATTAGTTTATGATTATACAAGAATGACTGTAGTTTTCTTTCTCAGGAATAGGTAAGAAGCTTTTGAAAACTTCAAGTTCTACAAAGAAATGGTTGAAAATGAAATGGATTCAAAAATCAAATGCTTGAGATATGATAATGGAGGAGAGTTCACTTCAAAATAATTTATGGACTACTGTAGCAGACATGGAATAAAAAGGAAATTCTCTGTTGCTAGGACACCTCAACAGAATGGAGTTGTTGAAAGAAAGAACATGACACATGAAATGGCTCAAACAATGCTAATGGATTCCAAATTGAAAGGCATATTTTGGATATAGGCAGTGCATACATCAGTTCACATTCAAAACAAAGTAATTCTAAAAAAAACACCGACAAAACTCCCTACGAGCTATGGAAAGGAAGACCAAAAAATGTGAAGCACTTCAGAGTTTTTTGAAGAAAATGCTACATCAAAAGAGAAAATGGAAAAATGAGAAAGTTTGACTCTCATGTGGACAAAGGAGTACTTGTTGGTTACTCAAGTACAAGGAAAGAAAACAAGTGTTACAACTTGAGATTGAACAAAGTTGTGGAAAGAATCAACATAACAATTGATGAAACAGGTAGACAAGAATTAAAGGAAGAATAAAATGAATCATTGGAACAACTTTATGAAGAAGCAAAAGATGAAAAATAAGTGGAAGGGGAAGATGAAGAGGATACAACAGAATCAGAAGAGCAAGTTCAACAAGTTCCTCCAAAGACACCTAGCAGAAGAGTACAAAAGAAACATCCTTCATATCAGATTATCAGAAACAAATATGCAGGAGTTGAGACTAGAAGAAGAATCCATTCACCAGAACAAACACACCTAGCACTCTCATCTACAATTGAACCAACCTGTTTTGAAGAGTGTTATCACTGAAATTTCGTCCGCACAGGGCAACAAGAACTCTGCATCGTCAACACAGAAAAACAGTCATTCATGGCACAAGGTTAATTCCACAAGCACAACAAAAGGGTCAAAACTATACAAAATGGCCAAAAAATTACAAGGCGCTTTGCACCCACTGGGCACGTGCGCGCATGCGCGTAAAATCTTCGTAAAGGGCGCACATATGTGCACGATGCACGACTGTGGGGTAAAAAACCCATGCGCCTGCTAAACGACGCATTTATGAAACTGGTCGGTCTCCCAACCACTAATGGATCGGCTCCCAAGTCGATTTGACACCAAATCAGAGCTCAATCCGCGTGGGGGGCTGGTCAAAGACCTAATTGTGCCCTAAAGAGCCCCTCTTCACATTCAAAAGAGGTTGCATAATAACCCAATGCTTGGCTATAAAAATCCATGAATGATCACCATTTCTTCAAGGAATTATTTGTATTGTTATGCTGTTGAGATTGCTAGAGACTCATTCTTTGGTAATAGACATAATCAACACCATTTCATAGGCTTTCCATCTCTCACTAGAGTGGATAATCTTGGAGTTGTTTCACCCACACTTTCATCTTTCATTGTAAGGAGAGCAATCAGTTGAGGGCCTCAAGAGCCTTCCATTGGAGAGGGAAGAGACCCAAGTCCTCTTTCTCCATTGTGTATCTATGGATTTCATCAATCAGACCAGCTTATATATTGGTGATATTGGTCCATTTTCATTTGTTTTTATTTTTGTTCCTATGATCATAGTTTTAATTAGTTGTAGTTTGTTTTTGCTTATTGTTTTATTGTTTCTTTCTCTAACCTTTTACATCGCAGCTGTCATGCCTAGCAGAGCCCAACTGGGCATGTAAGCACTCACTTTTTTCTCACACAGTGACAAATTGAGTGCAAACAAAGAGGCCAGCAAGGATGAATTTTGGAATAAGGGCATGGAAGAAGAATTTGATCAAATAGATAAAAATGACACTTCAGAATTGGTTCCAAGACCAAAGGATAAGAATGTGATCGATACAAAGTCGGTATATAGGAATATATTGAATGAGGATGGACAGGTTATAAGGAACAAATCTAGATTGGTATGTAAAGGATATGCACATGTTGAAGGAATCGACTCTTAAGAGACATTTGCCTCAGTTTCCAGAATAGAAGAAATCCGATTGTTTTTATCTTATACATGCTCCAAAAATATTGAAGTGTATCAGATGGATGTAAAATTAGCTTTTCTAAATGGGGAACTTGAAGAAGAAGTCTACATTGAACAACCAGAAGGATTTCAAATGTCAGAGAACACAGATTATGTGTGTAAATTAAAGAAGGACTTGTATGGTCTAATACAAGCTCCTAGAGCATGATACTCTAGACTGTATAAATATCTACAATAGACAGGGTTTAGAAAAGGAAGTGCAGACAACAAACTCTACATCAAGGTAACTCAAGATAGTATTTTATTAATTGAATTTTATGTTGATGATATTATTTTTGGAAGTACCGATGACAGGTTAAGCCATAAATTTGCAAAGGACATGCAGAATGAGTTTGAAATGTCATTACTTGGAGAACTATCCTTCTTTCTGGGTCTTTAGATATGTCAAAGAAACCAAGGAATTTTTATTTCTCAAACCAAGTATATCAAATAAATTCTAAAGAGATTCGGAATGGAATATTGCAAACCAGTTATCACTCCCATGCAAACCAACTACAAGTTGAGAAAATATGATGATTCTAATTCTACAGATCAGAGGAAATACAGGTCAATGATTGGTAGCCTACTATATGTGACAACATCTAGGCCATTTGTAATGCAGACAGTTGGAGAGGTGGCACGTTTTCAAGAAACACCAAAGGAATCACATGTATTAGCAGTGAAGAGTATTTTCAGATATCTCAAAGGAATAAAAGAATTTGTATTATGGTATCCAAAAGAAAAGGATCTATCACTTATTTCCTACACAAATGCAGATTGGGCAGGTTGCATTGATGACCAACAAAGCACCAATGGAGCAACATTCTACTTGGGTGAGTGTTTAGTATCATGKATAGGAAAGAAACAATCATCAATATCTTTATCTACAGTCRAGGAAGAGTATATTGCARCAACAACATGTTGTACAYAGGTTCTATGGATGAAACAAACTCTGACAGATATACAGGTTGAGTATGATGAGCCCATTCCAATCTATTCTGATAATAMAAGTGCCATAACCCAGTGATGCACTCTAAGGMAAATAACATTCCAATCAAGTATCACTTTCTACGGGAACAAGTTTTAGAAAAGAACATCAGAGTTGAATATGTGGGCACAAAAGAACAAGTGGAAAMCATCTTCACAAAACCGCTTCCACGGGAAGCCTTTTAGTATCTTCGTTAGAGACTCAAAGTTATTTCTACTTCAAAATGAATGATTTTGAATGCTTATCTTATATGTCTTAKAYATACACAAGGAAGCACCATAAAGAGGACAGTTCAGGTTGGGAGACCAGATGAGTCAGTTAGGGGAGCAGAACTGAATGGAAATATACCTTTGTCATTGTTGAYAAAGGGGGAGAGATTTATCATATGCAGAGGCATGGTTCCAAGGGAAGCATTGGTCACAGAGATGCAGGCATGGTTCCAGGGGGAGCATGAGTGATATGATTTCAATATTGCATTAGAGTGTTTCCATCAATGTAAAAAGGGGAGATTTTTGATTAATTGGGTTGGTTTTCATTGATGTCAACCCTTGAACAAAGTCCAGTAGCAAATTCCGGTAGCACAAAGGTTTGGGTAATGGAACCAAGTTTTTTTGATGTATAATGGTATGCGTTTTGATATATTTGTAGGTAAGACTATTCTAGATGGATAATACATGTCATGCCATATCTGGTGGTATGTGGAACATCGCATAACTCCTCACAATTTGAGAGTTATGGCCTTACAAAGCTGGAGGACCCTCATATGTTGGCTTGAAGTCCTAAAAGGTCAAAGAAGTCCAAGCGCTTGCAAAGAAGAAATTATTTAAATAATAAAGTGAAGTGACAAAGTCAAAGAGGATAATATAAATAATAAAGTGAAGTGACCAAGTCAAAGATGATTATTTAAGTAATAAAGTGAAGTGACAAATTCAAAGAGGATTATTTAAATAATAAAGTGAAGTGACAAAGTCAAGGAGGATTATTTAAATAATAAAGTAAATGTATAACTTTCTAATTATGGAAAGTGGTTATAAGAAGGTTAACCCTAAAATGAGGAAAATGGGTTAAGTAGTCAAGTGGCTATAGGATATGTGGACAAAGTGGGCTAGAAGATGCTTCTAAGGAGGCTACATGAAAGTATAAATAAGAGACAAGGCTCTCTCAGTTCAATCACACTTGATCATATTGAATATATACATGTGAATGAGGTAACAAAAGGATATATAAGCCGAATTTCAAAGGGAAGGTCAAGTAAAGAAGGCCAAAATTCAAAGGAGGATAAATTCTTTTGATGATGCTTTCTAAGGTATGTTATTTACAGGTCATCTCACCATTTTCTCAATAATTTTTTTTTCTAGAATGATTCAGACCATGAAATTGGGAGGCCATTAAGGAAACATATCCAAGTAACTATGGTACAAATTTCATCTTCCGAGTCATTGTATTTTTGGAGTTACACTCTGTGGAAAATAGATTTTGTGGCTAGTCCTGGAACTAATCTAAAACATGTGTTTCGGGTAAAAACGTCATAAATTCTTCATAACATATCCAAATTTAGTAAGACCAAATCTGTTGGTTAGAGTACAGTCTGTAGTATTCTATGTATAATTTTTATATATACAACAAATATTCCATGCGGGGCATTCTCTACAAGTTCTCTCTAGAATAAGCCATAATTCAACAAGGTATGCCATTTTTGTTATAACTCCTTTTCTGAGAGGTTCTAAGTAGTGACACATGGAGGAATTGCATAAAACACACTGAAGAACATTGTGTACTATTTTTAGATCTTTATTCATTACAAGTACATAGTTATGATTATTTCAATTTAGGGTTGTTGACTAATCCAAAACTAGTCATGTGAGACTAAAGTAAAGTTTGATTAAAATGATAGTCTCTTGTTATTAAAGTTAAGGAAGGTTTACATGTATGTGATCATATACACTAGGTCTATTACAGAGTTACAAATTAGATTTGGATGATGAAATTGATGAGGGATTTTGGTTGAGGTTAAGGTACAGGTTGGTGCATGTTGATAAACTTGTTTATAGTACATGCTTATTATAGGTTGTTTGGTACAGGTTGGTGCATGGTTGATGCACTTGTTTAAGGTACATGTTGATTGCAGGTTGATTGGTACAAGTTTACAGTAGCATATATCACATTGATAGTGTGATGATGGTTCCATCATTCTACTTATATTTCAGGGTGGTTGGATGGGGAAAGGACATGTGGTTGGATGGGGAAAGGACATGTGGTTGTAGCCACCTTTTGGTTGTGGCCGGAGAACATAGGGGGTTGTATCCTCCTTCTAGTTGTAGCCAAAGAATTGGGGAGTTGGAGCTTCCCTCAGGTTGTAGCCTAAGAAACTAAAGGGTTGGATCCTCCTTCCAGTTGCAGCTAGAAAACAAAGGAAGTTGGTGCTTCCAATGAATGTAATTCTTCAACACATATAAGAAAAAAACATTCTGTGGTTTTCTCCCGCTTTGGGTTTCCACATAAAAACATTGGTGTACTGTGTATGTGTATGATTTTTCATTTGTTCATTGTTTATTTACTCTACACATATTGGATGATAATGCTACATTGATATAACACTTGCATTATATGGTTAAAAAGGATTGGATTGATCTATTACTGATTCACCTCCCCTCTCAGTAATCCAACAAATATTTTATCCTCATGTAGTTATTTCATACCTGGAAGGATTCTCAATGGTTAATTTGAGCACCTGTCTCCTTGAACCTTCTATTTTTTCAATGGATATTTTTATTTTGAGTCTCACCGGTAAGGTACAATTGCAATGACCATTAATTCAAGAGAATCATGTGACCTGGACATATTTTTTTTTTATCATGTTGTTACTTCAACATTGGACACAAATATAGCATGTAGCTTTCAACTCTCTCTCTCTCTCTCTCTCTCTCTCTCTCTCTCTGGCGGAGATAATCATGATGGAGAACACAATAATTGACCACATAACATCTTTCTTCCCATAAGAATTGTGAAGAAACTCACTGATTGTTCTGTTGAATACCCTTGGTTTCGAGGTTTCCAACTTTGTGCAAAAATGTCCAACACTCGGGATTGCAATGATGTTAGTTTAAGGGGTGAAGGGGTCGTGGAAAACTGAATACGTAATTTGTTATACCTTAAATTTAGAACCCTATCAAGTGATTAAAAGACTCAATCTGAACTAACTATTAGATCCAACAGGTTGTGAAAAGGGAAATTAGTTTTAAAACAACGAACATGATTGCAAATCGATATACCCAGCTATATCCAAATTGAGCCAATTAAAACTCAAGAAAAAAATGCAACGAAACACTCAGGGTTTTAGGAAAGCTGGGTGAACAAGGACGTGTGGAAGGATAAAACTGATAGGTCACCACACACCAGGAAAACACTATGCCCACATCAATTCCTCACACACAATGCACAATAGTACTGTAATTTACAGAGATATTTAAAAAACACCATATATATATATTTGTCAATAAAAACACAACAAATAAATATATACATATCCAGGATTTGCATTCGAAATTTTTTCAATAAAATCACAATAACCATTTGATAATAAAAATCTTAATTCTATACAATATTTTTTTGTGTGTATTGCATAATAACTAATCTAATTACTGCAGACATTATGGAAATGAAGGTTAATATATTATATTAATGTCCAAACAATAGTTCTACATGTATTTGTTTAACATGACAATTTTTTTCTTCCTTTTGGATTTACTATTGTACAATATGAAATCAATTGAACTATAAAACAACTAAAATATAAAATACCGTAACTTGAAGAAGAATGATGGTTGATGATGATATTAAATCCAAAATCTTGTGCAATGTCCTTCTTCATTGTTAATCAATATGACTTCACTGGTACCTCCCAACCAACACTAGGGGTACTCTTCTTCCCCCTTATCCCTCGAGCCGCAAAGGGGTCACAGAAAAAAATTAATACACAGCTCAAGATTTCCCTCACAAGTAGAGGCTTCCACCTCTTATGCAAAGCTTTCAACCCAACTCACATAAGAAAACTAGTCATAAGAAAATTTTATCATCATTTTAGTCATCCAACAATAGGGTGCCTACTCCTTCCTCACCATTCTTTTTATAATAAATTTCACCTTTACACTTGCCATCTCATGCATAATTAATTAATTAATTAGTTTTTTTAATAATAATTTTACATATTATTCAACCTGAAGATATGTCACTCTTCCCTCAAGTTTCACATGTTTTTATTTCTTTTTTAATTTAAATAAATTTGAATTTTTCCTCACCTCCTCAATTAGTTCCTATATTTTCTTCTAGTTGTCCCTTAGTCCCCCAATTTCTCCTTTATTGTGTCTCCTAACTAATTTACAATTAGAGTTTGATCAAGACTCTTCTCTTAGTTAGGATTTAGAGTCTAGTTTGACTTAGGACTCTAACTTTAATTTGAAACCACATTTCCTCATGAAAATAATTTCTTTTAATAAAAAATTCTTTTTATTTAATTCATGCACACATTGTGCGCATGTATTACATTTTATTCTCCCTTTTTTTATATTTTATTTAGTCTAATTTTCCCTTAGGCCCATTATTATAATTTAATTAGGAATGAGCATTTAGACTTATGTTTGATTATATTCCTATTTATAATTTAATATATAATTATATTCTCTTTTCTAACAAAATCTAAGTATTCAATTTATCCTCTAAAATCTACTATTTTTTTTTATTAAATTCTCTTTACGTTTCATTTTAGATTACCCTGCAACTTGTCCTTCAGGATGCACCTACATGCTCCAAGGATGTCACTCACCATGTTGAATTAGTTTTGAAGTTGTCTGATGCTTGGAGTCAATACTCCACTTGTCGACCTTGTGTGAGACTAAGGGATTACTAAGGAATAATGAATCCATCTTATTGTGTGCCCCTCATAAATCTTCATGAGAGACTATCTCACTCTACCCTCATGACATCATGAACCTCTTAGGAGAAAGGTATTCGTTAACCTTCAGTTCAAGTCACAACGAGAGTGCTATTAGGCTGTGATAGGGATGCTACCACACCTCTCACTAATTTATCTGATATCAGTGTATGACCCCTTTACTCCATATGTGATTCGAATTAGCAAGCATCACCATGCCTACATCCAATGATAAAGATAATATTAATAACTTTTAAACATGAAATACATAACTAAAATTATCATCATAACACATGCATAATAAAATCATGTACTCATAATCAAAGTCAATATTCAACTCCCTGACAATCCAGAGTCCAATAAATTTTATCAAAACCATCAATATCCTTCTTGTGTCATGTTTTCTGCACACTCAGGAAACCTCATCATAATACCTGCCAATGATATACATCAATATCAATAACATATTAAACTCAATACTCAAATATAACATACATTTTTAACTCATAAACCAAATCAGATAATCATAAAGTACCATGTTTAGCTGGATCACGCAAGTGTTCTCAAAGAATAAATTAGTATTATGGAAATGGGTTTAGTGAAATCTGGATGTTACACCTATATCTAAATATACACATATATATGTGGCTATGCAACATAGAAAATAAGGCTATTGTTGTACATAATAAAGTGCATATTGTTGGTCTCCCTACTCCTTTGTGCATGCTTCTATATATTTCTATGTGTGTGCTTTTATAGTAGTTTGTTGTGTATATTGCTCTGTGTGATGAAGTAGTAGTAACATCTGCACACTTTCCCCTAGATTACAATAGGGTCCTATTCAGTATTGGAAATACTATTGAAAATTTAGACTAAATTTCTAATTGATACCATTATAGAAGTGAAGTAGAATTTGTTGTGGTCATCTGAGTCCTTTTTGGGTGAATTTCACATCTAGATAAATTTATGGCAATTTTCACTCAAGGACCTCTTTCCACCTCAAAANATATTGGATGATAATGCTACATTGATATAACACTTGCATTATATGGTTAAAAAGGATTGGATTGATCTATTACTGATTCACCTCCCCTCTCAGTAATCCAACAAATATTTTATCCTCATGTAGTTATTTCATACCTGGAAGGATTCTCAATGGTTAATTTGAGCACCTGTCTCCTTGAACCTTCTATTTTTTCAATGGATATTTTTATTTTGAGTCTCACCGGTAAGGTACAATTGCAATGACCATTAATTCAAGAGAATCATGTGACCTGGACATATTTTTTTTTTATCATGTTGTTACTTCAACATTGGACACAAATATAGCATGTAGCTTTCAACTCTCTCTCTCTCTCTCTCTCTCTCTCTCTCTCTCTGGCGGAGATAATCATGATGGAGAACACAATAATTGACCACATAACATCTTTCTTCCCATAAGAATTGTGAAGAAACTCACTGATTGTTCTGTTGAATACCCTTGGTTTCGAGGTTTCCAACTTTGTGCAAAAATGTCCAACACTCGGGATTGCAATGATGTTAGTTTAAGGGGTGAAGGGGTCGTGGAAAACTGAATACGTAATTTGTTATACCTTAAATTTAGAACCCTATCAAGTGATTAAAAGACTCAATCTGAACTAACTATTAGATCCAACAGGTTGTGAAAAGGGAAATTAGTTTTAAAACAACGAACATGATTGCAAATCGATATACCCAGCTATATCCAAATTGAGCCAATTAAAACTCAAGAAAAAAATGCAACGAAACACTCAGGGTTTTAGGAAAGCTGGGTGAACAAGGACGTGTGGAAGGATAAAACTGATAGGTCACCACACACCAGGAAAACACTATGCCCACATCAATTCCTCACACACAATGCACAATAGTACTGTAATTTACAGAGATATTTAAAAAACACCATATATATATATTTGTCAATAAAAACACAACAAATAAATATATACATATCCAGGATTTGCATTCGAAATTTTTTCAATAAAATCACAATAACCATTTGATAATAAAAATCTTAATTCTATACAATATTTTTTTGTGTGTATTGCATAATAACTAATCTAATTACTGCAGACATTATGGAAATGAAGGTTAATATATTATATTAATGTCCAAACAATAGTTCTACATGTATTTGTTTAACATGACAATTTTTTTCTTCCTTTTGGATTTACTATTGTACAATATGAAATCAATTGAACTATAAAACAACTAAAATATAAAATACCGTAACTTGAAGAAGAATGATGGTTGATGATGATATTAAATCCAAAATCTTGTGCAATGTCCTTCTTCATTGTTAATCAATATGACTTCACTGGTACCTCCCAACCAACACTAGGGGTACTCTTCTTCCCCCTTATCCCTCGAGCCGCAAAGGGGTCACAGAAAAAAATTAATACACAGCTCAAGATTTCCCTCACAAGTAGAGGCTTCCACCTCTTATGCAAAGCTTTCAACCCAACTCACATAAGAAAACTAGTCATAAGAAAATTTTATCATCATTTTAGTCATCCAACAATAGGGTGCCTACTCCTTCCTCACCATTCTTTTTATAATAAATTTCACCTTTACACTTGCCATCTCATGCATAATTAATTAATTAATTAGTTTTTTTAATAATAATTTTACATATTATTCAACCTGAAGATATGTCACTCTTCCCTCAAGTTTCACATGTTTTTATTTCTTTTTTAATTTAAATAAATTTGAATTTTTCCTCACCTCCTCAATTAGTTCCTATATTTTCTTCTAGTTGTCCCTTAGTCCCCCAATTTCTCCTTTATTGTGTCTCCTAACTAATTTACAATTAGAGTTTGATCAAGACTCTTCTCTTAGTTAGGATTTAGAGTCTAGTTTGACTTAGGACTCTAACTTTAATTTGAAACCACATTTCCTCATGAAAATAATTTCTTTTAATAAAAAATTCTTTTTATTTAATTCATGCACACATTGTGCGCATGTATTACATTTTATTCTCCCTTTTTTTATATTTTATTTAGTCTAATTTTCCCTTAGGCCCATTATTATAATTTAATTAGGCATGAGCATTTAGACTTATGTTTTATTATATTCCTATTTATAATTTAATATCTAATTATATTCTCTTTTCTAACAAAATCTAAGTATTCAATTTATCCTCTAAAATCTACTATTTTTTTTTATTAAATTCTCTTTACGTTTCATTTTATTTATTTTCATTTTAGATTACCCTGCAACTTGTCCTTCAGGATGCACCTACATGCTCCAAGGATGTCACTCACCATGTTGACTTAGTTTTGAAGTTGTCTGATGCTTGGAGTCAATACTCCACTTGTCGACCTTGTGTGAGACTAAGGGCTTACTAAGGAATAATGAATCCATCTTATTGTGTGCCCCTCATAAATCTTCATGAGCGACTATCTCACTCTGCCCTCATGACATCGTGAACCTCTTAGGAGAAAGGTATTCGTTAACCTTCAGTTCAAGTCACAATGAGAGTGCTATTAGGTTGTGATATGGATGCTACCACACCTCTCACTAATTTATCTGATATCAGTGTATGGCCCCTTTACTCCATATGTTATTCGAATTAGCAAGCATTACCATGCCTGCATCCAATGATAAAGATAATATTAATAACTTTTATACATGAAATACATAACTAAAATTATCATCATAACACATGCATAATAAAATCATGTACTCATAATCAAAGTCAATATTCGACTCCCTGACAATCCAGAGTCCAATAAATTTTATCAAAACCATCAATATCCTTCTTGTGTCATGTTTCCTGCACACTCAGGAAACCTCATCATAATACTTGCGAATGATATACATCAATATCAATAACATATTAAACTCAATACTCAAATATAACATACATTTTTAACTCATAAACCAAATCAGATAATCATAAAGTACCATGTTTAGCTGGATCACTTGCACGCAAGTGTTCTCAAAGAATAAATTAGTGTTATGGAAATGGGTTTAGTGAAATCTGGATGTTACACCTATATCTAAATATACACATATATATGTGGCTATGCAACATAGAAAATAAGGCTATTGTTGTACATAATAAAGTGCATATTGTTGGTCTCCCTACTCCTTTGTGCATGCTTCTATATATTTCTATGTGTGTGCTTTTATAGTAGTTTGTTGTGTATATTGCTCTGTGTGATGAAGTAGTAGTAACATCTGCACACTTTCCCCTAGATTACAATAGGGTCCTATTCAGTATTGGAAATACTATTGAAAATTTAGACTAAATTTCTAATTGATACCATTATAGAAGTGAAGTAGAATTTGTTGTGGTCATCTGAGTCCTTTTTGGGTGAATTTCACATCTAGATAAATTTATGGCAATTTTCACTCAAGGACCTCTTTCCACCTCAAAA
>JZKD02S1876407.1:26642-36666 GCA_000966675.3 Picea glauca | reverse complement strand
GTGTTAAGAGAACCTTTCTCATCACCAGTGATATTTCACCTTCAACATCCTCTGCTTCAACATTCTACCTTTGTGCTTCAAAAATGTGAGTCTCACCACCTTCTTTCTTCTTATTTGGACATTCATAATACTTGTGTCCATTTTTTCTGCATGTGAAGCATTTTATTAATCCACCTCTGCCTCTTCCTCTTCCTCTAGCATGAGGGAAGGTGTTATTATCAGCATATTATCCTCTCTGTTTGGCATACTGCCCTCTTTGTGAGCTTCCACCTCTCTTAGTTTGAGGTTGATGTTTCTTCGACTCTTCCTTAGGCTTCTGATTCCTATCTTGGACAACTGTTTTGCCTCTGGGTTGACTTCTGCCTCGGCCTCTTTGACTTTTCTTTCGGCTCAGCTTCTCTTCAGCCTTCAGAGCCATCTGATAAGCATCTTCTACAGTCTGAATGATCATCATGCTCATCTCATCCTGAATGTCATATCTCAGACCATTCATGTACCTGGTGAATTTTTCATCATCACTTTCGCGATGACCTGCCCTGATGTTTAGCTTGTAGAACTCTTCAGTGTACTTCTTCACTGACATCAACTTCTGTCTCAAATTTTGCATTCTTCGAAACAAAGTGATTTGATAATCCTTGGGTATGAATTTTTCTTTCATCGTCACAATCATTCTATCCAAACTCTTAATTTTCTACTTACCTTTGCAGTGTCTGTCAGCTTGTAGTTCATCCCACCACAATGTTGCATGTCCTTTATGTCTTGTGACAACATGTTTGACTTTCTTGTCTTCCTCGACATCTTTATAGTCAAAATGCGTGTCCAGAGCTCTAATCCAATCTAGAATCTCTTCAACATCCAGGTTTCCCTCATATACTGGAATGCCCATTTTTCCCCTAGCACTCATTCTTGCAACAACCCTAAGTAGGCATTCATTTGTTGTATCCTCTACTGCAACTTATTCTCCATGTTCGACTTCATTTTCACTTTCAGAATCACTGAGATCTCCAACACCGACTGTATGCCTCTGTGCTAATTCCATAGCATCCAACCTAGTACATAAGTCACACACCTCTCTTGCCTCTGGTGGATCAAGTAATTGCCTGCCTCTTCTTCTTGGAATTTCCCTCCCCTCTAGTGGATCGGGTGTTTGTCTCTCTCTTCTTCTCGGTGGCATGGTAACTCTTTCTTTTCCCTGCTACAAAAAGAAAAGAAAATTTTCCTACTCTCTGATACCAGAACTGATGTAGACCCTCTTTCTCCCTCAGATCAAGGTCCACTATAGGATCATTCTAATTCCTGCCCTTGAGTCAGGTTGACTCTTTGATTTCTCTTCGGGGAATCCCACGCACATAAAATGGAGTTTCTCCACAGGTCCTTATGAATTGAGCCCACGCGATCAAACACGAAGCATCAATTCCAATCTCCCTCTGACCAAACAATGTGGTCGTATTTCTCATGATTTCAGAACTTTAGAGTTTGCGACTTCGTGACTTCTCCTTCCAAGTCTCTCAACTTTTCACCTTCTGAAACCCAAACTTCTGATTCATCGAAATGTAGGCCTTGTTATCTTCCACACTTATATCGCGTTTCACAATTTCGAGAATCCCGGAACAAATATCTCGATCTCCTATTTCCTAAAATGTCGAAATGCCGAATTCCAACACATTTCCAGTGCTGGCCCCATAATGGAGCTTTCTGCATTTTCGAGATTTTGGACTTCACAATTTCATGAATCCTAATGCTAAGCTTTCGGTTCTCTGACCCACGAACTCTTGAAATGTTCAACGAATTTGAATTCTCTTCTTGACAAGTATGCCACCTGTCCACTCTACTGTCCTCTATCTTGGATGCGAATTCTTCTGCCTTCTCAAACCTTTGAACTCTGAAATGAAAGTTTGTGAGTAATCCAACGACCCTCATCGGCTTGGATCTATGACTCTTGGGACTTCACAAATTCTCCACAGAGAATTTCGTCCACCCAAATTTCTTCTTCAAAGATCTCTGGTCCTAAATTGATCCTGTGTCTCTCTTATGGAACCTATCCTCTACACGATGGATAAATTTCCCTTCTTCTCTTCAAACCCCTTGAAGATGCTAACTCTCCTGAGTTTTCCTTCCTCAAACCCAAATCTCCTAAGAGATTTCTGCATGCACTCCTTGCGGTACTCTTCAAATACATCTAAGTATTTGAGTTCCTTTGACTCTGTGCAACTCCTTATGACAACAATCTTCAATCTTCTCCTTGGTTGAGAAGTTATGAACTTCCAACCAGCCTGCGCACACCTTGCATGGCTTCTGTGCCTAATTCGCACTTCTGTGGAAAATGAGGACAACGTTCTCCCTCCTGAGCTTTTAGAGATGAACTCTGAATCCATCAACACACTCCTTGCAGATGTTCCACTGCACTCCTTGCAGGAACTCTTGCTCAGATAGAGAAACAATTGAAACTCATTCCCTTACTCTCTTAGACTTCAAATACTTAACATGAAATCATACATACATAGCATAAAAGAAAATGTACAATAGAAAGAGTAAAACAACCATGAGCATAACATTCAACATGTATACACAGAAAGTATTAGAACACCATGAGTCTGAATCAAAGTTTCATATATTAATCCCATAACTTCTGTACATGGCCTCTTCTACACAGCTCTCTGCTTCTTTTCTTCTCTTCTCTATTCTCAATTGATAATGTTTCTAATGTTACAAATGGTACAAGATGAGGGTGTCTATAGTCAGTTTTCCCTCCTACGCTCTAAATTGTCTAATCTACATTCAAATCTACCTACTTACATTAGTTATGCATAAACGCCTTCACCTACTACAAATGAGAGTGGATCGCTCAAGATCTGTTTACAATATGGAAGTACACACTTTCTTAACTATTACATTAAAGACTGCACATCCAATCTTTTCAAAATAATTCAAACATTTTCAACATGTATAAAAAATGAAATAGCGTTTGTCCCACGCTCGCTTGTTGCTGGCGATATTCCTGCATCAGGAGACATGAAATTTTGATGAAGAGACATGAAGTTTTGATGATGCATTGCACCTTTTGGGAATATACATGACCTTTGGAGAATTTACACCCCATTTTGGAGATGGCGTCACCTTTATGATCCCTCTACACTCACATGTGTGGAATTTATGGAGGACAATTTCATTCTCTAACATTGTATCTTCATTTTAGAGGCATTTTTGGGGGTTGACATTAGACCTATCCACCTTGTATCATGTATTTTTTATGTTTTATTGGATTTATGAGGATATTAGCTCATTGAGGGGTAAAGTGATTGGTTTCCTCATATAAATAGAGGAAGTGCTCCCTCATGTGTATCATTTCTACTTGTGGATGATTACTACTAGTTGTCTACTTCTATATTATTTCTATTTTACCTATGGATGAATGACTTATGCAACCTCTTGGAGGGATGATTTATGGATGCTTTTTCCATATTGATGGATGATTTATGGATGTGCATTGATGTACCTAGTAAGTGTTCTTTATAAATATTTGTGTATTTTTTTATTGAATGTATGAAGTGTGAATGTGCTTCTCAAGTGGTGAAAGTGCATTTTTTTCAACTTGTATTTTTCTTAAATAGATCCTATCTTGAAAACCCTAGGATGATTTCTAGTGGAGAACGTTCCCTTGATATTGTCTTTAAATCTTGTTAAGGGACATAGGAGGATTTTTCTAGGGTTAGTAATGGACAACCCTAGTTACCATACTATAAGATAGTCTCATAAGGTTAGTAGTGGAGAACCTTAGGGTTTATCCAAGATCCATGCTTCACCCTTTTCAAGAGAATCCATAGTTTGAGTGCATAAGCCCCCCCCCCAAAAAAAAACAATAGTAGGAACTAGTCTTAACTCCCATTAGTCAATCCTTAAAATCCAAATCTACCTTTTCTTTTATTATTTTAGGGTTAGATTAGGGTTTATAGCAATTATTCTTCAATTTTCAGCCATAATTAGGCTAGACGTCTAGGGTTTAATTGGCATTTTATACTAAAAAATATATTTTATTTTCATTTATTGCATTTTAAATTGAATATTCAACCCTTTAGGGCTAGGCGTCTTGCATTGTTAGGGCTGTTATGTGCCCTTTATATTTCAGAAAATAATTGTTCATAAAACCCTAGTTTAATTTGCATTTTCAACCCTAATTTTATTGCATGTTTACTTATTTAAAGGGCTGATTTATTGTTGTTGCTTTAACTTGATATATTGCTAAATATTGTCATACTTCACACAATTTTTGCACAACCATATATTTTTCTCTTATTTGTAGTGTTTGGGGTACCATATTGGCCTATTGTAACTTGCTAAATATCACAAATTGTCTTAGATACTTCTCACACACAAATCTAGAAATTGCTTGATTGAGCCACCTTATACTCACCTTGAAAAATTTTATTTATTGGTGGTCTACTTGAGTAACTAATATAGAAGGCTATATACTTGATACCATCTTGCTATATGATTCCTTGAGGTATCCCTTGTGTGAGATTTCATCCTTTAGTAAAACAAGGGATGTGATTACTATGGTGACAATGGTAACACTTCCATGTTACACTTGTATTAGACCTTATGAAAGGATTTGCACAAAGGTTCTAGATTTTGTGATAAAAGGTCCCAACCCATATGAAATTATTTGATGCTTTTAGGACACTTTCTTAGTTTGAAAACATTTCTTGTGTCTTACAAGCCCCTCCTCCTCCATGATTAGAGCTGAGAGATCTGCCTTCCGAAGAGGCCTCATCTCAACAAAAGGAGGCATATGATTTCATTGATTTAGACCCAAGAGTTCCTTCTTTCTATATCTCAGTAAATATTTCTGATTTTGTGCTCCAAAATTGTGTCATTGAAATAGGAGCAAGGAACAATGTCATGCCCCTTCGAGTTATGAGGATATTGGGTCTTGAGTGCACATGCATTTGTAATGATTTTCTAGCTTTGGATTCAAAATTGTTTAAATAATCATTTATATCAAAGACTTATCCATTTCCTTTAACCAAGATCATGATGTGAGAATGATCATACATGCGATTGTAGTAGATATACCTAAAGAATATGGGATGCTTTTAGGAAGAAAGTGGTCCACCAAGGTCAAACATGGTTGCTACTTCATGGAAAGAGCCCACTTCACCTTTCCTTATAAGGGTGTGGAAGTTTCCTTCAGGAGAGAGCCAAAATATCGATAACAAGTTGTACCTGTTTCCTACAACTCCAGGCACATGTATTTCCAAGATGTTAGTACATGGTTAAAATGTTTATAGGCACTATGTATTCAGGGGCAGTTTTAATCTTGGATATGGTTTTTTCAAGACAAAAGACCACTTGGTGCCTAGACAATGGAAAATTCTACCTTAAAGTGATAAAGTTAAAGGGAAAAGGGCATTAAATTGAGGAAACAAAGTTAAATTATGTAAAGGGATCTTAACACATGACACTAAGGGGATTAAATTGCATGTACACAGGGCTACATGACATTATGAGAGTTTACACCAACGATCAAGGGATGTGACTTAGTGCTAAGGTCAATATTTCAACGTGTGTCATCAAGGGAATGATATCAATGACTCATATTAGAGAATATATAATACTCTAAGATTAATAGTGTAGAAAACACATTGCATCAATGACTTTCCTAATCCTTGATAATATGTGGTCATGCAAGGATGGTTTTAAGGCGAGATATGTGGCCATTATTTATTGGTTTCACATGGATTTTGGCTATGGGGAAACCACCCATTTTTCCATGTGATACCATCAGTGGTATCAAGGAAACCACACTACCATGTGCTCACTTAGTGCTTAGTTTGATGATGGGGTGGACCAATCATGAACACATGATTTCCCACCTAGACATGATGTGGACAAACACACAAAAAATACCATTTCCCAGTCATATTAATCCATGCAAGCACACATAAGTGACTATTGTTAACTGGGGGACACATGGCCCAATTAGAGGATGTTTAACCTAACTAGGGTTCCACATAGGCATCCACCTAGACCAATCCTAACATGCTACATGTCCATCACACATTGACGACATCATCAATGTTGTCATCTAGATTTTCACATGCTTTGTAAATATTGTTAGTGTTTTCAATATCAAAGTGACGCGTGTTTCCAAAGAACACAAAACGTTTAAAGGGGTTTTAGAACACAATTAAGGTAATTTAAATATTACCAAGTTATGGTACCCAAGGAAAAACTTTGCATCTCTGGAGCAACCTGTGCATTGTTCATATGCATTGTTCATACAAGCTCGAAATATAGGTAATTCTATTCTCCTTAGCCTGATTCTAAATCTAGTTGAGTAGTTATTTTCATTAAAAACTCATAATGAAGTCTAAGCCAAGCCCTAGCAAGGCCTCTAAGGAATAAAAGCAACCCATTCCTCAATATAACATGGAATATAGAGAGGGAGATGCCATTGATCCTGTCTTATCTTATCTAGACATGTATCAATTAATCAAAAGGGATTAGAAAGATTCAAATGACTTAAGAGATTATATGTTCTTGTGGGAGTCAAACCTAGCCCGATCAATAATACCCCAAACATATAATTTCCTAGAGATGGTTGAATGATATTCCTTTTATTATGATATTCAAAAGGAACATATGACTAATTTTGATGGTTTCAGGGTTATTTTTTGAATTTCTAGGGAATCAATCATTCAAATACTTCCCTTTTATGATACTGCTTCTACAGAAACCCTAGATGAAGATCAAATTCCTGCAATATATCGATCTTTACCCTAGTTAGAGAAAGAAAATTTTCTCAATAAATTGTTATCTGCAAAGGCCTCATTACCATTCATCCCTCCTCCATACCCATCATCTATTTTCTTAGACATAACTAGACACATGGTCACTATGATCTATCAGATCTTAGGTTAAGAGAGTGACCATGATGTGAATGAAACTATTTTTTGGTTTATTTTGGGTTTAGGTAGACCTATAAGAATATGTGTCATAAGTCTTAAGTTGTTTCCCTTTTGTGCTCGTGGAACCATGATATCCTCTATTGATGTATACTGGATGATGAATTAAATATTGGTGACCTTGATAACAAAGATAATATAGAATAATTGAGAATAAATATGTGGATAATATAAAGAGAGTGATTTATGATGATGTGTAATGGCATTTATGGTATCTGGATCATATAATATGGTAACCATTAATTGTTCTCAATTATGATTATTAATCTTGAAGATTTAATTTGACGAAGAATTGATCCAATGATGTTATGAATCATAGATATTTATTGATTAATGATGATACTAATGATTGGATGACATGGAAATGTTATTGACCCTAAAAATATTGATAGGTAGAAGAATGATGTAAACAATTTAATAAGATAATAAGATCAATAATGTACGATCAATTTGAAGTTTGGTTATGACAATTATGATATTTAAATGCTTGATGCATCTGTAGAATGATGTTGATCTAGTGGAATTAACTATGATTGATGATGAATTGGTGATGATTGAGCCTTAGTAATGTTGTAAGATTAAAATTGATGCGGATTATTAACAATTTTAATGATTCCAATTTGTTGACAATTATGATAAGTGGGTGATGATGTTGCGATTTGCTGGTATTGTTAATGGTTCAAAGATACTAAGGATATACAAATCAATAATAATAGTGACTTGTCAATGGTTAATGATAGGCATGATATTAATATGAATGTTGGTAATCTTGGTAAGTAGGTGATATTTCCAAATTTGAAGACCTTGAAAATTCAATGATGATTTTAGGATGCTTGTGATACTAAGTATACTTTGATTAATGATAAGGATGGTGATCATATGAGATTTGAAGAAGATGATATCATTGTTTCATGATAGAACAAGATGACATAAAAATTGAGAACTTAGAACATATAAGTTTATACTTAATGTTGAATTTCCTCTAAGGTTGTAGCCCTGTTGTGAGGGGAAGAGTTATATTTCATGTCCCCATTTTTGGGTTCCCCTATTTTGTAGTAGAAGAGACTTGCATGACTTCTCAGTGGAGAAAAAGAAGTGAAAATGAGTTCATTTAATGTCACTTAGTTAGGATATGTTATGTTTTTAAAGTGACATTAGGGAAGTAAAGTAACTTTAGATTAATAAGTTACTTAACTATTATTAAAGTGACTTTTAATCCTAAAGTGAAAATTGGAGGGAAAGTAAGGGTTATATTTGATTTAGTAAAAAATTGGAAAATTATAGAAGTTACATTTGATTTGGTAAAAAAGGGAAAAGTTATAGAAGGATTGATTTAGTCAAAAGGGAAAGTTCTATAATGGGTTGGAAAGGTATAAAAGAATGGTAACCCCTCACTTCTCATGATTATGATTTGACATCTTATTAGAGTGCTCTTGTAGATAATGTTTTCATTGGAGTTTTGGGAAAACCCATTCCACTATTGGTTTGGTTTCGGTGGTGCCATATCCACGCTAGATAGACAAGAGGGGAATCCATCTAGGATTTTCATTGGAGCTAGACAATAAAGAGGAGTATCCATATAGGGTATTCATTGGAGCTTCACTTGGGGGTTTATTTTCAGTTGGTGGTGGATAAACTCATGCAGGAGATTGGCAAATCTTTTAGAGGAGGATGTACTCAAGATTTGTAAGTGCGAGGATGGTTCTGAGTGAATTGTGATATATTACAACCTCGTGGGTTGAGAATAGGGCATCCCACGAGGCCCTCGCTTGTTTCCCAACCTTGTCATGTAATACCCCGCTAAACATCCATCCATTTCTGGCGAGGCCCTTTGTAATTTTGGACTGCAGATCTGACTTGGGTACGGATGACCATATTCCTGTAGTGAGTATTGATGAGCACATTGAGACAAAATTGATGAGATCTGGCAGGCAGAGTAGTATACAACTTGAGGAGATTTTGTTAGTAGATATTGTAGCTTCTTGCAGCTAGTAGATTTGATGTGTTCAAGAGGGTTTAGTAGTTGTTTGTTACAACCATTAGTGATATTTTCATTTTCATGATTTGGGTTCTCATACCATAATAAATATACCATGGTTGTATTCTCAATTATTTGTGTAATGGATGCATGTGATGTGTTTAAAAATATTCCTATTTATGAGACATATGCAAACTATTGTAAGGCATTTCCAACAAAGTATTTGACAAAATTACTCAAAGAGAAATAATAATTTGGACAACAAATATAATATTTCCATCCATCCTAGTTGGGGACATTACAATGGTGTCAGAGCTAGTGATATTGCTAGCTTGTGTGTGCATTCCATGGATGAGGGTTTATTAAGTGTTTGGAGAAACCCAAGCCAGAAAATCCCAAATTAATACAACTTTTGACAACCATGTTGTGATTTCTTAAGAAGGTAAATCCATAACATTTGGATGAAATTTTGAGGTAGTTAAAGGAAAATAAATACATTCCTCACTACCCAAAGTATCTAACATTGGATGAGAAGGTATGTGTAGTTTTAACCTTAAAAAACTATTACAAACTCAAACACATAAGCTGTCATGAGGATTTGGATGAGTATTATTTTAAAAACACATGGTAGGAAGTAAAGAAGGATGAGATTGAAGGACGGGTGGAGGAACATGCATCTAGCCATGTTGAGGATGTGTGCATAGAACAAGACCATACAAAAAACTATGACACATCATTAGAGCTAACTGATGAAGCCGAGGACACTAGTGTGTTGTATGGTGTTGGATTACTGCGGGGGGGTTGAATCAATAATAGAGAAATGTAATTCTTTTTAACCACAAAATGAAAGTGTTATATCAATGTAGCATTATCATCCAATAGTTTCAGAGTAAATAAACAATGAACAAACAAAAAATCATACACATACACAATACACTAGTGTTTTATGTGGAAACCCAAAGTGAGAGAAAACCACATAATGCTTTTTCTTATATGTCTTTAAGAATTACATTCATTAGAAGCACCAACTTCCTTTATTTTCTAGTTGCAAATGGAAGGAGGATCCAACCCCCTAGTTTCT
>JZKD02S1876406.1:590509-606058 GCA_000966675.3 Picea glauca | reverse complement strand
ATTTATTCCATTAGCTGTAATTATACCTCCTAGTCTCCTATATATACCAAGGAGACATTTTCATTTGGAATCATGTTGTACTTGAACATTTAAGTGGGGTAAAATGAGGTTGCCCCCTCGAAGAGGCTTATTATCTGAAATTATCTCTTTTTCAAGGCATTGAGTACTTTTTCTGAGGTTTTTCTATGTTATATTGATATTTGGTTCCTAACACTCGACGTATAGGACGTAAGCCCAAGTTCCTTTGTAGGATTTGTAAAGGACATCACCTTACTCATTTGTGTCCTTCTACTGTGGTGGTATAAGAAGCATGGTCCTTATCTGGTGGCCCTTCAGGTTCTGATTCATATTTGGTTTCCCAACCTTCTTTGGTTGATACAACAATCGAGTCAATGCAATCTTTGCCCAACATCAGTCATGTTTTGAGGAGTGATGCATCTCTTAACTATGTTGTCTCGTATCTTGTTCAACCAACGGTCATGCTAATGAAATCTTCGGCCAATATCACTCTTTTTTTGTGGAGTGATGCATCTCTTGACCATGTTTTCTCGAATCATATTCAACCAGCAGTCATGTCGATGCAATGTTCAGCCAACACCACTCCTTTTTTGGGGAGTGATGCATCTCTATACCATGTCATCTCAAATCCTATTCAAACAACGGTTGAAGAAGTGGTCATGCTGATGCAATATTCGGTCGATCCCACTCTTCTCTTGGAAAGTGAAAAGTATAAGGAAGTGACATTTCCAATGCAATCTTCGATCAATCCCACTCTTCTTTTGGAGGGCGATGCGTATTTTGACCATTTCCTTAGAATTTATAGTTTTATACCTTTTGAACAAGGGAGCATTCCACTCTCTCTGAGTATGATCCCTCCAAGTCCTAGGATGGTTTCCTTCGATTTGAATGATATTGTAGGTGATGGATCCTCTAAGAACATTTTATCCTCCTCAAGCTTTGGGTTCTCCCGAGATTGTGTCAACTACCAGTGAGTTGCGGGATTTTGACAGAAGTCCTGCAAGGGAGCCTTGGCATCCCCCATGATATGCTACTTAGAACAACATACCTGAGTCTTAGTTAATCTCTTTTCCAACTCTCTAAAAAAAGCGAAAAATATTGTCGAGTGAACTTGTCTCTTTCACACTCATTAAATGGATTTGAAAGGACATCTATTTGGTGCAAGTTTAACCCTTTTTTGGACCAAGTAGACTAATTTCAAAAAAGGAACACTCTAGTCAGCATTGTCTAGAAGAGTTCTCTTAGGTATTGTTTTATACTTTTTCAGGCCTAGGGGACTAAATTTACAAAAAAGGACATTATTTGGAGTTAAGTTGTAATTGCATTCCATTATATTTCTTGCAGTATGTAGCCTATTATCGGTTCTTGCTTTCTTGTTATAAGCCTCTTACCTCGGAAATTTGCATCACTAGCCAAGCAGAGCATTTGTTTATATCCTTTGCAGCTTGACACCCTATACCCTAAGAGGAAACATTCCCCTGAGTGTCCATTCCCCACATGAACTTCCTTGCATTGAGCATAGGTATGTTCTATTGTGTTAAATCTAGTTGCTTACTTGCGACACTCATTTCCTCTCTTGTATAATAGCATTTATTTTCCTATGAGAAAACAAAAAAAGACAGGTGGGAAAAGAATGTTATCTCATATCGGCAATAGTTGTTTTGCCTTTGAACAAAGCACAAACTTTTGAGTCCACTTGTCATCCAATGTGTGGGTTTAGCATGAACTTAGGAAGTTGAGCTCGTTACTTATATTTTACTCCTCTGACTGGTTATTCTTCCATTCCCTATGGAGAGTTTGATTGTTGCCTCCAACATAACAAAGTTTCATCATCCATTCTATGATGTCAGAGTCCTCCATATGTCTCATTCTCTTGTTCAAAGGAAGTGTATAAGCCTATGTCATCTATTTCTCATAACTCTTGACCTTGCATGTCGGCCATACCCTCAGTGTGTCTCATAGTTACATGAAGCTATATTCCTACCATGCACCTTGGTCATAATTTCATTATAGGTAGGTAACCTTGAACCTAGCAGTCGACCTCTCCTTATTGGTCGTTGACTAAGGGGTTTCCCTTGTGTTTGAAAGAAAAAAATATATTCACACATTGGGATTCGTGCAATGCCTTAGATGCCATTAGCCTTATTGGTGGTTTCCTCTCCTTTTTCATAAGTCTTCCTTATTGGATGTTATTCAAAGGGTATTTTGCATGCACTAATTGCATCTAGTGCATGCGAAAGATGCATAAGGTTGTTGTTTTGTGAACATCCTCTTCGTACGAGTTCCTCCAAATCTTCAAGAAAGTGTTGTGTACCTCATGATGACTAATGAGAGGTTCCTTAATTCTCTCATTTCAGCGATTCTCCTTCCATCGACTTCAGATCATCTATTCTGGAAACGAGACCTAGAGTCCTATGGGTACCTAGAGGCTTGTAGTCATCAGTGGTAGGTTCTCCTACCATCAACAGTTGGGAATACATCAATGTCTCTTGATCGATGGATTCTTCAAGTGTTTGACCTAAACACCTTTATTCACACTTGTAAGAATGTACTCAATGCCTTGATAATGACCCGTAATCAAACAAAGTCTCATTGTGTTCTACATAAACTCCTATATTCACATGATGTAGACTTGCACCTTTGGTGGATAGTGTCGAAGACATGGAGCATCAGTTTCTAGTAGCAACTGTCTTAAGTTTTTTCCATTAGACCAATACCCATATGACTTCAGTGATCATGGTACATCATATTGTACTCCATTGTATACAAATATCTTCAGATTGATTTTGAAATTGGTTTTCCACTGGGCCTTGTTCGTGACTATGACAGCCTATGGCATGTGTCTACTTTGTATTTTCCTATTCATGGCCATGAACAAATATTTGGTATATTTCCACATGGATCTGCAATGTAATTCAAATTGAAATCCATGTGTACAAAGTCATTATGGATTGTAACATTCTCATGAGTCACTAGTTCTTCCAGTTGATTCTCCATTACTCCACTTCTAGGAATTATAATGTGTTTCGTCCATCACAGATACTCCTCTGACCTCACACATTAAGGGGCATATGTTATAGAAAAAATTTCCTCACCCCATGCAACTTTCTTGGATGGCCTTTCCATTTCCCTATGCAGACTTGAAGTCCCCTTTTTGTACTTCCTAGAGACAAAAATCATATTTTTCCACATATACGCTCCCTACTAGTTAGACAGCATGTGAATATGCAGGTTGCTCCATTACAGTCTGCGTACATCGAGTTTGGTGCTCAAAATTAAAAATTGTGTTGGGTTTCCATGTCAAGTCATGAGATCCATGATCCTTGACCTTCCATATACTGGAAACGTTCTGACTCAGCCCTTCAATTCCATTTGAAGGATATAAATTGAGCCATACCCAAGTTGTGGAAGAGGAGAAAATTCAACTTTTGAGATAAAAGATACTTTGGAGAAATTTTCACTTCACATTGAGTCTGCATCCCTTTATCCTTGAAAGTCTGAACACATTGTTCAGCTCCCAAGCTCTTCCTTCTTTGATGGAGAACCTCATTGTCACCTCATTGTCTCCTTTATATGAGCTTGCCTTTGGTGGAGGATTGAAGTGGTGGAGGCCCAACTAAAAGGGACTTAGTTTCTCGATTTTGACATGTGCTGACATGAAAGTTTGTTACTTTTATACTTTTGTTGATTATTTTAATAGAAATACTCTTCTCTTGTCCAATTGATATATTGCAAATATTTTAACTATTATTCCATGGGTGTATTTTTCATGTAGGTTAATGGATTATGCTATTTTATATGATAACATTATATATAATCACCATATTCTTTCATATCTTGGTTGTTGAGGACAATTTGCAGGTATAAATCTTTGAGTTGCGTGCTCAACGATGGTCTTGATCGAACGTTCGGACAAGGTAGGCTCTTTATCTTGTCTCATTAGCATTTTCATTTATATAGCATACTTGGTATTAGAGTTGATTTTGCAGTCATTATGTATGTTTTGGTTTACCCCATGCCATAGAGAGATTTTCCTCGTAACATGAACACAATATTTGACCTAGGAAACCCAATACAATAGAAAACTCGGCTAGTATGTGATGCCTATGCACTGCTCTATTTTCTTTAGTTATAAAATGCACATACAAAGGAATGAGAAATCACTTTACAGTTACCTTTTAACACTATGGCATGAATGTATGCTATAGAATCCTCCTTTTCCTATGTTATTCCCATGAAATACCACTCTCGGATGTTTTTCTCAAAGGAATGGAAGCCATTCTCCTCCTAGTGGCTCGATATTTAACATAGTCCAATAATTATCTAGGGTTAGGGTTTTGACTTCCTCAACCCTTAATCAATGATAATGTTTGGACCTTCTATAATATTATTGAAATTCCACATGTGGTTATCCCCACATGTTTTGAGTAATGAGGACTGATGTTGCATCCACTCGTACCCTAGTGGTAAACACGGTAGGTCAACTTACGAGAAGCATAACTTTTGTATAAAAAATATGATTGAGGAAATTCTTGCATCGTTGGAAAGGTATCAGTGTGTAAAATATGGCATCTTCCTTTAGAGTAGGCTTGGACCCAAAAAAAAAATACATTTTATGCTTAAAATGGCTCTGGAATATTTCATATGGTTTTTTGGACACAATTTTCCAAATTGGGACCTACTGCTAAGATGGATTTGCAAGTTTATTCCTCCAATTGTTTCCACCTAGAAAGTATCAAGATAATTGAAAAAACATATAATGATCCAATATCATCACTTGGTATATTTCAATTTCCTTATATTTCTCCATTTCAAGATGCTTAAACCTAAACTCTTTCTAAATCTATTGAAAAAACTTCTTCCTTTATAGAAACAATTTCAATGTTTTCCACGACATTACAATATTCATAAAGATTTTTAAGGCTGGAATTTCATCCTCACAAGGGTATCATATTGTTTTATTTGGTTTTACATGTTAGAATTTACCTTTATAATTTAGGATCTATCTTGTATAGGTGTAAAATCTTATCTTTCTTTTCTTTTATATAGTACATTTTCCCCTTTTAATTAGGGATTTGTATTTTAATTTATCTCGTCACATTTTAAGGAATCATTCGAAGCATTCTTGATATATTTTATAGCAATATTACATTTTTTATGATACTAAGGGTTGTCCATTTTATTTTCCTTTTTACACAACAACTCGATAGAGAACTTATTAATGAAAGTAGATAGTGTTGTAGCCTTATTTTCCACCCTAGGGACACATGGAGGACTCATGATGTTGTCTTGCTAAGATAAAATCTTCTACCTTTGGAATTCAATGATTTTGAGGGAGTTTTTTCTCTGAACCACTAGCATAGCATGACCAGTAGCAGGGGTTACATCATTGAAATCATGTAATCGATCCTCAACTACACTATTGATAGCTCACGCCCTTGTAGCCTTCTAGAATTGGAGATTTACGAAGACATCAACCCTAGGTGAGTTTTTTCTCTCGAGATATGAGCTTAGGAACTCTCAATATAGTATAGGTTCACAAAGTTCTAATGGTCTAGAAGCATCCCCTAGCCTCCTCCACCAATCTATATAAAGAAGGCATTCAAAGGGTAAGAGGAGAAATAATCTACTACAAGTTTATGCTACATAAATTTCTCATAAGATATCTTCTACAGTTTGGTATTCATATCAATTCATCCTTGCTTATGTTAGGGCTAAGGAGGAGATGGAGCAAGGGCCTAAGGAGGACTTATCTCACAGCTCAAGGTATTTTTCATGTTGATGTACTATTTCTACATTTATTTATATAGATCAACATGGTTTTTCCCTTCCAATATTGTTACATTTAGTTATATATGTTAGATCTGGTCTTGATTTGAGTAGATCAGACTATATCTAGTCTAGATTTTCTATTTCATAATTCCTAGAGAGGTTTGAAGATTGGTATTTTTTGTCTCCTTGTGTGCAGGAAGCAGGTAGTGGGAGCTGAAGATGGATCAACCAGGATATGCAAGGACAACCACCATATCATAAGGCACACCTTTCTCTCTCTTAACATAATAAGGAATAAATGTTCTTGATCTAAGGAAAATCTTGCAGTGATCTATCCTGCAGCCTGTCTCAGATCACACGTAGATATGAGGGAGTGCCCACCTATCCGTAGGAGGTAATTCTCCACTAATAGAACTGGAAATTGTCATAAAATTATGATAGGGGTCTTTAATATTGTTCTTATTTGATAGGATATTTAATTCATTATTTAAATCCTTTAAAAAAATATCAATTTTACTTTTGTTGAAAATCAAGTGCTTTTGGTTATCATAATTCTCTTCAATGGGGATTTTGTGCATGACAAAGTTTAGATTTAGGGTTAAAGGTCTATGAACTAAGTTGGGATTTTGGTTGTTTAAGAGATAAAAATTTTACTAAATGGTTGTATACAAGGATATCAGATATAACATAATATATGACATTGCTACCAATCCCATGAATATAAGTCATCTAGTTGGATTTTGGCCTCTTCATTAGACCATTGCAAATTTTAGATCTTAGGAAATGCACATTTTGATTAGCTTGGTACCAAAAAAAATTCGACCAAATATTCAAAGTTTATTTTGTATCTTCTAGCTAAAACAATGTCCCCATCTAGTGATAAGGGATTAGGGTTGGATTCATTTCTTAAAATAATAGCTTGATGATCATTTGTTATTCTAGCATTCAAGTCTCCTCACAAGAGGATACTACCTTCATTTCTCAAAATTGTAAATAGTCATTGTAAGAACAATTTTATCTAAATTATTTTCTTATAAAAAGTAAAATTAAAGACATATGTATTATAGTATATTTTATTAATAATTTATTAATATTTTTTAAAATATGTTTTAATTAATTTATTTTAATAAAAATAATTTAAATCATACAATTACATTCTCTACTATGAATGTCTTCCTAGATATATCTTTTAATAAAATCATTTTTAAAAATTAACTAAAACTAACAATCAGAATTTCCATGCTTTTCTCCCTCTAAAAATGATAACATATAAAATTTTATATATTAAAATATAATAATGAAATATTATTTTTTTAAGCTATCGGAAACTAGTTTCATATTAAGAAAAATAAAATACAACCATCATGTTGTTGGCCTGCCACTTGGAAAATCAAACCAACAACAATATAATTGTTTTATAGGACTTATAACCTTACTGTTGCCAAAAAATAGGTAGTCAGTGTGTACATGATTACAAAAAGGGAATTGTCATCTCTCAAGAGCTTGGCATCTAAACAAAACTTTGTCTAGCCTATCATGGCCTATGTAGAAAAAAAAAATAGAAAATTAATCATTCAGAAATTAAGAAAGTGGAGGAGGCAGATTTTTCTCAGGAACCTGTTGGTTTTCATCCCTGGGCTTGTTGAGGTCCAAACCCACAACCCGTTCTGCTAGCAGTGTAATTTTCTAGTCAACAACTCCAATTTGAAATTGGAGGTACTAAAAATGGAGTAGAATCTCATTGTAAGTTTTGTTTCTCACTGTCATCATTTTCTCGAGAAGGTTCTTCAAGTGCCAGTATAGATCAATTGTGTGATGGTATTTTGTCTCTCTGGAGAGGGAGGTTCCAGTATCTAGGATCCATAGTGTGAATTTTTCATTGATTTCCTTGTTAGGGGTCAATGTTCCATCCAATCAAACATCCACTTCAACAAACTCCATGTCTACTCTTGTCTCAGGAGGAGTATGAACGTGGAAGACATCATCTGATGCCATGGATTCTTGTTGAACATGAGGAATCAGGAACCTTTGTCCATGATGACAGCCATGCCTGCCTAGACCCCCCCCCGATCCATGAGATCTAGCAGGAAGAACACATTGTTGCGACCAGAATTAACACTCGCCCAAAGCTCAGTGGTGAGGTCCATCCACCACGAGAGTTGAGAGTGGGTCGAGGAGATTTCTAGAGGGGTTTCATAGTGTTTCCTATGAATTCCTCAACCCATTTTGAAGGCTTTGTGCCTCAAGGCATGATGGTTAGTTCCTACATGTTCCACTTTCAATGACCTGAACTCCCTCATGATTTTCCCTATGTCAAACATCCAAGCACAATAAATCTCATAATGCTTCAACCCTTTCATTTGAATGTTGCTAAGTGTACTATCATTCAAACAAAGGATTACATGAATGGTCTTAATACCACCCCCAAACTCGACTATGTGCTTCTTATGCACAACCATAATTGTGTTATCATATGTACTATTCCCCTCACTGCCATAATTGTGTTATCATCACAAAAAAAGGTGGGATGGATGCACCCGAGTCAAACCTTCATCAAGTATCTAGTATTCATGCATTATGTAATGTCCCTTTCCAAATAGGATCTCCAGAGAAGAGGCTTAATGGTCTAAACCACCCTATTAGACTATAGTGAGGGCCAAAGAGGGGTAAACAGGGTTACTAAAGGTCACTCCAGTCATAGGTGTTATATTCAGAAAGTGACATTGAGCTAAAAAGGATTAAAAGAACTTTTAAGTCATTATGAGCTAAAAATAGAAGTCAATAGTGAATTAGGGTTTCAACAGTGATTTAGGGTTTTGGAATTCAACAGTGAATTAAGGTTTCCACATGATTTAGGGTTTTGGAAAGATAAAAAGGAAGGGTTAGTGAACTAATTCATTATTATGCAGATTATGACTTTTCATTGAGGAGAAGAGTCGCATCTCAGGAGAGATAGTTCAGTGGATTCCAGGAGGAAGAAACCAATTGGTTGATTTCGGTGTTGAGAGACACACCCTAGTCACCGGGGAGATCATTCAGGTTTTCCATCATTCTTCAGCAACAGTTACACGGTGTTCAGTAGCAAGGGCACATTCATCCAAAGTGAGGGCACAACTTCTGAGAGGGTTTTTAGTTGACTTATCCCATCCAGGGAGAATTCTAAGATTTCCCTCTAACCCATTTGAGAGGAAAGTAAGGCGCATCTTTTTCCTGGTTCCTCATCAGATTCTGACAAAGGAATCAACTACGGTGCATTTTTCAGACTTAGACGTGCGACACTTTTGGCGGATACATTTGGGGTTCCAGAGTGAGCATCATGCCATATTCAAGGAAAGCCTTCCGACCCATTTCCCAGTAGACCAAGGCTGTCATTTTGAGACACATCTCATCCGATTCTGACATTGGAATCACTAGGACGCATTTTGCCAGAGAAAGAGGGGTGCATTCCCCTAGGGGAATCCATCCAGGGTCCAAAATCACCAGCAGAAGGGTCTGACAGATACCGTTACTGAGGACTAGAGTAGGGCGCATCATTTGGGACACTTTCCAATCCATTCTGAGAAGTACCGCTCCCAAGGAGAGCTTTCTAGATTTCCGGCAGTTACCTCAGAGCTGCCATAGTCCCAGTGCATCCATTGATTCCATAGTGCTCCCATATTCTGGGTATTATGTTTAGTTTCTTATTTGTATTCTAGCTAAGATCCTTTGTCTGTTGATCTAGTCAAGTATTTATAGTTTATTCAGTCGCATTAGTCCATTTTGTAATCCATAGAGATATCATAATATAAACTTTGTAGTCCTTTGTCACATTTGTTATTTGTATGATCATTTATATGCTGTAAACGATTAATACTACACACACATTAGCAACATTTCCTAGACTATCTAAGTCAGGAACATTACAGTGGTATCATATCTTTAGTCATGCCAACCTGTGACTAAAGAAAATGAGTGTAGCAGAAGACCCAAAGGGTCGTGAACACGTCAGTGATGAATATGTCACTTACAGTAGGCATAAGGAAAGAAGGCATAAGCCTAATTTTCCCCCTTTTCCTCCTAGCTCAGAGGAAGAGGAAGAGGCACACAGAGAAGAAGAGAGAAGGGTAGAGCGTGAGGCTGAGCACAAGGCAGAGAAGATGCTAGGAGACATATACGAGCAACCAGAGGGAAGTGGCAAGGCCCCCGTATATCCAAAGACAGCTCTCATGCAGGTTATCAATGATATGTTAGCTAGTCAATGGACCATGTCTCGGTCCTTGACACAGGTGGTTGATAGATTGGCTAGAGTGGGCACCCCAGACACACAAGCCCCACATGCACCAAAGGGGGACTCAGGAGAAGGCAGTAGACCCCAGTCACCCTCTCGCACATACACCTCTACAAGTAGGATTCCTAGACCCTTGTTTCCCAGTTTCCAAAGAGCACCCCCGGTAGTAGCATCGCCACCGATAGCACAGAGGCCACCCACTCATGCAAACGACATTGTAGAGTATAGGAGGGAGTATGCAACATTGGGTCATGACTTCCATCAGGACATGACCTTAGTCGATTATTGTGGACTCAAACTCAGGAACCACCCCAGAGAACCGCAAAGGAGAGGACCACAACAGTAGTAGGGGCATAACCTCAATTTCATCCAAAATTTTGGGAAACTCACCATCCCTTCTTTCGACGGATCGTCCAAATACACCACCAGATCTTGGGTACAAAATCTAGACATGCATTACAAGCTCAACCAGATGACCGAGACATAGGCCATCAGTTTCGTGACCTTACACTCTGAAGGTAAGGCACATGAGTGGTGGTATCATGGACTGGTGACATTGGGTCATAGTCGCATCACCTCCTATAGGGATTTTACATATAGTCTCATGGAAAAGTTTGACAGGAAGAATCTTGAGATACACTTTAGGGATCTATCCCAGTTGAGACAAACTGACACAGTAGAGGCGTTCATCATAGAGTTTCAATGGGTAGTTGTGGCGGTGACAGATATGTCAGAGCCCAGGCTAATCATGCTATTCACAGAAGGACTCACAGAGACTTTGAGAGGATGGGTGAAGGCATATAGGCCTCCCACTTTGTAGGATACCATCCTTCGCACTCGATATTTGGCTGACTCAGTGCCAAAGACTAAAACTTTCTCTAAACCATTTTTTCCCTAGAGGGATCGAGATAGGAATCCATTCCAGAGAGAATGGAAGGGAAAGGAGAATTTGGATGATGATACTAGGTGATATCTTATGAGGAAGAAGCTTTTCTTCAGCTGCAAATATCCTTGGGTCCCAGGCCATAGGTGCATGGGAAATGGAGAGATTCATTATATTGAGGTAGTAGCAGACAACATGGACATTGAGGAGGAGGAGTAGGACAGTGGATCCACTAGTTCTGAGGAGGATTCAACACCAACAGAGGAGAATCCTCCCCATAGACCATCGACACCGGCAAGAGCCCATCCTCCAGTAGTCCCACAACCACCAAAGCAGGCTAATAGGAGGAAACCAGCAAAAGGAGGAGTCATAGTGACCCTTTCTGGTGTTCCCAGGTATGATACCCTCTGCATCAGAGGGATTATTCAGGGGCAATGGGAAATCACCCTGATAGATGGTGGGGCCACCCACGACTTCATCGATGCTTCACTAGTATCGAGACAGGCACTTCAGATAGAGGAGTTTGAGGGGTTTGATGTTGTGGTAGCAGATGGCCACACAGTGGAGTGTCTAGACAAAGTTTCCAACTTAGAGATGAAGTTAGGCAACTACATAGTGAGAGACACATTTTATGTGGTTGACCTATCGGACACAGATGTGGTGTTAGGAGTTCAGTGGATGATTACCTTGGGAAAAATCACTACCAACTACCAAACCTTGGAAATGGGATTCAGAGATCAGGATGGGAAGAAGGTTCTTCTAAAAGGTATGTTGACAGGAGTACCCAGGACAGTTTCGACCAAGAGGATGGAGAGGATATTCATACATGGGGAGGTAGCATATGTCGCAGAATGCTTGATCACTACTCAGAAGTATTCAGAAGGTCAACAACAGTACCATATAGAGATCAAGAATTTATTGGGACAACATCAATAGGTCTTTGAGGCAATTCCACCAGGGAGACCACCTGACAGGGGGTTTGAGCACACAATTGAGTTGGAGGAGGGGGGAAAACCTATGATCATCCCCCTTATTCTCATCCTAGGAGGTTCAAGGATGAGATAGAGAAGGTAATCAAGGAATTTTTGGCGATGGGACACATCAGACCGAGCAACAACCCATTTGCTTCTTCAGTTGTCTTAGTTCTGAAGAAGGATGGCACCATGAGGATGTGGATTGATTATCCATCCTTGAACAAGAAAACCATAAAGAACCGGTACCCTATCCCATGCATTGACGAGTTGATGGATGAATTGCATGGGGCAGTTTTCTTCTCAAAAATTGATCTATGCTCTGGATATCATAAGATCAGCATCTGAGAGCAGGACATAGGGAAGATGGCATTTCGATGTCATTTTGGACACTTCAAGTTCCTAGTTATGCCATTTGGGCTAATCAATGCACCTGCTACATTCCAGTCTTGCATGAACCATATATTCAGGGATCATTTAAGGAAATCATTCTTGGTTTTCTTCGATGACAACTTGATCTATAGTCGATCATGGAAAGAGCATATGAGGCACCTGGATGAGGTATTGAGCATCATGGAGGCACAGTCATTATATGCCAAAGAGTTCAAGTGCGAGTTTGATATGACAAAGTTTCTTTACTTATTCCACATCATCAATGCACAGGGGGTACAGGTGCACCAAGAGAAGATCAGGGCCATTCTGGATTGATCGGCGCCCAGGAACGTGACAGAATTGAGGAGCTTCTTCGAGTTGTGCAGCTATTACAAGAGGTTCATCAGGGGGTTTTCCCATCTTGGAGAATCACTGACAGATCTTACCAAGCATGGGGCCTTCATATGGACCGAGAAATCAGAGGAAGCCTTTGATCACATGAAGGAATTCATGGGCACTTGTCCAGTGTTGGCACTACCAGACTTCACCTTGCCATTTGTACTAGATTGTGACGCATCCAGCATAGGGATCGATGCAGTTTTGATGCAGGGAAGCCACCCCATTGTATTCGAGAGCTAGAAGATTATTCAACTTGAGAGGTTGTACTCCATTTATGACAAGAAAATGTTGGAAATCATGCATGCCTTGACCAAGTTCAGACAATATTTGGTGGGCAACAAATTTGTGGTCAAGACCTATCACAACAGTTTGAAGTATTTCCTTGAGCAGAAGGACCTCAATGAGCACCAACAAAAATGGGTGAAAAAGGTACAGGCATTTGAATTTGACATAGAGTATGTCAAGGGGAAGAAGATGATTGTAGGCGATGCACTATCGAGGAGACCTGCGACATGTTCTTTGATGGAGATTTCAGCAGATTGGAAATCCCACTTGTTAGTGGAATATTCCAAGAACAAGTTCTCTTGTGAGGTGATGGATGGGTCATTGACAATGTCATATTTTACAAGGATAGAGTCTACTTGGTGCCATATTTAGGGCTCAAGAAGAAGATCTTCACCGTAGTTCATGATTCACCTCTAGCAGGCCATCAAGGGTTTTTCAAAACCTATAGACAGATTAGAGAGAGGTTCTCATGGAAGGGCCTCAAATAGGACATTATGGGACACATTAGTGAGTGTGTGACTTGCCAGCAGAACAAGTCATAGCATGCTCTTCCAGCAAGTCTACTTCAGCCACTCCCCATTCCAGAGCATAAATGGGAGAGTATATCTATGGACTTCATCACAGGTCTACTCAAGGTCCAGGGTAATTATCCATGTGGATATCGGTGGCCACCCACCTTTTCTAGCTGGCTCACAGCATCTTTCTAGCAATTTTGATAATTTAATATTTTTAGTAGTTTTTCGGTTCCTGAACTTCCGGAGCCATTTTGAGGCCCTAAACGACGTTTTTTTGGGGTATGTTGCAGTTGCAAAATTTCATCATGAAATTTTGTGCAACTATTGCATTCCTCGGATAGATCTTTCCAATGGGCTATCATACCCCTAAAATGGAGATCGTATGTAAAAGTTACAACCCTGAGAAGTTGATGTACTGACTTACCCAAACGAGGCCCACGTGACTTTTGGCGCTTCATCTCCTAGGGTTAGGTTTTTGGATGTTTAGGGTTTTTGAAACTCTTGTTTATTGTAAAAAGGCCTTGAGAGCCCCATTGTAATCATCTTCTTGCGAATGAGTGTAACCTTCAAATCTCTTCTCAGAGATAAGCCTCCACCATTCCAGCAAGCTTGTTTTCCACTGCATTTTACAATTTCATCTTATTTCCTTATTGAATAGAAAACCAGTTTTACTGTATCTATGTTATTATGTGTTAAGCATCCGGTAATAATCTGTACTCATTTCATTCTACTCATAAAATCTGGATCAGTGGTATCAGAGTGGTCTGCTCCTTGTCATCTTAATGTATGTCCCCAACGAGGTCGGAGTATAAAGAGTTGGGTCTTGAACTTGTTTCTCTTGAGGAAAAAATCTCTCTCACACCCAAGCGACCTCTCATGGAAGGAGAAAATAAATATGACAGAATAGGAGATCCTTTCAAACTTTTGATTGAGGAATCCCTCACGCAACAGAGGAACGAGATGATGGATAATTTTTCACAAATCCTTCGGCGACTACCAACAGGCAACGCATCTTCTTCGAGCGAAGGCACCGCCCCCTTCAAGGTACAAATAAACTTCAATATTCCTATATTTGAAGGTCAGATAGACGCATATGTTGTAGACAAGTGGTTGAATCTACTAGAAGGGTATTTTTCTGTCCATAACTTTTCAAATAGAGAAAAGATTACTTTTGCGCTCCTCAAATCCGTTCCCCATGTCAAATATTGGTGGGAAACTTTCTGTGAGCAAAAGGAAATAGAGGAACCCTCATTATTTACAGTCACGGCCACCTGGGAATCCTTCAGGGATTTTATTAAGGAACAATACTACCCTGTCAGAAGTTATGACAACTTGTATACCAAATGGACCACACTGCGACAAGAAAGAGACCAAGCAGTGCCAGATTTCATAAATATCTTCCAAACCTTGCACACCAAGCTGGGTATCAAAGATTCAGAGCGACATATGGTGCTCAAGTATCATGGTGCTCTGCATAGATACATCCAGAGCGAAATGGAATTTCTGTACATCTCATCCTTGGGAATGGCCTACCGATATGCCGTCAAAATCGAGCAAAATCTCAAACAAAAGATGCGACAATTTGGGTCGGGGAACCCCTCACAACAAAACCCAGGAAGGAGTGGCCCCAAGACACAAAAAAAAGGACAAAGCAAATATGGACACTATCAGGACAACCAATCCAAGCCACAAGCAAAGAAGGACACCGAAAAGATAAAGAAAGATATCAGGAAGTGGTGCAACTTGCATAAAATCCCTTGGCATAACACTATTGATTGCCGCTCAAAGAAGATGCTGGTGGCCAAAGTGAAAGACTCCAAATTAGATGCGGGTTCTGACTCTGAGTCAGAACCAGAAAGGGGAAGACAGATCATTGATGCGGAACCCAATGCCATCGTTGCTACCACCAAGCTCCAACATGGTGAACCAAACGATCCAGAAGAAGGAGAGCACCTCTTCCATTCACAGATGTGGGTAAAAGGCACCCCACTACACTTCATCATTGATAGTGGTATCCAGAGAACCTCATATTAGCAGAGGTCGTCAAGTAGTTGGTCATACCGACAA
>JZKD02S1876406.1:533879-549250 GCA_000966675.3 Picea glauca | reverse complement strand
AATAATGAGTCATATTTACATCAAACACTATTGGGTCCATTACCCAAACCTTTGTGCTACGGGTCTTTCTTCAAGGGTTGACATCAATGACAACCAACCTTAATCAACAAAAACTGTGTCTTTTGTATTAATCCATAGGGCCATTGTAATTTTATCTTGCATGATGGATTAATTCAAAGATTCATGGCTCATTCTTAGTAGAGCCTTGTGTTTCTTTCATTTTATGTATTAAGGTTTTTTATATTATCATCTATTTTATTCTTAGTAAACCTGTAAATTTGAAATCAAATTATCTTGTTTCATAAGTGTATCAATTTGGTAAGAAAACCATTGATACAATTATAAAGGTAAAAATCAAATATTACATGTTTCCATATATTGAACCTGTGTCTTTATTACTAAGCCTTGTGAGACAAGGATGAAGTATTCACTTCTGTTTCATACAATATCTATCATAACCCATATATATTTGGTTCCTTTATAGGTTACCTAGAAAGTGTTATATTGTTGAATTCACATATTGTGCTTAGTGTATACACTTGAATTTTATCTTTGTTGGATTCATTTTCTAATGTCTAGTAAAACCACCCTTCTTCATTTCAGTTTGGCAGAGACTTCCTCACTCACTGCTACATCTGAGATTTGTTGTGTTTTCTCCTTTCCTCTATCTATCATTTTCATTTATTGCACTTTGTTGGTTGAGACTCCATGCCCAATGGGTTAGGCCTCTTATCTAAGGGATTTACATACCTTTATTCCATTCAACTACCATTTAACTCTTAAGCCATGTCCACCATGTTTTACCCCTTTTACCATCAAATCTGACACTTGAGCTTAATGATGTGAGCTATTACTTAGTGACATTAGGAAGTTAGTTTCTTTTTGTCTCTGAGGGATACCCTTTTGGTCCAAGAGCCAGCTTGTGGCCTAAAACAGGTTCAAATATGTCTTTTCATAGTTTCTAAACAATCGGAAACCATCTCAAGTTACAACAAGGTGTGTGATCAAATTTCTTTGCTTCCTTGCTTGTCATATTTTTGTTCATCTCTCACACTTAACTTGAACATTACATCTTTGTCAAATCACTTTCAACATCAACAAAATTGTTTGTCATATTTTGTGTTATTTATGGGAAATTGTAAATTGATATTATGATGGGATTTAATTTATCATTTGTTTACGTATGTATTTATTTTTGGAAATATTTTTATTTTCTTCATTTTATTAAAAAGGTTAATGTGAATATTTTAGTTTTTTGAGAAACAAATTCCATTATCTTTTTTTATTTAAATAAATATTATAAGATTTATTTAATGTTGCTTTCTCACATCTTCCTAAAAATCTATTAATAAAACATTGAGATGCGAAAAAATACTAATAGAATATCAAAATGCATATTTATCTCATTAAGCATGTACTAACACCATATCTTTAATGATGTTTAATATTTTTGGTATATATAATTTTATTACAAATGATGGTGATGATGGTTAAAGTCTACTAAGACCAAATTTGGTATATATAAAAGAAAGGATTTACTTGGTTTTCTTTATAATTTTATTTTTTTACTAAAAAACTTTAAGAGAAGCATTCCTAAATCACCATAGTTTTGATGAGTTAAAAGGTTGCGAAGGTCTATATTGTGAAAAATATTTTGAAATTGAGATATAATGTAGGTGTATGTAAGACATTCTAAGAGAAAGTATTTTTGATCTCCAACCCTCTTAGTGTCACAAAGACTATAAATTCTTTTGGATCACAATGTTTTAGGAATTGTTCAATGCATGTTTCACTATGGACCTCATGAGAGTTTGTTCTTATTTTAGCAAAGCGGATTTTCTCTTTTACACTAGACAAAACAAAGAGATACTTTTGATCTTCTAGATTAGGGTTGATCACATCCTTATAATATCTTAATTTTCTTTTATCTTCTAATTATTTGTCGTGCCACAATTTCTCAACTTTAGACATATTAATATTTTTAATACTATTGTTATTATTATAAAATATAACATATTTATTTATTCCCCGATTATTTATCCAAGAATTGGCATCTTTATGCCACCCCCTCTTTAGTCGCAAGTTGTTTTAAATGGAGTTAGAGGAAATCTTAGGAAGTCTCTTGTCCTCCATGTTGTTTATCTTGTTCTTGTGCATTAGGTACCTAGTCATAGTCATGCTCTCAATGGGGGGGAAATTCACTCCTATGAGGAGGATAGGATATCATGAATTACCTTTAATTTTGAGATTATAAGTTATAAAACAATTTTGGATTTCCTCTATATTTCTCCATGATCCTCTAGCGATACTATAGCTCTAGACTTCATAGCCATATAAGATAACATGAATGAAGAGAGTCTCAAAGAGGTGTTTCTTCTTATCCTTACTTACAATTGTTTTAAATCCCATAATAATATTTCCACCCTTCATTTATCATTTTCTCAATGTTATAGTTCTAGTTAAGCTTGTGATGAAGATTGATCCCTAGATATTTATATGAAATCACTTCCTCCAAGTTGTCGTTTTCATACACAAAATTAATGTAAGTTATTTTTTTTTGTTTAATTAACATAACCTGGATTTTGTCAGTGTCAAAAGTCATACCCATACTAGAGAATAAATCCTTGAGGATTTGTAGTTGTTTGTCGAGACCATAGGGACTCGTCACCATAAGAAAATTATCATCAACATAAAGTAGAAGGATGATAACTATATGTTACAGAATGTTTCGCCTGTGGATAGATGAAACTTCCCTAGGATTACTAAACCCCTATACCAAGATAGAAACAATAAAAGTGGACACTAACATCCCGTTAAACTCAACTAGAATAATCAAATCAAGAAGGAGAGAAAGAGTATGATGTACCTTGTTTCGACATTTGTCCTTGTTGCTTCCAATTCTTGAGCTTGATATTCAAACTTCCTGGCACAAATTGAGATATGAAATGGACAGAAAAGAGAAACAACTATCTCCTACTTTACAAGATTATATAATACAAGTATATATATGAATATTAGAGCAACAATAGACAAACAAATGAGAAAATACACAAGCTTGAAGGAATGAGACCAAGTATATATTGAATTGGAAAGCCAAAAAGAGGCACTTAAAAACCATGCCGATGATGAATCACTTCTCCAATCTCTCCTCATCCAACCCTTGCATGAATATACCAATATCACAATGATGATACTCATATTTATTACTTCCATACTAGATCAAAGGTTTGATATGCTCAGATTTAGATTCATTTCACCTTGGAAATACCTTCCATATATAGGTTTGAGAGGCACAACCTCCATAATAAAATGAAGGATATGGTTGAGGATATGGCTCCTTGAGGTTTGGATCAGATCCTGAGGTGAAGACATAGCATGGGGGTTGAACATAACCAAACCCATATTGAGAAAGTTGGTCCATAGAATAAAGTGGAGGATCCCCCTTTTCCCTCAACAAGAATGGTGCTTCCCTAGAGTGAGAGACAAAGTGCCATGAAAATCCATTAACAATGAAGGGGGAGCATCGGGTCTCCCTAAACATGGATAGGGGGGCGCCACCCTTCTAAATTTCTCAAAAAAAGGTCGATTTTTCCAAGAAAAAGGTGTTTTTTGACCTTGAAATGATGGGTCTCTTCCTCCAATGACTTATGGGTCATGGAAAATTGTTTTCATGGTATCAAAGCGTGGATACACTTAACAAAGTGAATGTGACACTTGTGAAGGTGCATATGACATTTTCCACAGTGCATGCAACACTTACCGAGGTGCATATGTCACTTTGTGACACTTGCGACACTTAGGGTGAGATACCTAGGTGTGCAATTTTGGTGTGTAATAGATTTCACTCCTAAAGTGTAAGGTCAGAAGAGAAACTGATGGTCGAAAAACTTTACAAATTATTCAATGCAAGGGTGTTGGAGTAGGAGAACCTAGCAGAAGTTGCAAACAAACATCAATCATTACCTATGCTCGGAATACGAGATCACTCAAAGCATGGTCGTCGACCAATACACTGTGGATCCATGAGAATATTGATTAAGGACATGGCCACTAGAGATACAATGTGGATCCATACCTCCATGACATGAATTGATCGCAGCCACGAAAAATACACAATGGAGCTACGAGGTAACAAAACATAACCACTGATCAATACAATGTGGATCTATGTGATAGTATATATATCAGTAAGATTTCCAGCATGATGATTGTACTTAAATATTTTACATGCTCAAATGATCTCCATCACATCATGGGAAAATCACATAAAAGAGTGAGCACCCAACCTAGGGTCTTTGTCCCGATCCCAAAATGGTATGAATCTATCCATGTGAATAAATGTCTTGATGTCAAACATGGTAGAAACCACTTGATTACCAGTCATTGAGGTAAATTGTTAACAAGTGCAAGGGAAATCACCAATGATGACAATGACTCCCAGTGAATGTGAATAAATTAGATGAAGTTGAACATTTGTGGAATCATCCGATCAGAGGTCAATGATGTAAACTTATTGTCGGAAGCGAGGAGGCATGCCATTAAGGCATGCAAGTCCCAAGGTACTAACTAGTTTCTAAGTCCAATTCCCAGATAATGTGTTGAATTCTACACGAACATAATCGTCGAAGGAGGGCCTTAATGTATCCCCCATCATCGACACGAAATTGACAGAGGAAAATGATATGATATAGTAGATTGGATGAGTATGGACTAACACAGGAACTGGAAACTGGTAATATTGTAGATGGATGGTTTGAAGTGAAACGTCCCTTGAACATGATGATGCATGATAACTAACTTGGCAACATTGACTCAACGAGTACCAAGAACATAATGTGACGAAAAATAAGAGCACTCTTCGATTGGTACTAAAAATTATAGTGACACGTGGAATTGGTATGACTCATAGACAATCAGATTACCCAACTATCAGATGAGATGCAAAAACGTACCATGTTCAAGGGTGACAATAGCTTCCATAAGTATTCCAAAACAATTGACCCACTTTCTTCAAATTTTCCCCCCATCTAGATAGATGAGTACCTCTTTCTCTTTTAACAAGCTTGAGGAGGATAGCATATGCTCGGTATAGTGAAGCAAGAATATTACCTGACCCAGGTGTGAAGTGAGATGTATGCACAAGTGGTTGAATCGGGGTTACCTGGGTCACTGATGTTTCCATTAAATATGAAGCACCAACAATATCAACTATAGGAGTTGTGGAAAAATATGAGTTCCCAAGTCCTTCAGGAAAACCAAATGATAGTAGGTTCATGCCAAAAGATTGTGTAGTGGTGGAAATGGGTGGTAAATAGTAAGAATAATAGGTATCATAGTATCTCGTGGATGGTGGATCAGTGAGTGGTTGGACAAGAGGATTATTAAAAAGAGGATTTACGTAATATGTAAGGCTTTCAAGGTTGTAATCGGTTCTTCAACATGTTGGCCACTTCCAGGATCTACACTCTCAGTCTCAGAATTTTTTATATTCAATCGTTCCCTCATAAGAAACATTGGGTTGAGGTTCTTGAACTGCAGGATCTATACCTTGTATACTGTGAAATCTTTGATCCTAAGGCTGACTACAAAAATAAAAAAAACACACTCCTATGAAAACTAAAAGAAATCAACCAAGCAACAATAGATTTAAGGATCTTTTGAAGATGGGATATCAAGCCACCAATGAAGAAATGAGAAGAAGTTACCTTGACTGCCACGTAATATCCCTTCTTGGTGCAAGAAACCATCTCTTTAGTGGGATCACCCTCCAAGGGTACTGAGAGTGTGATACGATGTATGCCCTAGGTATCATGGGAATCCCCCCACATTCACCTCTGTAGGTACCTAGGAAAAACCACTAAGTTTACCAACTCGCGGTTAGCCTTCGAGTGGGTATAGTCGACAGTTGGGACCGAACGTATGGGCAGGATATCAAATTTTGAATCTCTTCAAGAGAAATGAAGACAAGTGGAATAGTAGACACCAGAGGACCTCTAATGGATTCAGAGTTCACGAAGCACCGAGACCAAATGAAACCAGTGTTTTCTCAAGAAAAAACCCCAATATATGTTCTATCCACTACGATTGGTTAAGATTTGGATGGGTAATATTCACTTCTCTCCTACACATGACCTCGTTTTGAGCCCCTATGTGAGAGGGGGTTCCCAACTATGCTTATACGAAATTTTGATTTTCACGCTCTTTAGTTCTCTACAGTCTGTTTAATAGTCTTGGAAAATTTACTCACTTTTCCTAGTCCAAAGACCCTAATCATGTGCTATTGTTGGTGTGCTAAAACCAAAAAATGTTTGAGTTGATTTTATTAGTGCGTGGATGATTTTAACTGATTTTTATTCAATAGGTTCAAAAATATGAAACTAATGATGTGTAAGAGACTCGACTCCAATAGAATGAAAAAGAATGATATGCAGTTTATTCTTTTCGATGAATTTTATGTATGGGAAGGAAAAGAGTTCTATTCTTCTTAACACAAACAAGCACTCAAAACTATGGAACTTTCAATTTCTAGGATCAAGATGATGCCAAACTACCAAGAAATGTTTCCGAAAACCAAAATGCACATGCAAAACTAGCTCTTTTACCAAACATATACCAAAATAAATTTTCTAATGAATACAAAAAGTTTCTTCGTTTGATTAGGTATGCAAGGAGATATGAAAATTTTTCTTCTTCTTAACTTTCAAGTTAAATGAAATACATCTATGTTCGATACAAATAAGTATGAGGGAAAATGACGATCAAACAAAGTGCACTCAAAATGATGAGAATTGAAAGAAAACAAGTAGGGGATAACCTGTTCAATCAATAACTTAAAGATGCAAAAGAGAAAGAATACAAGCACTCATGAAAATTCTCAAAACATGAGCAATAAGGAATAGTGCTCAAGACTAGGTTGTAGAAAAAAAAAGATTCCTTATCATCCAACAAAGTGAAATCTTTCAATGAAGAAAAAAAGGTTCAATACCAAGTAACCTTTTCAAACCCTAAGTGATGAAAAGTCCTAAACAACCAAGCAATATGAAAACTTCAAAGATCATAGAACCAGAAGGAAGGATGAACCAAGGGATCTTGTTAACCCAAGGGGATCACAACTAGGATAAAATTCCAAACTTAAAGAAGGAATATTAATGAGTGATAACTTTGAAATTCTCAAGAAAAAAAAATGAAAGACATTCAAGAGTCTCTGGGCAAAAAGCTCCTCAAAAGAAGACTAAGAAAAATAAAGAAGAAACATGCACAAAATCCTAAAACAGGAGACTAAAGCCCCTATTCTCAAAGGGACAAGGCACCATGGCACCCTGGTTTACATTGAAGGGGAGGTTCAGTCAAGTATATGAGGCCTTGGTGTGAACTGCAAGGGAGTGCCACCTTTTTTCTGAAAAGTTCAAAAAAATTATCAAAAAGGCTAAAAACTTAGAAAAACCAATCAATGAATATGTGATATATTCAATGAGGAAGAGGGAAGTGGAAATAGATCATAATCAAGAAACAAACAATATCTAATGATAGGAAAAGTGCTGGTTGTGGAGCCTAATTATCTTTCTGATCCAGAGGTCTTTGTTTTCAGCCATGTTTATACCCCATGAAGACTATACACCCCTCCACGCGGGGGATTTCCCCCCCTACGGGGTCTATGGGTTTGGGGGAGAATCCCCTGAAGGAAAATTTCCCTTGTAAAATATTGTAATTTCGTAGTCAATCTGGACCGTTCATTATAAGGTCGCAGATCTAACAATAGAAGTTATTTTAGGATTTTTTCCCTAGAAGGAAACCTTCTTTTATGAGGGAATTGTATTGTGTCTTTATATGTGTGCTATTATTTTATTCTGAGAGAGGATGTTGTGAGATAAAGTAGAGGAAGTTACAGTGGGTGTGTTGTAGGATGTATCCCTTCATTTTGTTGGATAATAAAAAGGAAGGACCTGGAAATTTCTATGGTGGAAGTAGCCCACACTAGGTGAACCATATATATCTGTGTCTCTATTGTTTTGTGTATATTTTGTGTTTTATTTCCACATTTGTCTTATTTTATTGCTCTGATATCCTATTTTTCTAACAACTGGTATCAGATCGAAAGGTAACTCGTAGGAAAAGAGGGTTCATGGTTAGAGTGGGAGCAATGGCGGAAGATGGAAAGTTTAAGGTCAAGAAATTTAATGACCAAAACTACCAATTATGGAAGATGTAGATGGAAGATCATTTATATCAGAAGGATCTATTCCTATCATTTGGTGGAATAACAAAGAAGTCGATGGCCATGAATGACTAAGAATAGGAGGTTCTTGACAGAAAGGCACTGGGAACGATACGACTAAGCCTGGAAACATCAATGGCTTTCAATATTTAAAAAGAAAAGACAACAAAGGAGTTGATGGACGCATTGGCTAAACTGTATGAAAAACCCTTGGCATCCAATAAGATATTTCTAATGAAGATATTATTTAATATGAAGATGTCAGAAGGTGGGTCTGTTGCAGATCATTTAAAAGAATTTAATATGGTTACTAATCAGATAACTTATGGAAAAGTGGACTTTGATGATGAGTTCAAGGCTCTTCTAATCTTGTTCCCATTTCCAGAAAGATGGAATGGCTTGGTAATGGATGTAAGTAAATATGTATATGGTTCAGACACTCTAAAATGTAATGATGTTGTTGGTGTTATCCTTAGTGAGGAAATGCGACAGAAAAACACAGGTGAGACATCAGGTAAAGTGTTGACTGTGGAGAATAGGTGAAGACAAAAGGATAGAGAAAAGGGCTCAGGGAACTGTGGGAATTCTAGGAAGGGAAGATCCAAATCTAGACTGGGAAAGATAGAGTGTTGGAATTGTGGGAAGAAAGGACATGTTAATAAAGACTACAGAGCTCCAAAGAAACAAAGAGATGGACAATAAGAGAAAAATAAAAAATAAAATGTAACAGGTGATGTGTTACAAGATGCTTTGATTCTTTCTATAGATAATATTTTTGAGTCTTGGGTAGGAGAATAAGGGGCTTCATTTCATGCCAGGCCCCATAGGAAACATTTTCTAGAATATGTTCAAGGTGATTTTGGACAGGTTGATTTGGGTGATGACGCACCATGCAAAATTGTTGGAATGGGAAAGGTACAAATAAAGCAAAAGAATGGAAATCAATAGTTGTTGAAAGTGGTAAAACATGTTACAGATCTAAGGAAAATTCTAATTTCAACTGGGCAGTTGGAAAGTGAAGTTTGTATATCTATATTTACATATAAGGCATGGAAGGTCACCAAAGGATCATTGTTGATAGAAAAGGAGAGAAGGTAGGTACATTGTATTTATGTATTGGTAATAGTAACTCTTCTATCTCTTTAGCTTCTATAGGAGTAGATACAACATTGTGGAATCATAGGATTGGACACATGAGTGAGAATGGGATTTAGATACTTCACAAAATAAATTTGATGCTAGATATTAAACAAATTGATTTGGATTTCTGTGAGCATTTTTTTTATGGAAAACATAAGAGAGTTATATTTATCAGATTCGGAAATGAAAAGAAGAGTGAAAGGTTAGAGCTTGTGCATACAAATGTATGGGGACCAACTCAGGTATCATCTCTTGGTGGATCTCATTATTATGTTACTTTTATTGATGATGCAACTAGAAAAACTTGGGTTATTGGATTCGAAAAAAATATGATGTTTTTGATACTTTTAAGAAATAGAAAGATTTGGTTGAGAATGAGACAAGAAAAAGGTCGAAGTGTCTCATATCAGACAATGGAGGTGAATACTGTAGCAAGAAGTTTGATGATTATTTTTCATACCATCGGATTCGTAGAGAGAAGATAGTTCCAGGAACACCACAAGAAAATGGTGTATCAAAAAGGATGAACAAGACCATCATGGAGCATGTAAGGAGTATTAGATTCCATGAAGGGTTTCCCTTACATTTTTGGGCAGATATTGTAGATATTGTTGTTTACTTGATAAATAGAGGACCTTCAAGTTCTTTGGATGGTGGCATTCTAGAGGAGGAATGGACAGGTAAAAATGTAAACTATTCATTTCAGAATACTTTTGGTTGTGAAGCATTTGTCCATATTGATAAAGAAAATAGAACAAAGCTTGAAGAAAAATCCAAGAAGTGTACCTTTATTGGACAAGTGTTAATGATTTTGGTTATCACTTATGGGATTATGAAAATCACAAAATCATTAGTAGTATATATTTTATATTCAATGAGAAGTTCATGTATAAAGATCAGTTGTAGGGAATAAGAAAAACCAGAATATAAAGTGCTTGATGAGATCACTGAAAAGTAAATTCCAAAGGTACTAGAAAATCAAAATGTGCAACAACAATGTTAGAAAAACAGGACCGCGGAGCAATAAAATAAGACAAATGCAAAAATAAAACACATAAGATACACAATACAATAGAGACACAAATATACATGGTTCACCCAGTGTGGGATACGTCCACCAGATAAATTACCAGGTCCTTCCTTTTTATTATCCAACAAAATGAAAGGATACAACCTACAACACACCTGTTGTAACTTCCTCTACTTTCTCTCATAGACTCCTCTCTTAGAATACAATAATCACACACATACACAGTCGTAATATAATTCCCTCATAAAACAGGGTTTCCTTTTAGGGAAAAAAAACCTAAAATAACTTCTACCATCATATTTGCGACCTTATAATGAACGGTCCAGATTGACTATGAAATTACAATATTTTACAAAGGGAATTTTTTCCAAAATTTCGCATCAGAGGTGCTTCCTTTCAAAATAAACATAGTGATCAGAATCACATCTACTATAACCTTGTTCTATCATAAACCTTTTAAACTTATAATACCACCTCCTTGGAGCTTTATTTAGTCCATACAAGCTCTTCTTCAACCTACATACCAAATTCTCCTTTCCTTTGACCTTAGACCCCTGTGGTTGTTGCATATAAATTTGTTCCTCCAAATCCCCATGGAGAAAAACTATTTTTATATATAACTATTTAAGATGCAAATATTCTACTTCCACAAGACTTAACATAGTCCTAATTGACGTCATCTTAACAACAAGAGAAAATATTTCATCAAAATCTATACCTTTCTTTTGTGCAAACCCCTTTACAAAAAGTCTATCCTTGTGGATTTTTTCCCTCCATCTTCTTTCTTCAACCTATAAACCCATTTATTATGAAATGCTCTTTTTCCTGCGGGAAACAGAACCAAGTCCCAAGTTTGGTTATTTACCAAGGAATCCATTTTCTCTTTCATGCCTTTCTCCCACTTCTTTTTAGTGTCTACCTTCATTGCCTCTTCATAACATTCTAGCTCACTAGAATCAGTCAACAATAAATAATACAATGAAGGAGAGTAGCTTTAAGGGGGTCTACTTAACCTGGTAGATCATATAACAACACTTGCAAGCGTTTGAGGTACCTATTTCTCCTATTTTTGTACATTCTGATTTTCTGGTACCTTTGGAATTTCTTTTTCGGTGATCTCATCAAGCATTGTGTGTTATGGTTTTTCTTTTACTATTTATTTCCCTGCAATTGATCTTTATACATGACCCTTGTTGATATTATGGTAGCTGCAGGAGGTATTTACCTCCATGTGTAAACCTAACAAGAATAGAAGACTCTGAAAAGAAAGAGAAAACCCTAATGAGTTGGCTAATAACCCTAGAAGTCTTGTCGGCTCAAGAAGATAATTAATATTAGGTTATTAGTCTCCAAGAGAAGAAGTCGGCCAGAAATAATAATAATATACTGAATAGACACATATCCAGAAGGAGAATTCAGCCCCAGCAAATATGGCAGAACCACTATAAATACAGGGCGCCAGTTCTCATTTGACACATCTCAGAATTGTAGAGCAGCAATTGGTGCACACTGCAGTTCCCGATTTGGTGCGCACGTGTTGAGGAGAGTTGCAGGTGCAGCTGCTACAACAACTAGTTTTCAGTATTGGCTTGGACTATCTCTTGGCTAGGGTTTGACTATCTGATCAGCTATTGTTGGTGCGCTATCCTTGGAGGAAGATGCGCTACACCTTGTTTGGCTATCTAGAATAGGGTTTGCTTCCGGAGTAATTCTCAGTCAAGGTTAAGGTGCTTGGAGGGTGGCTTCAGCCTATGGTTGGGTGACGAGGGTATCGTCAATGGTAAAACAAGCACACAGTCTTCTACATTATAACAGATTATGGGCCCACACCTCCTTCATTCGGTCTAAACGCTGGAAGGAAACATAGCCACTAGGATATTGATCTCATTGAGGAACTACCGCTAGGGTTACTAGCAGAAGAAGTTTCCAAGACACTGTCGCTAGGGTTACTAGCAGGAGCAGTTGCAGAAACCCTAAACCTCTTGTTAAGGCACCTTAAGTGAATGGATTAACCTAATCTCCAGATAGATCAGTGCGCTCTAGCCTAGCGCATCTCCTGACACTCTCAGCAAGCCAAGACATGAAGTTTGAATTTCTAGTCAAATCTAGGGTTTGACCAAGTCAAGCAAGCCATGACTAACTCTATGAAGTCTGAGAACAAGTTAGATGGAGCCTCTAAATTCAGAGCATGGACGACAATAATTGACCTCATCCTTGCCAAGAATAAAGTGTTATATATCGTGAAAGGAAAGAGCGTGAAGCCAGAGTTTGAAGAAGGAAAAGAGAAGGAACCGCAGAACATTGCAACTATGGAGAAGTTCAAAGATGTCAACATCAATGCCATGAGTATCATAGTGGATTCTATAAAATACCACTTGATACCCTACATCTCCCATCTTGACTCATCGAAGAAGATTTACGATGCCCTAACAAATATCTTTTCAGTCAAAAACATTGGACAAGTTATGAGTCTGAAGAATAAGCTCTGTGACATGAAGATGAATGATGATGACAGCATAACATCATACTTTGTAAGGATCTCCTAGTTAAGATATCAACTACAAGATATTGAAAAGATCACTTCAGAGAAGGAATTGGTAAACATAGTACTCAATGGTCTTTCCAAGACATGGGATGCATTTGTCGCAAGCATGAACACAAGGAAGGAGTATCCGACATTTGAAGAACTTTGGACTTTCTATTCTCAATAATAATCAAGGATCAATGCAAAAGAAAAACCCCAAAATAAGTACGATGATCAAGCCTTCACAACAAGATTCAAGAACTTCAGGAACAAAAGGAAGTTTGGTTCGAGGAGGAAGCCAAATTAGGAAAAAGACATTTCAGAAGTGCAATTCTTCAACTGTTGAAAGTATGGTCACTACAAGAATCATTGTCCCGAGCTAAAGAAAAGGAAGGAGAAACACAAAGCATCAATTGCCGAAGAAAAGGAACCTACAAATAAGACTAAGTAGGATGGAAGAGACTTCTTCTTCTAAAAGGTAACAACACTCTTCTTATTTATTGTACATATCTTGTTTGCATCATCTCTATACATATATTGTATATCTATTTCTTGGAAGATAATGTGTTCCAAGAAGAACTATATCTCTGGAAGAACAAACAAGATGAAAATGGATATCATTAGATAATACACATGAAAGGATGAAATACAAGAAGCTATTGCAAGATAAGCCGAATCAATCATGAAGAAACTTAGAAGAAGCAAAGACAGAAAGAAGTCAACAAATCGAGAGGAAATTAGAAAATTACTTATGACATTTTGTAGAAGACAACAAGACGGAAGCGTGGACTCTGTTAGATAAGAGAGCCAATTATATATTTTAGAAGACAATAAGGATGCAGATGGTAGTGTGGACTCTTTTAGACAGAGGGAGTCGATTATATGCACTCTTACATGAAGCAAGGGTTAGGAGGGAGCTAATCCTATGATCCATTGAAGATGATGAAATATATATATCCATGGTAGCAGCCATGAAAGACAGTACGTGTTCAGTTCAACCACAGAAGAAGACTTCTTCGAAGAGAAGCCTTAAAGTATTCCTGGTTGTCCATCCAAATCCGAGATCCTATGATGAAAGGAAGAAGTGGAATCTCTAGGGCATGGAATCTATAAGAAACCCCATGGACCCAAGAGCTAAAGAAAAACATGAAAAAGAACATGAGGATTCCAAGAAAGAAAGAGAAACCAGAACAACCAGTCATTGTATCAAGAATCACAAGATTACCAGTCTGATATGAACTCACTAAAAGCAATCAAGCAAAAGAACTGAAAGTTGTGAAAGTTGTGATGAAGAAAAGTGTATGGAAGACTTATGAATGAAAGCATTGCAAGATCTAGAACTAAAGGTTATCCCAGATGGAGGGAGAAGACTATGTTGATTACTTGTTCCAGTAAACCGGACTCATCTCTACATAAGTCATTATATCATCCGCAACATCCATGAGTTGGAGTTCTACATCAGATGAATTCAAAGAATGTTCTCCAGAAAAATTGAATAAAGAGCGTATGAAGAGAAATCTCAAGACTTTGAGGCATACCAGAAAGAGACTCTTATATGCAGATAAAAGAACATAACTTGGTGGAGAACCTCCAGTGCACAACAGAAGCGTGGTGAAGATTTCCTATAACATCAAGATGACTATTCAGTGGATCAGATCTCATGATGACAGAAGAAGTGCCACATGGATATGTTCCAATTTTCCAACTATGATATACTCTATTGTTCATATCTACATGAAGCCTTCATAGTGTTCCAGACTAAAGTACATTTGAAATCAAGCATTACATTATCCATGATGAAGTCTAGAAAGGAGAAAATTATCTCTCCAATACATATCTCCACAGATGAGCAAATAAGCAAACATTTTGGTAAAGCTCCTATCCAAGATGAAAGAGTTTGCATACTCAAGCTGGAGCTCGTGGAAACAACTTCCTTCTTATTGAAAAGGGAAGAAATGACTCTCCAGTTTCAGAGGGAGCACTGAAAACATTATTGAAGACATTTATTTTCAAGATTGAAAAATAGTCCATCTTGGACAGATACTTTCCTGTTCAGAAAGTGGATTGACATCTCTGATGGACAATCAATTCCCATTGTGGTTAACATGGGAAGTAGTCTGATTGTTGATGTATCATAGACATCGACTTCCCATTGTGGTTAACATGGGGAGTGGTCCAGGTCAGTCTCTCTTCTTGAGGGTTACTCAAGAAGACTAGCCCACCTCGCCGGACAGTGATTTCTCATTGTGGTTAACATGAGAAATGGTCTGTTTTGAAGGTTGATGCAGGACAGTCTTTTCCTCTTGTGGTTAACAAAGGAAATGGTCTGGAAAGTCATTCCTTAGGATTTATACATTCTCTCCAGGGTGCACTTTGATTAGTGTAGGAGGAATGGCCCAGGGTGGGGAATGGTCCAGGCTCAGCAATCAGGGACAAACATTCCTTAGGGTTTATACATTCTC
>JZKD02S1876406.1:521297-533829 GCA_000966675.3 Picea glauca | reverse complement strand
GGAAGAATGGCCCAGGGTGGGGAATGGTCCAGGTTCAGAAGACAGGATAGTTATTCTTCCTTGCTTGAGAAGAATAGTCCAGATATCTCATTATTCTACTCTGAGGCAGATATTCCTTCAGAGCTCACAAATGTGAGTGAAAGATTGGCCCAGATGATTCAGTTTATATCATAACATTGTTTCTGTGCGGGTTGCTATCAGATGTTTGTTATGAAGACTATATGACAGTAGATGTAGACTATTGTGGGGGATATGTTCCACTGTTCGTGAGGAAGATATTCTTTCAGAGCTCACATATGTGAGTGAAAGATTGGCCCAGATAATTCAATTTATATCATAACATTGTTTCTATGCAGGTTGCTATCAGATGTTTGTTATGAATACTGTATGACAATAGATGAAGACTACTGTGGTGGATATGTTCTACTGTTCATGACTATATGTTGTTGATCAAGTACTTGTGTGTTACTTGGTGTGGTAGTGTACCACTGAATTGTAGTTATGTACTACTATGGATAGACACACTTGTGTTCTATTTTTATTCTAACTGCCTTGAAGACTATCAGCAGTTTATTGGAGATCATCATCATCATCCAGACAAATGATGAACATAGATTTTCCATACGGAAAATGGTTAAGAGCATTTACTCTTCTAGATTATAAGAATATCTCTTGTATCACTCTATGGTGTGAGTGACTTATCCAGCATCATGTCTAATTACTCAAATGAAGTATGGTTTCGAGAGATGATGCAACTGATGGTGATGGTGATGCTCATGATCTAGTCATGAGATAGTCTAGATGACTATATTGATGCTACCGGGTAAATGGTATGTTTTTGTGCTCAATACCATTACCTATAATACCTCCTTAGCTAGGAGGGAGTGTTAATATTATGGTAGCTGCGGGAGGTATTTACCTCCATGTGTAAACCTGACGAGAATATAAGACTCCGGAAAGCAAGAGAAAACCCTAATGAGTTGGCTAATAACCCTAGAAATCTTGTCAGCTCAAGAAGATAATTAATATTAGGTTATTAGCCCCCAAGAGAAGAAGTCGGCCAAAACTAATAATAATATACTGAATAGACACATATCCAGAAGGAGAAGTCGGCCCCAGCAAATCTGGTAGAACCACTATAAATACAGGGCACTAGTTCTCATTTGACACATCTCAGAATTGTAGAGAAGCAACTGGTGCACACTGCAATTCCCAATTTGGTGCGCACGTGTGGACGAGAGATGCAAGTGCAGTTGCTGCAGCAACTAGTTTTCAGTATTGGCTTGGACTATCTCTTGGCTAGGGTTTGACTATCTGACAGTTATTGTTGGTGCGCTATCCTTGGAGGAAGATGTGCTACACCTTGTTTGGCTATCTAGCCTAGGGTTTACTTCCGGAGTAATTCTCAGTCAAGGTTAAGGTGCTCGAAGGGTGGCTTCGGCCTATGGTTGGGTGACGAGGGTATCGTCAATGGTAAAACGAGCACACAATCTTCTACATTCTAACAACCTTCTCATTGAATATGAAATCTCTAATCCTAATGGTTGTTAAGTTTTGAGCTATTATTAGGTTTCTTTTCAATTTACAAGATAACAATAGCATAGGTAGGATCACTGAGAGAAACACAATCACAAGATACAAAATATTTATCCTGGGAAACCCTCATGGGGGAGAAAACCCAACAAAAACTTCCTTAATATAGATATCTAATACAATGACAAGATAATAAACCAAAAACACTAGAGAATATCCAACACTGACCAATGCCCCTCTCTCTTCCTTCTTTTCCCAACTGCAGCTTCAAAACTTGTGCACTTGATGAGTGAATGAGTGAGTGTACAAATGAAGCTCCAACTTCCTTTATTTACATAAGTTGGAAGGCATTGGAAATGTGTCTCTTCACTGGGTAGGGCCGACTTGTCTTCTTAGTGGTTAAAACAACTCTAATTAGGTCTCGGGGCTGACTTCTTAATTTGCATAATACAATTAGGGTTTGGCCAATCTACAAAAGGGGATTTGGTCAATTACAATGCCCAACATGATCAACCCACAAAAGGGGATTGATCAAATGAATAATAACTCAATAATAAATAGAATACTCTTTGTAGTTACAATATTTCAACACTCTCCCTGAACAAGAAGGGTATTCTACAACATCATCAGAAGAGAGAGAGGGCATCAACATCAACAACATCTGGAACACTAAATGGAATATCTATAAATCATCGTAAGTTTTTCTCATCATCAATATCATCATCCACAACAAGGAGTTGGAATGGAATCATCATCTACATCAACATGGATTAGTATAACACTAATACATCATCATCATCAATAACAACACAAGGCCGATACAACATAAAAAAAAAAAACATCACAACATGAAGGCTAGAGCATCATCAACATCATCACTAGGGTAGAAATCTTCAGTAAGAAGTTAGAAATCTTCAGCACAAAGTTGGCATCTCAATAACATCAGCATGAAGCTGGAAATCTTCAGCACAAAGATGGCATCACAACAACATCAACATGCTAGAAATCTTCATCACTAAGATGGCATCACAACAACATCAGCACAAAGCTGGAAATCTTCAACACTAGGCTGGAATCACAACAACATCAGCACAAAGTTGGAAATCTTCAGCACTAGACTGGCATCACAACAACATCAACACGAATCTGGAAATCTTCAGCACTAGGATGGAATCACAATAAAATCATCACAAAACTGGAAAGCTTCAGCACTAGGCTGGCATCAACTCTACTCCCCCTTTCGAGGGAGGTCCTTTCGGACTACACCAATATTGTCTCGAAAGTGCTTAAACTTTACAAAAGACAGAGGCTTGGTCAGCACATCAACAACCTGTTCATCTATGCCAACATAATGGAGATTTATGTCTCCTCTCTGCACCATATCACGAATGAAGTGATATTGAATCTCTATGTGATTCGACTCATCATGGAACACATCATATTTATACAACTATGATTATCACATAGGATCATGGTGTCTTCCATCTTTAGATCAAATAAATCTGTCAACAACATCTGAAACCATATGGCTTCACCACTAGCGGAACATGCTGCAATATATTCTTCTTTTGTCATGCTGAGAGAAATACTTGATTGCTTCCTACTCTGCATGAGATCATGGTTGACCCCAGACTGAAACAACATCCTGAGGTGCTCTTTCTATCAGAGACACTTCCATCCCAATCTGAATCGGTATAACCACTCATTCTGAAGTCATGATCTCTAGTATAACAGAGACCAAAACCCAACGTACCCTTAAGGTATCTCATCACATGTTTTTCACCATCAAGGTGAACTCATTTGGGTTCTACCAGATACTAACACAAGGAAAAACATATATCTGGCCTAGTATATGTCAGATACATTACTGAACCAATAATTTGATTGTACAACGTAGCATCAACCAATTCTGACGAAGTATAAACTAGGAGCTTCAAATTTTTTTCCAGGGGTGTGTTCATGGATTTACACTCCAACATATCAAACATCTTTAGTATTTCAACTAAATACTTCTCTTGGTTAAGGAAGATCTTCTCTGGGCTCTGCCAAACTTCAAGACCTAAGTAATAATGGCTTCACCACTGGCGGAACATGTTGCAATATATTCTGCTTATGTCGTGCTGAGAGAAATACTTGATTGCTTCCTACTCTTCATGAGATTATGGTTGACCCCAGACTGAAACAACGTCATGATGTTCTCTTTCTGTCAGAGACACTTCCAGCCCAATCTGAATCGGTATAACCACTCATTATGAATTTATGATCTCTAGTATAACAGAGACCAAAACCCAACGTACCCTTAAGTTATCTCATCACATGTTTTGCACCATCAAGGTGAACTCGTCTGTGTTCTACCAGATACTAACACAAGGAAAAACATATATCTGGCCTAGTATCTATTAGAGAAATTACTGAACCAATAATTTGATTGTACAATGCAGCATCAACCAATTCTGACGAAGTATAAACTAGGAGCTTCAACTTTGTTTCCAGGAATGTGTTCAAGGATTTACACTCCAACATATCAAACCTCTTCATTATTTCAACTGCATACTTGCCTTGGTTAAGGAAGATCTTCGCTGGGCTCTACCAAACTTCAAGACCTAAGCAATAATGCATCAGGCCTAGGTCTTTCATCTCAAATTCTACAGTGAGCTTCTTCTTACAATTTTGTGATCAACTTTTCTTCTCTAGATAAGAATAATCATCCACATACATCAATAATATAACTGGATCATAATATTGAAGTAAAGGTTAGAATCAACTTTACTCTTGGTAAAGCCCAAGATCATCAGGAAACTGTCAATTCTGCCATACCAAGCTCTAGGAACTTTCTTCATATTGCAGACATGAGTCTTTATACATTCAACTTTAAATCAAACTTTTGCATCACTTTGTACCAACCTGGTACACTTGCTCAACTACAATTCAATATGCACAATCATGTGCTAGCTCTATGTGCTTTCTGCAAAGCAATATCTATCTCACTACTTGAGAGTATGTCCTCTCCTCTTTCTACATCTGTTCCTTCTGGAGCTAGGACTCTCCACCTGCAACTTCTGTGAAGTTGAGAATGGTTTCTCCATTCTCACTGTGACTACTGAACTCTAAAAGTAACTCCTCTACTTCATCATGACCACAACTTCATCTGAAACTGAGAGTGGCTCAATAACTGATATCGAAGGTATCTCTTCTTATTTCATGGAGGTAACTTGATCTTTTATTGTAGTCATGTTTCCATGACCCAACTAATGTACTGCACCAACCTCCACTCAATTTTAAATATGGGAATTTCTCCCCATGCATCTCATACTATATATGAATCATGGTTGTTCTGGTTGTCTTTATGAATATTGGAACTATTTATTCAATTACCGGAGTAAGTGTCTCATTATAGTATTCTCCCTCTTTATGGGAGAATCCTCTGTACACACATCATACTTTGTACATCCGCAACATGCTTGATCTATTAGATCAATATTGGAAGTCAATACTGACTTTTCTTCTAGTCTCACGAAAAATCCATATCCTGGTCTTTCTGACTAGCTTCCTTCTTTGTCACTGAAACATGGGAATCTTCTAGGAGATTTCATATCTCCTAGGATTCTTTGAAGTTACGATCTAGTATTCTCATGGCATATGTCTCCCATTCCTAGAATATGTCTCTTCATCTGAACCTTTTTGAGATCAGGCTCACTTTGTTCTTGATTTCTTCTGAGTCTACAAGGAATTCATCATCTCTTACAGGATATACTTGGTGTTGAATGTTAAGTCTAAATATGAAAAGTCGAGTCATACTTCAAACAAATTATTCTTCCTGTCAAGGTGGCTTCATTATCCTGTGAATGAGTCTACTATGAGTTCTTGTTCTAATGTTCGGTCATCTTTGGAGCCTTCTACTCCTTACAATCAATCTCCATATGAGATATACTCTAGATCTCAAAAAATATCTTCTTCATCATCTTCTTTGGTACATGGATGTATATGGTCATGTACATAGTCTTTTTCATGTCTCATCTAATCTGTTTCCTTCTACAACCTTCACTATAGCTTCCTCAGGGTTATCACCTGTGACCTGGAACCTAGTCAACAAAACATCAAAAAGAATAATACTATTTTGATAATAGTAATAAAATAGTAGCATGAATAATTGTCATAGTAGCTCCTTTAGATCTATCACTTGTGACCTTCCTGAAACAAAGATCAAATGTGAGAAATCCAATCTGAAGTGAGATCAACACTCTTCTAGTGTTGTGATCAAGCATTCCTCCATGGTAGCCTAGAACCAACACAAGAAATTTCTCCTAGAGGAGATGTTAGTTGTATCTGGTAAATGATTACAATAAGCATTTATCTCAATATCCTCACATGCTACCAAGTATAATATTTTTCAAATACTGCTACCTCAACTATAGTGTTTACTTGTAAAGGAGTAGTTATAAACTTGTCATGTGCAACTTTGAATCTTATCAACTTAATTAATCAAACTTGAAATCGGGAGCCTTGTCCTCAAGAATGAGTGTGTTTCTTTTCTTCCAAGTCTCCTTCACTCAAGATGACAAGTGCTTTCTTCAACCTGTCTTCTATACTAAGACAATATGTTATCTTGACATAAGATTGGGTTAGAGAATAAACTCTATGATCTCAACTTTAATCAATCTAATACCTTGACTTTAATTTTGACCAAAGGTTAGTATGATGGTCATAGCTTCAACATGCAACCTAGATCAAAATAATGTCATAACAAATAGATGCATATAATAATAATCAAACCTAGGTTGCATTATTCCTATGAATGTGTTAGATCTGATATCGTTATGGATTTATGGAAAGAGATCTCTTCTCCTGTAAATACCCTTTAAAGCTTAACAATTTAAACATATGTGAGTGCATACCTCTGATAGTATTTGCAGGTAGTGGCACCATCTAGTAGCAGCGGTAATAATTACCAACCATTTTAAAAACTTCAAGGGTGACTACAACTGGTACTGCAACTGATATTGAAACTGCAACTGCAACTTAGGGTTTTATGAGGAAACCCTAATTTTTCAAACTTCAAATTTTGAAATTCTAATCCATGGACTAGATGCACTAGGCGGAGGTGAGTTTGTTGTAGTTGTTAGATTTCAAAATTTTCAAGTTTCTCCCCTTGAAACTTGACCTACAGAAATTTGGAATGGTACTTTTGGTATTGGTTTTGGTTTCCTAGTTTTTTCTGGTTTTCTGGTACTTCTGGTTTTATGGTTTTCTAGTACTAGTCAAAAACTAGGGTTTGACTTCCTGGAGGCTCTGTCCACTTAAAAGGTGCACTCAATATGAAAAAAGATTCACTGGGGTGTGGCGCACTTTTCTAAATGGTTTTTAGGCAAAAATCCCTCTCCAACAAAATCCCTAATTTTCTTGTACGACAACAATGACGTTTTTTCTTATCCAATGAAAGGTGCTCTCTTCATCTTAGCTTTGATACAATGTTAATTTTTGAGCTATTATTAGGTTTCTTTTCAATTTACTTTATAACAATAACATAGGTAGGATCACTAAGAGAAACACAATCACAAGATACACAACATTTATCCTGGGAACCCTCATGGGGAAGAAAACCAACAAAAAATTCCTTAATATAGATAGCCAATACAATGACAAGATAATAAACCAAAAACACTAGAGAATATCCAACACTGAACAATGTGCCTCTCTCTTCCTTCTTCTCCCAACTGCAGCTTCCAAACTTGTGCACTTGATGAGTGAATGGGTGAAAGAATGAGTGTACAAATGAGGCACTTGCTTCCTTTATTTATACAAGTTGGTCGATGTTGGAAAGGTGTCTCTTCACTGGGCAGGGCCAACTTGTCTTCTTAGTGGTTAAAACCACTTTAATTAGGCCTGGGGGGCGACTTATTAATTTTCATAATACAATTAAAGTTTGACCGATCCGCAAAAGGGGATTTGGTAAATTACAATGCCCGACATGATCAATACACAAAAGGGGATTGATCAAATGAATAATAACTCAATAATAAATATAATGTTCTTTCCGGTTACAATATTTCAACAATGATTTTTTGATTTTCATACTTCCATAAGTGATAACCAAAATCATTAACACTGTATCCAATAAAGGTACACTTCTTGGATTTTTCTTCAAGCTTTGTTCTATTTTATTTATCAATACAGACAAATGCTTCACAACCGAAAGTCTTCAAAAATGAATAGTTTGCCTTTCTACATGTTCATGTCTCCTCTGGAATGCCACCATCCAAATAAAGTGAAGGTCATGTTATCACATAGGGTTTTCAAGAGTCATATGGGTTTGTTGAGGATACTTAAGACTATATCTTTCCCCCGTCTCTCTCCTTTTTGTAGGCTAAGTCTTGAAGTTTTCCACCCTTTGGCCGATAAAATCATTTTTGTTTTCCCTTGTTCCTTTGTGTGCCCTGGTTTCCCTTAATGTCTTACCTGAAAGAAATCATGGCCCCAAGCACCTCTGTTTTTCTCCAAGGATGAACACTCGTCTCCTTTTTCTAGTCACTAGTCTCCCTGTTTTCCCATCCCACAGCCAGTCATCCAAATCCTTGTTCATGCAAGCCGCAACCATGGACACAAAGTGAAACATTCAAAGCAACCCATTTTGGGCTTAAAAGAAATAGGCAGTTTTAATCTTTCAGTGGCGAAGATTCCATGAGTAGTTCAGATCAGTGGCTCATGGGCTTTCGAATGTCAAAATCGCACGAAGTATAGCACCAAGGAAAAAGGTCTGAAGTCCCAAGGCCCGGAGTGAGCATGAGTCATTGATCTCAAGGGGGACAGGTGGCATCCAATCCAAGTGTTCGGCAAAGTGAGCTTCAACATTTTAAAAGTGAGAAGTGTGTGAAACTCTCGAAGAGACGAGGCCCAGACTCCCAAAGTAGTTATGGACCATTGATCTCAAATCGACAAGAGCCATTGATATTGGCAGTAGCATCTTCGAAGCCCCGAAATGATAGAAGTCACGAAATGTTGAAGTTCTAAAGGCCCGAGGTCCCAAAGTGATGAAATTAATCTGGACCGTTCAATTCAGTGGAACACGTGGCGTCATATCAGTGGATTTGCAGTTTTGCAAATCTGAAGTTTTGAAGGGAGCTATCTTTCAAAGTCCCAAAAAGTGAAACCTCAAAGCACATTGAAGATAAGCATAGGGTCACGGCCCGAGGTCATATGGAAAGTGGGGCCATAAAGAAGGGTAGGAAGCTATTGAGCAGCTAGCGACTGGATGTTTCGAGGAAGCAATCGTGGCCGTAAAATTCAAATCAAGTCCAACCATCCTTCTGAATAAGGCCATTTCGCAAGTTCGGGCATCAAGATATTTGGAATCAAGTGGAGTGAAGACTTCTGAAAGATGAAATCCCGAAGAGATTTTGGATATGAGCGCCAAGTTACGGTCCGAGGTCTCATGCAAGATGGAGCAATGGAGAGGAGATGGGCCAAAGGCTGAAAGCGCCCGTATTGGTCACAAACGAAGATTTGCATGGCCTCGAGGTGTCGGGATTGACTCGAAGAAGTCGTGGGCACTGCGTGGAACATTCATCAGTGTCAGGCCTCATCCTAAACTTGATGAAGGTAGTTAATGGAAATGGTGGTGGTAGTTGAGACCTCGTCTCACCCCATAAATAGAAATCATACTGAGAATGGCCATGGGGGGAGATTGTCAATCCGAAGTTTCCCGAGGGATGGGTTTTCTTGCAAAGCACATAACTAAGTCGGGCTCGTGTCTAACATAAGAATGCCTGCATAGGCTGACACAGTAGGCACTGACTGGAAACTTTGAATGCAGGGGTCACATCACATTTATTGTGGTTGCAACATTTTTAGTATATATAGGCAGTTTTGATATTTTGTTAAGGTCAACTGGTTGAGCAGAGCTCCCTATTTTGTAATGCTTTGATGCCAGAACTGTTCTCTGGTTATGTATCAAATTTGAGACTTTCATGTTAATAGAAGTCATATTCTTTTCATCTCTCTATAAAAACTGTGCTAAAACACTCGGGCATGGAGGATCCAGTCGGGGGTTGTTATGTTCTTGTAATGTAGGTTTGATTACAGTGGTATCGTGACTAGTTTTAGTCAGCTCCCTTGATATCTTTTTCCCTCATACACTGAATGGCTCGGACATGGAGGATCCAGTTGGGTTGTTGTAGCTACATTGTGATGTAGGTTTGATCATTGTGATGTTGTGACTGTGTTGTTTGGACATATTTCAGTGTCTAAAACCTAGGCTCAAGAGTGATCTTGAATCTGAGTTTTTCTTCTCCAAGCTGCTCGAAAGCCTGATGCCCATAGAAATCTTGTTCACCTTTCTCACTAAGTCTTCCCTCTGCTCACAATTAAAATCAATTCACTGACTGAATTTAATGTGGCCCTCACTTCCGTGTGCATTTCTTGTCGAGTTCTATGTTGAACATCATTCATATTTTAGTTTTGTCCACTGACCTCCACTCATATAAAACCAACATCGACCAAAAACTCTGATGGGTACTAGGTTTATCCTCCCGCAATCTGAGGGTGAATCTCAGTGCTAACATTTCTGGTGCCATTGCCGAGGAAAGAATTGAAGACATTTCCATGGGTAAGAAAGAAAAAGAAATTTTGATTTTGAAGGTGCATCAGAAATCAATATCTTGAAGATTGAAACTTGCACTTGGAGACTCCATTATTTCAGTTGTGGCTCCGAAGGGCACACACACGAGATCTACTCCATGGTTTCCTTTGGCTACACCTGAAGCTGACCTAGAGAGGATTATTAAGAAAGGAAATATTTATCAAGAAGGCTCTTTGCTATTGTTACAGATTGAAAATCTCCCTGGGAAGAACGACATTGCAGAGAGACAATTTTAGATGGTGAACTAAAGCTTGACACATTATTCTAATTGATTATCTTTCACCATGGTGAATCCACTATGCAGAATTTGTTGGTGACTCCACTGATGGGAGACAAATGAAAAGGCTATGGAGGCTATCCTAGCCAAGATATTTCCCCCTTCAATTTCTCAACCATCGTTGGTTATCCACATCCAATGCCGACTATAAATGAATGGGATGATTATCTTCTAAGACTCAGAGGAAGCAAGCATGACCATCCTGGTGAGCACTTATTAAAATTTCATATATGCATGCTTGAACATGGATTATTTCACGAGGATGTCTTGATCAAGATGTTTAAATTTTCTTTAGAGGAAGATGCTCGTGAATGGTGTCAATCTCTCCCTACTGCTAGTATCCATTCTTTGAAGGATTTTCACGATGATTTAAATTCATATTACAAGAAGATTTACCTGTCTCATCTTATATTTTGGGTGACTATTGTAAGAAATTTTCATTCCACATCCAACAGATGATAAATTCTTCCTCGTGTGATGAGTCTGGTGAAGATCTGATTGAAAGAGAAAGTGAGGATAGAAGTGAGTATTTTGAAAATGTGGATGAAATATTTTCTCTTTCTATTTCCTGAGAAGAAGGCCTTCCAGATATGAGTATTGATAGTGTTGATGATTGACTAACCATAGATGTATCATATTTTTCCCCTGATGCACCTGCTATCTCAGTTGTAAAAGAAGAGATAGTTGTGGATGAGGATTCTTCTCTTTTCCTTCAAGAGGTTTCCCATGATGTATTTTCACCTAGGATTGAAGAGAAGAATCAAGAGGTCGCTCATTTTTCTTTGCAAGATAAAAGAGTTATGCACTCACCCATCTTTGATGAGTACTCATATGAAGAAGAGAAGATCCCTACCTTACATTTTGTTGAATTGGGGAGAATCCAGCCTGTGTATGACAATTATGAATTGGATTCCGATGTGGATATGAAGGATTTCCAAGATCATACTATAGAGCCTTTTTCTTTTATTCATTAAGGAAAAGCATTGGGAGGAAATCAGCCATCCTAGACCCACAGAAGACACTGAGAAACATGTTAAGGAGAAGCACCCATTCATTGATATACATGAAAATATTTCTTTCCCTCAACTCGCTGATGTTATCAGAGAAAAGAAAGAGGAAGTGGATAAGAAGCCTACATCAGCCTTTCACTCACCTATGCTTTCCACAAACATTTAGCCAGATGTGAGCAGCTGTAAGACAGAGCATGTTTTTTGTTACCAACCCAGTAACTTTCGTCCCCTATTTTATGACCCTATAGGGGAATACATGGAGTTTCTTTTTTTCCAGGTATTGAAGCCTCCAAACTTTATCTTGACTTGCGCACTAGGAGGAGAGCTAAAAAATGTAATCGTTTTGTTGTCACAGTTTCATTATCTTTATTTGATCAGTGACAGATTAAATAAGTTTTCAGTTAGGAGGTTACTTGACTGGCTCTGGTGGAAGTCCAATTTCACCTAGCACTTTGTAAAAATCAGTTAGTCTAGTAGTGTACATAAATAAGCTCCTTCTGGAGCCCATGTGTTTGTTTTCGTTTTTAGTAGAGTAGAGTATATATATCCCCATTCTCTTCAGCGAAATTTTTGAGCTAGACTCCATAACCCAATAGCTAAGGTACTAGAACTACGCATTCTTGGCATCTCACAAGGAGAATGCCATCCCCTGTGGAGCCAAATGTTATCACATAGGGTTTTCAAGAGTCGTATGGGTTTGTTAAGGATACCTAAGACTGTATATTTCCCCTGTCTCTCTCCTTTTCATAGGCCGAGTCTTGAAGTTTTCCCCCCTTCGATCAATAAAATCATTTTATGTTTTCCCTTGTTCATTTGTTTCCCCTGGTTTCCCTTAATGTCTTACCCGAAAGCAATCGCCGCCCCAAGCCCCTCTGTTTTTCTCCAAGGATGAACACTCATCTCCTTTTTCCAATCACTGGTCTCCCTCTTTTCCCATCTGTTATTGGATAAATCCGCACTTAAAATCCGTAAGTGCGGACACAAACCGATCTCCCTAGATCCACCTGGATCTAGAACAAAGCAAGACAGAATATGACTCTTTCCCTAGATTCTAACCATTGAATTAAATAAGAGGCA
>JZKD02S1876406.1:500460-513012 GCA_000966675.3 Picea glauca | reverse complement strand
GTTAGGATGATCCCACTAAATCATGAAAGCGAGTAAGATCCAAACCATTCAGATGCCACCTCACCATAGAAGTTTCTCCTTCTAGAATATTCGAGAAAACGCTCATTTTTCCCACATGCAGTCATTCTCGCACCCTAGCTATAGAGAAACCTGCGAACACCTCACACCCTGGCTATAGTGCAACCTACGAGAATGGGTCATTCTCGCACCCTACCTATATAGAAACCTGCGAACTTCCTTTTTTATAAGGTTTTTACATAGGAAAATGCAACTTCTTTCCTCAGGAAAAGTTCTTCTCCCTTCTCTCTTTAGGAACTCAGGCCATTGACCCCTCTGAAGGCAATAGATAGGTTTACATCATTAACGATCATAGGGATGACGAAAATAATGTGTAACACCATCCCACAGCCAGTCGTCCAAATCCTTGTTCATGTAGGCCATAGCCATAGACACAAAGTGAAAAATTCAAAGAAGCCCATTTCGAGCTTAAAAGCAGTAGGCAGTTTTAATATTTTAGTAGCGGAGATTCCAGGAGTAGTTTAGATCAGTGGCTCACAGGCTTTCAGAATGTCAAAATTGCATGAGGTATAATGCCAGGGAAAAAGGTATGAAGTCCCAAGGCCCAGAGCAAGCATGAGTCATTGATATCGAGGGGGACAGGTGGCATCCGATCCAAGTGTTTCAGGGAAGTGAGATTTGGGAGTTTTGAAGTGAGAAGTGCATGAAATTCCCGAAGAGTCGAGGCCCAGACTCCTGAAGTAGTTATGGACCGTTGATCTCAAATCAACAGGAGCCATCGATCTTGGCAGTAGAATCTTCAGAAGCCCCAAAATGATAAAAGTCCTGAAATGCCAAAGGCCCAAAGGCATGAGGTCTCGAAGTGCCGAAATTAATCTGGATTGTTCAATTCAAAGGAACATGTGGCGTCAGATTAGTGGATTCACAGTTTCATGAATCAGAAGTTTTAAAGGGAGTTATCTTTCAATGTCTCGAAAAGAGAAACCCCAAAGCACTTTGAAGATAAGCACCGGGTCACAGCCTGAGGTCATATGGAAAGTGGGGACATAAAGAAGGGTAAGTGTCTATTGAGCAGTTGGTGACTAGGGTTTTAGAGGAAGCAATCGTGGCCATCAAATTCAAAGCAAGTCTGACCGTCGATCTGAATAAGGCCATTTCGCAAGTTCCGGCATCGAGATATTTGGAATCAAGTGGAGTGAAGACTCCCGAAAGACGAAATCCTGAAGCGCATTTGGATATGAGCGCCAAGTTATGGCCCGAGGTCGCATGCAAGATGGAGCAATGGAGAGGAGTTGTGCCAAAGGTTGAAAGCGCCTATATTGGTCACAGAAGAAGATTTGCATGACCTCGAGGCATCGGGATTGACTCAAAGAAGTCATGGGCACCACCTAGAACATTCATGGGTGTCAGGCTTTATCCCGATCCCGATGAAGGTAGTTAATGAAAATGGGGGAGGCAGTTGAGACCTCATCTCACTCCATAAATGGAAAGGACACTAAGAATGGTCGTGGGGGGAGATTGTCAATCCGAAGTTTCCCGAGGGATAGATTTTCCTACAAAGCACATAACTAAGTCAAGCTCACGTATGACATAAGAAGGCATACACATGCTGACAGAGTAGGCACTGACTAGAAACTTTGAATGCAAGGGTCCGATCACATTCCTGGTGGTTGCATCATTTTTAGTATATATAGGCATTTTTTATATTTTGTTAAGGTCAATTGGTTGAACAGAGCTCCCTATTTTGTAATGTTTTGATGCTAGAACTATTCTCTGGTTATGTATCAAATTTGAGACTTTCATGTTAATAGAAGTCAACTCCTTTTCATCTCTCTGTAAAAACTGTGCTAAAACAATCGGCATGGAGGATCCAGTCGAGGGTTGTTATGATGTTGTAATGTAGGTTTGATTACAGCAGTATCGTGACTAGTTTTAGTCATCTCCCTTGTTATCTTTTTCCCTCATACACTGAATGGCTTGGGCATGGAGGATCCAGTCAGGTTGTTGTATCTACACTGTGATGTAGGTTTGATCATTGTGTTGTTGTGACTGTGTTGTTTGGACATATTTCAATGTCTAAAACCTGGGCTCAAGAGTGATATTGAGTCTTAGTTTTTCTTCTCCAAGCTACTTGAAAGCCTCATGCCCATAGCAGTATTGTTCACCTTTCTCACTAAGTCTTCCCTCTGCTCACAATTAAACTCAATTCACTGAATGAAGTTAATGTGGCCCTCACTTCCCTGTGCATTTCTTGTCCAGACATGTGTTGAACATCATTCATATTTTGAGTTTTTTCCACTAGCCTCCACTCATATAAAACCAACATCCACCAAAAACTATGATGGGTACTGAGCTTATCCTCCCACAATCTGAGGGTGACTCTCAGTGCTAACAGGTCCTATGTTTATCAAGTAAACATCAGTATCTACATCATCTAACCAAAACAGTAAGGGAAACCCTACATGCAATCCCATACTCCTTGCACGCTCCATGATTGTCATGTTCATCCTTTCTGACGAACCATTTTCTTGTGGTGTTCCTGGAACTTCCTTCTCTCTAAGAATCCCATGGTATGAATAGTAATCATCAAAATCCTTATTGTAATATTCACCTCCATTATCTCATTTGAGACAATTCAACCTTTTTCCTGTCTCATTCTCAACCAAAGCTTTACATTTCTTAAAAGTGTCAAAAACGTCAGATTTTTTTCGAATGCAATAACCCTAATTTTTTCTAGTTGCATCATCAATAAAAGTAACATAATAATGAGAGTCACTAAGAGATGATACCTGAGTTGGTCCCCATACATTTGTATGTAGAAGATCTAACCTTTCACTCTTCTTTTATTTTCCAACTCCGAGAAATCTAACTCTCTTTTGTTTTCCATAAACATAATGCTCACATAAATTCAAATTAATTTGTTTAATATCTGGCGAAAAATTCCTTTTGTGATAGTATCTACATCCCCTTCTCACTCACGTGTCCAATCCTATTATGTGAAATATCTGTATCCACTCATGTAGAAGCTAATCAGATAGAAGAATCAATATTGCCAATACATAAATACAACGTACCTACCTTCTCTCCTTTTTATATCACCAATGATCCTTTGATGACATTCAATGCATTATCTGTAAATATGGATATACATCCTTCACTTGCCAACTTCCCTATTGAAATTAGATTTTTCCATAGATATGGAACATATATTACCTCTTTCCACAACCATTGGTTTCCTTTATTTTGCTTTATTTGTACCTTTCCCATTCCAACAATTCTTCATGGTGCATCATCACCCAAATGAACCTGTCCAAAATCACCTTGAACATAATCTAGAAAGTGTTTCCTATAGGGTGTGGCATGAAATGAATGTTAGTGTTTCATGGAAAACTGCACAGGAGATCTAGATAAACCAAGTACAAACAAATCTTATCAAGAAAGGAAGAGAGATTCAATATGGAAGAATGAGAAAATATATTCACACTACTCCAATGAGCTGATGATTGATACATAGATCATAATCAATATGATACAATGAATGAGTGGAATACACTCATATATAGGGAAAATCATTCCATAATTAAGAAAACTATTCAAGCAGTTAACTTTCCTTAGGAATGCATGCATGCATAATAGTGATGGTAAAAATAGAAAGTCTAAATAGAACTATTCAGTTAACTCCCACTGAACTAGTGTGTCGAAAATAGAAATTTCTCCAACACCCCCCCTGAACATCACTATGGAGTAAAAAATGAGTCCCGACTACTAGGCCATTTTAGGTACTCATGTACAATGCAACTAATGAACACTAAATAAAAGTGAGGAAAGAGGGAAAACCACGTGGGAACAAAACTCCCCCTCAAAAGATAATGTATCAAAAGAAGAAAATGACAGATGCTAGGCAAATGTGTTCTTCACTACAAGACGATCCCGCAAAGTGTGAAACTTTTTCTCATTGAAAGTCTTCATGAAGATGTAGAAATCTTTACGGATCTGATGAAGTCCTTTGGAAACCTATCGGGCCTTGTACTTCTTGATCCTGTGGACCCATCTGCACCTGAAAATATTCATTTATGGTGGATGTGGAACCAGATTTCTAGTCTGGTTCTCTAGGAGTTATTCATACTCCTTCTGCATGGCTTCTTTCCATAATGGATTTCCCACAACCCTATTGTAGTTCTGTGGATCCATAGATTGAACCATATAGCAATGCATGGGCATCACAGGTTTTGAAGCTGAAAATACATGAGAAGGCTCCTCATGTTGAGATCGAGTCCTCCTCGAATCCAATAGATTCCCTGCAAGGTTGCCTTCTGCTTGAAGTGTGGTATGTGCCTTCTTGGGCATCTGCTGAAGCTTCAGCATTGGCTTCTTATCTAGATGTAATACGTGCTTAATTCCATGTACAGAATCATAGTGTATGGAATCATATCTGATGTTTGAAACTGGTGGAAGAACAAGAGTATATGCATGTTTCAGTGGAGGTGCATGCAAAGTACTCTCCTTACGTGTAAGTAGAATAGAGAAGTCATCGTCAGAAAACTTAGTGAATTTATACAACCTTGACTTGTGATCCACCTCACCAATTGTAATAATGGAATTGTCATGCATGTCAATTACTGAAACTGAATCTGATGTAAATTCAACCTTTTTGCCTTTCTGAGTGATCTGATAAACTGAGAGCAGATTCATAGAAATCTTTGGAACATGTAAAACATTCTCAAAACTACCGTTGTGGAGTTCCACTCTCCCTTCTCCTGCTACTACTACTAGAGTATCATCCCCCATGAGAATAGGGGGTCTTGAGCATGGAATCAAGGAAGAGAAAACTTCCTCTTTCGCTGCCATATGATGGGTTGCATCAGAATCTATAATCCATGAATCAAATGAGGAATTAATTGCAACAAGAGCATGATGATTACCTTTCTTAGGAGTAGGATCTTATTCCTTCTACTTCTTGACTCCCTCTGGAATGAAGTTTCCAAGGTTGTTCTACTGAAGTGAATGTTCCATAATATTGATATGTTTCTTCATGCATGTGGATTTTTCATGATTCAGTTTATTGCAGTAAGTGCATTGCTTTCCCTTCTTCTTCTTCTTCTTGGAATCTGAAGATTCTTTGGAACCTGAAGAATCATTAAAGGATTTGGAATATCCCTCCTTCTTATTCTGTTTGAATGACCCTTTTCCATCCTACATGGTGAGTGCATGTGCTTTGGGATCTTTCATGAGGCCCGTATGTATGATTTTTGTCTTCTCTTGCGTAAGAGACTCAATGAACTGAGCCAACGTAGGCATTTTCCAATTTGTTCCAAAAAGAGATCTGTCAAAATGGAAATTGGAGACATATACAGTGTATTATGGTCCTAGCTTGGCCAATATTGTTAGAATAAGTTGTTTCTCTTATGTAGACTTATCAATACCACATTCACCCAAGTTTGATAGCAAATATTTAAATTTAGTAAAAAAATCTTGTATATTATCAAAACTTTTAGGGTCTAAGGTATTCAACTCTACCTCAAGCATATGACCTCGCATCTCATCCTGCTTTCCAAAGAGTCCTTCCAAGGTGGTCCAGATCTTGTTTGGATTCTTGCATGCAGCAACATGAAACCACAAATCAGTGGAGATTAACTCAAGAAGTAGTCATGTGGCCTCATCCTTACGGTTTGCCCATCTCATCTTCTCAATTGCTGATGTAGGTTTAGTTTCTGTCGTCATCGTCAAATTAAACAATCCTTTCCTTCTGAGTTGGAATTCTGCCTTGGGCTTCCAATAAAAATAATTCTATGGTGTGAGGATTACCACCAAGTTTGGTTGTATAATAGTTGTCATATCTGTCTCTCCCACTGATTCCAAGAACCCCTAAAAATTTACTCTCAATCTACAAGTGAAAAATTAAGAAATTAAAAATTCATATCACTTTCAGGAGATGATCTTGCGACTTACTTTATGAGAAAACAGTGAGGAATCTTGCCAAATGGTTGAAAACCCACTTCCAAAATGGGCCGATTTACTTTCTTAATAGACCGTTTCCTCCAAAACATAATATTTTGGGAGCAATGAATGTGGAAAGGTACAGCCACAGATTTGTATCAGTTTCATGAGGTTGTCTTACGACTCACTTTTTGAGTAAACAATAAAGAATCTCGCCAAACGGTTGAACACCCACTTCCAAAATGGGCCGATTTACTTTTATTGTTGTTCGTTTCCTCAAAAACGTAATATGTTGGGAGGAATAATTGTTGAAAGTTACGACCACGGATTTAGCTCGTTGAAACCCCAATTTCCCTTATTCTTTGGCTTGTCTAGCTTGCTCCAAGTAGCATAATTGTGATACCATGTCAGTGTTTCATGGAAACATGCACAGGAAATCTAGCTAAAACAAGTATAAACAAAGCTTATCAAGAAAGGAAGAGAGATTCAATATGGAAGAATGAGAAAATATATTCACACTACTCCAATGAGTTGATGATTGATACATAGATCATGATCAATATGATACAATGAATGAGTGGAATACACTCATATATAGAGCAAAGCATTCCATAATTAAGAAAATTATCCAAGCAGTTAACTTTCCTTAGGAATGCATGCATGCATAATAGTGATGGTAAAAATAGAAAGTCTAAATAGAACTAGTCAATTAAGTCCCACTGAACTATTGTGTCGAAAATAGAAATTTCTCCAATAATGAAGCCCCTGAATCTACTACGAAAGACTCAGAAATATTATCTACAGAAAGAATCAAAGCATCTTGTAACACATCACCTGTTACATTTGCTTCCTAATTTTTCTTCTGTTGTCCATCTCTTTGTTTCTTTGGAGCTCTGTAGTCTTTATTCAAATGTCCTTTCTTTCCATAATTCCAACACTCTATTTTTCCTAGTCTGGATTTGGATCTTCCCTTCCTAAAATTCTTGCGGTTCCCTAAGCCATTTCCTCTATCCTTTTGTCTTCCCATGTTCTCCATGTTTAACGCATTACCTAATGTCTCACATGTTCTTTTCCATTGCATTTCTTTGCTAAGGATAATACCAATAATCATCAAATTTTAGAGTGTTTGAACCAGAGACATAGTTACTTATAGCCATGACCAAGTCATTCCATCATTCTGGCAATGAGCACAATATTAGAAGATCGATGACCTCATCATAAAATTCCACTTTTACAGAACTTAGCTTATTAGTAACCATATTAAATTCATTTAAATGATCTGCAACAGACTCACCTTTTGACATCTTCTTATTAAATAATCGCTTAATTAAAAATACTTGATTGGACACTGAGGGTTTTTCATACAGTTTAGTCAATGCATCCATCATCTCCTTCATTGTCTTTTCTTTTGAAATATTGAAAGCCACCAACATTTCCAGGCTCGATCGTATCTTTCCTAGTGCCTTTCTATCAAGAACCTCCCATTCTTCGTCCTTCATGGTCGTCGACTTCTTTGTTATTCCGCCCAATGGTAGGAATAGATCCTTCTGATATAAATTATCTTCCATCTGCATATTCCATAACTGGTAGCTTTTACCGTTAAATTTATCGACCCTAAACTTTCCATCTGCCACCATTTCTCCCACTCAAACCAAGAACCCTATTTTCCTGCGAGTTACCTTTTGCTCTGATACTAGTTGTTAGAAAAATAGGATTAAGAATAAATAAAATAAGACAATTGCGGAAATAAAACACAAAAGATACACAATACAATATAGACACAGATATACAGGGTTCACCCAGTATGGACTACGTCCACTAGAGAAATGGTCAGGTCATTCCTTTTTATTATCCAACCAAATGAAGGGATACAACCTACAACACACCCATTGTAACTTCATCTTCTTTCTCTCACGATATCCTCTCTCATAATACAATATTCATGATAATACAAAACCACAATACAATTCCCTCATAAAATAGGGTTTCCTTCTAGGGAAAAAAAACCATAAAATAACTTATACCGTTAGATATGTGACCTTATAATGAACGATCTAGATTGACTATGAAATTACAATATTTTGTAAGGCCATTTTTCCCAAAATTTCACTTCGGGGGAGCTTCCCCTGAATCCCCTACTAGAGCGGGCTATGTCATCGCCCCCACACACAAACCCCCCCATTAGGGAATGGGGTGCGAGCACAATTGAAACAAACCTCTGAATTAGGAAGCTAATCAGGCTCCATAACCAACAAATAGGAGCAACAGGTACCTCAAACTCCTGCAAGTGTTGTTAGAATATCTACCAGGTTAATTAGACCCCATGAATGATACTCTCCTTCATTGTACTATTTTTTGTTGACTGATTCTGGTGAACCAGAAAGTTATGAATATGCAATGTAGGTAGACACTAAAAGGAAGTGGGAGCAAGGAATGAAAGAGGAAATGGATTCCTTGGTACATAAACAGACTTGGGACTTGGTTCAATTTCCTATAGGAAAAATAGCATGCAGAATAAATGGGTTTACACGTTGAAGGAAGAAGATGGAGGAAAAAAATAGTACAAGGCTAGACTTGTTATAAAGGGGTTTGCAAAAAATAAAGGTATAGATTTTGATGAAATATTTTCTCCTGTTGTTAAAATGACTTCAATTAGGACCATTTTAAGTCTTGTGGTAGTAGAAGATTTGCATCTTGAAAAGTTAGATGTAAAATCAACTTTTCTCTATGGGGATTTGGATGAAGAGATTTATATGCAGCATCCACATGGGTATTAGGTCAAAGGGAAGGAAAATTTCATATGCAGGTTGAAGAAGAGATCGTATGGCCTAAATAAAGCTCCAAGGAAATGATATTTCAAGTTTGACAGGTTTATGACAAAACAAGGTTATAGTAGATGCCATTCTGATCACTATGTTTATTTTAAAAGGATAGAAAATGGAAGCTATATTATCTTTCTATTGTATGTAGATGGCATGCTTGTTGCAGGGTCTAATATGTAGGATATACAAGTGATCAAGAAGAAATTAGCTAAGTCATTTGCGATGAAGGATTTGGGTGCTACAAAGAAAATCCTTGGTATGAGAATAACAAGTGACAGGGAAAATCGCAAATTGACATTGTCTCAAGGTGAGTACATAGAGAAGGTGTTAGAGAGGTTTAGAATGCAGAATGCAAAACCAATTAGTAAACCTTTGGCCAGTTATTTCAAATTAACTAAGAAAATGTGTCCCAATACACAGGAGGAGATATAATACATGTATAGGGTCCCTTATTCATCAACAGTTGGCAGTTTGATGTATGTGATGGTTTACACAAAACCATATATTGCACATGCAATGGGATTTATGAGAAGGTATGTGAAAAATCCAAGTAAAGAACATTGGGAGGCAATAAAGTCGATTCTCGGGTATTTGAGAGGTACTTCTACTCAGGCATTATGTTTTGGAGGTTGAGACACTATTCTACAGGGATATGTTGATTCAGATATGGTAGGTGATAAAGATAGCAGGAGGAGAACCACATGGTATGTTTTTACTATAGGTGGAACAACAATAAGTTGGATTTCAAAACTACAAAAAGTTGTGGCACTTTCAACAACATAAGCAGAGTATGTTGTTGCTAAAGAGGCTAGTAAAGAAATGATTTGGTTACAGAGGTTTATGGAGGAATTGGGAAAGAAGCAGGAGAATAGTAGGTTGTATTGTGACAGTGAGAGTGTTTCTCATCTTGCAAAGAGCTCAACCTTCCATTCAAAGACTAAGCATATACAGCTTAGGTACCATTTCATACGATTTTTCTTGGAATATGGACATTTGAAGTTGGAAAAGATACATACTACCCAGAATCCTACAAACATGTTAACAAAGGGAGTAACCAGCGAGAAACTAAGTTCCTTCTCATTTTCAATTGGCATTCAAGCATGAAGCTGAAGATGAGAAATTTTCCAGATCCAAGGTGTATCATAGTCCAGCAGGTACAGTAGCAGTGGAGTTGTTTTGATCAGTCTCCAAGTGGGAGATTGTTGGTTGTGGAGCCTAATTATCTTCTTGATTCAGAGGTCTTTTTTTTCAGTCATGTTTATACCCCATGAAGATTGTTCACCCCGAAAGATTGTACACCCATCCATGCAGGGAGGTTGCAGGGGGGGATTTCCCCCCCCCCTGCGAGGTCTGGGGGATCATCCCCCCAGTTGAGGGGTCTGGGGGTTTAGGGGTGAAACCCCTAAAGGAAAAATTGCCTTGTAAAATATTGTAATTTCGTAGCCAATCTCGATTGTTCATTATAAGGTCATAGATCTAACAGTAGAATTTATTTTAGGTTTTTTTTCCCTAAAAGGCAACCCTGTTTTATGAGGGAATTATATTGCAACTATGTATTTGTGTGATTATTGTATTCTGAGAGAGGATTCTATGAGAGAAATTAGAGGAAGTTATAGCGGGTGTGTTGTAGGTTGTATCCCTTCATTTTGTTGGATAATAAAAAGGGAGGAACTGGAAATTTCTCTTGTGGACGTATCCCATGCCAAGTGAACCACGTATATCTGTGTCTCTATTGTATTTTATATCTTCTGTTTTTTTTTCCACATTTGTCTTATTTTATTGCTCCACGATCTTGTTTTTCTAACACAAAGGCTTTAGATGATCCAAGGAAAGATTAGTCAAAGTCCATCCCCAGTGGAGTCGCCAATTTCTGTTATAGAATGTTTCTTTTGTGGATAGATGAAACTTCCTTTGAATTACTAGAACCCTATACCAAGACAAAAAAAGTACAAGTGGGCACTAACATCGCTTTAAACTCATCTAGAACAATCAATCAAGAAGGAGAGAAAGAGTATGATGTACCTTGTTTCGACGTTTGTCCTCGTTGCTTCCAATCCTTGAGCTTGATCTTCAAACTCCATGGTGAAAAATGAAATCTACAATGGACAACGAATAGAAACAACTATCTACTACTCTACAATATTATATAATACAAGTATATCTACGAATATTAGAGCAACAATAGACAAGAAAATGATAAAATACACAAGCATGAAGGAAATAGGGCAAGTATATATTGAATTGGAAAGCCAAAAAAAGGCACTTACAAACCATGGATGATAATGCAACACTTCTCCAAGCTCTCCTCGTCTATCCCTTGCACGAATATACCAAGATCACAGTGATGATACTCAGACTGATTACTTCCACACTAGAGTAGAGGTTTGATATGCTCAGATTTAGATTCACTTCACCTTAGAAATACCTTCAATATATATGCTTGAGAGGCACAACCTCCATGCGAAAATGAAGGGCTCCTTGAGGTTTGGATCAAATATTGAGGTGAATCCATAGCATGGGGTTTGAACATAACCAACTCCATCTTGAGAGAGTTGACCCATAAAATAAAGTGGAGGATCCCCCTTTTCCCTCAACAAGAATGGTGCTCCCCCGGAGTGAGGGACAGACTGCCATGGATCTCCCTTAACAAGGCAGGGGGAGCACTGATGCTCCCTAACCATGGCTAGGGGGCACCACCCTTCTAAATTCCTAAAATAAAGGTCGATTTTTCGAAGAAAAAGGTGTGTTTTGACCTTGAAATTATGAGTTTCTTCCTCCAATATGACTTAGGGGTCATGGAAAACGATTTTCATGGTTTCAAGGGGTGGAGACACCTAACAAAGTGAATGTGACACTTGGGAAGGTGCATACGACACTTGCAATAGTGCATGTGACACTTATCGAGGTGCATACATCACTTTGCAACACTTACGACAATTAGGGTGAGATACCTATTTGTTCAATTTTGGTGTGTAACACTATACCATTGAAAACCATGCCAACACACCTTACTTCTTCCAAATGACCCTCTAACTTGTCAATGTATAAGCCAAAAAGGGTAGAGGATAGGAGACAACCTTACTTAACTCCTATATTGCAATTAATTTCTCTCTAGTAGCCCTCAGTGTTACTAAACTTGGCAATAACGTTCTCGCACAATATTATCACAATATATCTCAATTTGAGATTAACTTTTAGCTCTTCTAACCTATTCCAAAGGTTAGTCCTGGTCATTGTGTCAAAATATTTTCTAAAGTCATTCAAACAACACAAGAGATTGGTCTTATTATTGCAACACTCCTCCACAATGATCTTAAGCATAAAAAGGTGATCTACAATTGAATGATATCTCTTAAAATTGGCGTGGCCTTTACATATTTTTTTGTTTCTTTCTAGCCATACATTGATCTTCTTTTCCAAAATAACTCCATATAATTTGGCAAGAAGGGGGTTAATCATAATGGTCATATAGCTAGAGGGATTGTTTTCATCATCACTTTTAAAAATAGTTACAATGAGGCTTTGAGTCCAGGGTTTAGGGAAGCTCTTTTTTATTGCTAAATTGAAGAGCTTGTGGATGTGAGGGATGAGGATAGGCCCTCCATTTTTTTAGATTATTTCTTGGTATCCTTCGATGTCCTTAGCTTTCCCTTTTGTGATTCATTGAACCCCAAACTCTATGTCATCTATTGAAAAAACTTCTTCCTTTGTAGAAATGGTTTAATTGTTGTCCACAACATTAGGGGATTTGTAAAGTTTTTAAGATAGGAATTCC
>JZKD02S1876406.1:462558-486771 GCA_000966675.3 Picea glauca | reverse complement strand
GTTTGTTTTATTAGTTTCTAGTTTCCTCTTTTTAGTTTAATTTCTTTTATTTTAGTTAGTTAGTTTGTCTTACTTTGTTTTATTAGTTTCTAGTTTCTTTAGTTTAGATTACTCAACTCAGATCAATTCTCTCTTTGGTTTCTATACGAGACCTTAGAGCGGCCAAGGGAGTCGTTAAACTCGTCAGGGTGGTCTATTCCAAACGGCTTGGGTTATTTAGACAACCCCGGACCGGTTCCACTCTCCCAGTTGACGGATGGACTGTTTCGGCCGTCAACAAGTAGATATCGCGAAGTCTTACAACGTAGTAGAGAAAGAGTTTCTAAAGGGATCCAGAGGTAGGTATATTAGATTGATCTATACTTCAATTAAGATCTTACTGTATAACAAAGGTGTAATGACTATGGCATCAGACAACTAAACTTCCCTGCGTGCATGGGGGAAGGGGGGAATCACTGATAGAAGCTGGAAGGATGGAGGGAGATATGGATAAGGGAAAGAAGGAGGCCATGGACCCAATCATGATGGACGAATACCAAATAAAGAAAATAATGGAAACAACTAGAAATACGCGAAGTGGAGTACCCTACCAATATAAGATGAATAATAAGAATAGAGCCATAATAGATAGAGAGGGCTTGGAAAGTGATGAAGAAGAGGTAGAGGATATCCAGGCTATGGAGAAAATTGAGGAAATCATGCATGCAACATATGAAAGGAAGATAAGAGGTCCAAGGGAAGGAACAGAAAGAAGAACTCCTATCCATGTCAGTGTCAGTGTGGAACCTGTAACCCCATGTGTGACTAATACACCAGAAAGAACACCACCATTTAGACAACCAAATTTTAGTGAAAGAAAGACAACATAAAGTAAATCTAATCAAGGAGCACTGACTGAAGGAGCTAGTTCAAGAAGTAGTAGTCAAGTATCTACACTGCGCGAAGGTCTTAGTTCATCACTATTCAAAATGGTAGGATATGATCCCACCATTAGGTTACCCAAATTCAATGGAGAGGCATCAAAGGATCTTGAAAAGCACTTGTTTATCTGTGAGAAGATTTGGGAATCAAAGCATATTACAAATGAGGATACAAAACTTGTGTAGTTAGATATCACGCTAAGAGACTGTGCATTGGATTGGTACATGAGTCTAGCTATAAAAAGTTCATCAGGGACAACATAGACTATTATGGATGTTAAGAAGCTACTAATAAATGAATTTCAGAAGCCTAGCTCATAGGATCATTATATGAACGAGATGATTGAAATCAGATAGAAACCAGGTGAGTATGTTTGGGAGATTGATCATAGGTTCAAACGATTGAAGGGTAAGTTGAAGTATGTCATGACTAACATGCAACATAGACATCTCTTTGTGAACTCACTATTAGCATGTCTGAAATACCCTTTGAGGCAACAAAAGTTTAAAACTCAGGCAAAGGCTCTGCGGGCAACCCTATAATTGGAAGAGAACCAGTATCAGAAGACAAATCCAGCAATAGAGGAGTTGAAGGAGGATCTGAAGAACCTCACATTTCAACTAAACTAGAATAGGGGAAAAAAGAAAAGAGAAGTTGTTTGGTGTACCACATGCAGGTCAGAAGGACACCATAAGAATGAGTGCCCAACTTCTACGTAGTACATGGAAATAGGGATACCAAACCCTTTTCCAACAGGAGGACTATGGTGTGATATATATAAAACACATGGGCATGATCCATATCATTGTCCAATGATGCAGAAATACCAGACAGTACCCAAGAATTCATACTGCAATTTTTGCAAATTAGTGGGTCATGGTGATAAATATTGTAGGACAATGGACCTAATGAGGGAAAGAATTTTAGACACCTATAGGGTGTAGGAAGAAATGATGAAAGGGAAATATGCACCTCAGTTTAACCAGGTACCACCTCCATATAATAATGCAAACAAAAATACAACAATGTGCATCCACAATATAAAACTACACAACCTCAGTATAGCTCCGCGCAGTATAATCAGGTACCTCATTACAACACACCACGAGCATATCAAGGTGGATACAGAGGTGGAGGATGAGGTAGAGGAGGATTTGGAAGAGGCAGAGGTCCAATAGTGTGCCACAACTTGCAACATCCAAGACATTATGCAAGGGAATGTCCACTTCCACCTGTGACATGCATGTATTTTCGCGCAACAGACCATGATATAGAGGAATGAAAAACACTTTTGGGGAAGATTCAAGAAAAAAGGAACCATAAAAATCAAAATGTTCATTGGATTTTGGCAGAAGCTCGGGTTGATGGAAGAAACATCATCATAGTTACGTACGGAGGAGCTAAGATAGGAGCCAATGCAACACCAATGGGTGAAGAAGAATATTGAATCACAGAAACAATTCGATGCAGGGAAAGAAAAATAAACATTCAAGGAGGCCATACTGGAGTTCATCAAGCAAGATGTTGCATCTACATCAACTGCGCAGCATACTCAGAACGTACCAATGTACGAGATGCCCTTATCAATGGATCACACCAGTGAAGTACCACCTATAGCGCAAGTAAGTACCATAAATAATTTTCTGCAATCTTGTGTTAAACTACTAAATGATCCATCATTTGTTAAAGTTGTGCAAAATATGTTAGAAATATGTAATAGAGAGGAAGAGAGGAATTTAGAATAGAAAATAGTCAACCACCTCCATACAAGAAGGAGGACAAGCAGGGAATTCAGACTGAATGCTAACATTGGAGATTTCAATATGGGGGATATCATACTGGATTTAGGCTCCAAGGTAAATGTGTTACCCAAGAATACATGGCGGTGTATGGGAGAGCCCACACTAGGCTATTCACATGTCCAATTGAAGCTAGAAAACTAACATAGAGTTCTACCAATTGGAAGGCTTAAGGGTGTGAAAGTAGATATGGATGGAGTGCACACTAAGGCAGAATTTGAAGTGATAGAAATATTGGATGGCACAACACCTTATCCAACATTGCTTGGGATGGATTGGGAATTTGATAACCAGAACATAATCAACTTGAATACAAGGAAGATGACATTTGAATCAGGAGAATAGAGAGTCGTTGCACCATTAGACCCATCATAAGGAGAAAGGTTTGTAGAGCCCACTTGCTTAGATTTGGAGGAAATAAACCAATTATATAAAACCACTGTGCACGAAGAATATTATGTTAATCCAACTGTAGATGGGGTACTCAACTGGAGGATCATCACATCATGTGCTTCTGACTCAAATAAAGTCTTGGAGAATTGGCAGCAGAGATTACATGAAGTCTCCACAAGAAGGTGCGTAAGAATAGACCATGCAGTAAGATGGGTGGGTACCAAGATAAGAGAACCTCCCAATTTCCATGGTACAAATGAATAAGAATAATTCCTAACAAAATACGAAGATGAAGTGTTAGAGAATTAGAGGTTCTTATCCCTAGAAATTGCACTCAAGGAAACCCTTGCAATATGGTGGGGTGCGCACAAAGAAACAATTAAGGACTGGTACCAATGTAAGTGACGATTGCGCATTAGATTCAACGCAGAGCAGGGGAGAACCAAGATGAATAGATATTATGGATAGGGGACACCAGTAGAACATTTGGAGAAATGAAGAACACCATGGAGGATGACACCAATAGAGGAATGTCCTCATCACTTCATCGATACAATGGAAGGAATTCCAGAAAACTAGTATGTAGACTAGGAACTACATAGAGGCACTGCATAATGGAAAAAATTACAACATAATTTTATAGTAACATTCTCATTCAAACATGAGAACCCCAACATTGATTCAACACTCAAACAAATCAAAGGGGTCACATTTATTTATGAACCAGAGGTGGAACTCATGACAGAGTATCAACAATAGAACAGACAAATATTCAAAGAACTATTGTCATGTTATCATGTGGAAGAACAAGAACCAAAGGAAGATGACCCGCGCAACATTCATATTAAAGAAGTTGAAGGTGAAAGAGAGGTGGAAGGTCCATGTTTGGAATCAAAATTATTTGTTGCACCTATAAAGGTAAAGAAAGTCAACATTGGGACAAATGAGAATCCCAAAATGGCAAGCATTGGAGACTACTAGGATGAACAAACAATCGAAAGGATAACAGAGTTACATCGTGATTGTAATGACCTATTCCCAACAACCTTTACAGAGATGAAAGGCATAGAAGGAGAGCTAGGAAAGATGAAGATACCTCTCAAACCTTAGCCTAGATCTGTCAGATAGAGACCCTATAGATTAAACCCAATATATAAGTAGAAAGTAAAATAAGAAATTGATAGAATGTTGAAAGTTGGTATCATAGAACCAGTGGAGGAATCTGAATGGATAATCCCTATGGTAGTTCAAGAGAAGAAACAAGGGGGGATACAAATTTTTGTAGATCTGAGGAAACTGGATGATGCTTGCCTACATGACCCTTTTCCCACCCCTTTCATAGATGAGATATTAGAGATTGTGGGAGGACATGAGGCATACTCATTTACAAATGGATTCTCAGGTTACCATCAGATCAAGATAGCCCCATAAGACAGGTACAAAACTATGTTTGTCACAGAATGGGAATCCTAACAGTACACAGTCATGCCTTTTGGGCTGAGGAACACACCAACCATATTCTCAAGGGTAGTCATAGTTGCTTTTAAGGAGTTATACATCAGTTTTTAGGAAGTGTATCTGGATGATTGGACCATATATAGTCTGTTAAAAGACCATGTGGAAGCATTAAGGCTGGTGTTGGAAAGATGCAAGCACTGTCAGATATCACTGAATATCAAGAAGTTCATATTTGGGACACCATTTGGAATATTTTTGGTCCATATAGTATGTAAACAAGGCTTGCTAGTTGATCCAACCAAGATTGTAGTTATTGTCAGCTTACCACCACCAAAATCAGTACGCTAGTTGAGAGCAACATTGGGACATACAAGCTACTACAAAATTTTTATAAAAGGGTATGCACATATTACTACGCCAATGGAGAAATTTTTAAAGAAGGATACTAAATTTCAGTGGAATGAGGACTGCCAACAAGGTTTGGACACCTTAAAAGAAAATATGGTAAAAACACCTATCCTAGTATTCCCAGATTGGGAAGAGACATTCCATGTTCATGTAGATGCATCAAGTATAGCACTTAGAGCAATTTTGGCACAACGAGGAGCAGGAGATTTGGACCATCCTATAGCATTTGCTAGCAGAAAACTGTCAGAATTAGAGCAAAAATACAACACTACAGAAAGAGAAGGCCTAGCTATGGTTTATGCATTGCAGAAGTTCAGACATTATTTACTGGGTAAACACTTTATGATGTTCACAAATCATTCAGCCCTCAAATACATAGTCAGCAAGCCAGTGTTGGGGGGGAGGATCTGTAGATGGATACTTTTGTTTCAGGAATTTGATTTTGAGGTGATAGTCAAACCAGGGAAGCTGAATGCAGGACCTGATCACCTGTCAAGGGTAACGAATGGAGAAGAACCTACCATTTTGGAAGAAAACTTCCCTAACATGTAGTTATTTGCAGTCCAAATAGTTGATGAATATTTTGTTGATATTATTGAACACTTGAGTACAGGGACTACCCCACAAGATTTTAACACTGCGTAGAAGAAAAATCTGGTAGTCAGAGCTACAAAATATCAACTAATTTCAAGGCATTTATACAAGATGGGTGAAGACATCATTTTGAGAAGATGTGTACTAGAACATGAAAGGTCTAGAATTTTGGTATAAGCTCATGATGAAATAGATGGGGGACACTATGCAAGAAAAGCTACCACATAGAAGGTATTGCGCGCAGAACTATGGAGGCCAAAAAATCATAGAGATGCTAAGGACCATTGCCAGAAATGTGACATCTATCAAAGGATTGGTAAACCGAATAGAAGGGATGAGATGCCCCTAAGACCACAAGTAACTTTGCAAGTATTTGGAAAATGGGAAATAGATTTTGTGGGGCCAATCCACCCACCAGCAAAAAGGTCAAGAGCAAGATATATCATTAATATGACAAAATACTTAACAAGATGGGTAGAAGCAGCACCAGTCAAAGATTGCAGCGCGGAGACAACAACACACTTCTTGTTTGAGCAAGTGATCACTAGATTTAATTATCCAAGGATTTTGATGAGTGACCAAGGTACTTAATTTATCAAAAATACTATCAAGGCTATGACTGAGGTGTTTGAATTCTATTATCAGAAGAGTACACCATACCATCCTCAAGAAAATGGAATAGTAGAAGCCTTGAATAATATCTTGGAGAATGCTCTGACAAAGATCTGCAATGTCAACATGGATGATTAGGATTTAAAGATACCAACAATACTATAAGAATAAAGGACTACATGTAAGAAGCTGATAGGACAGACACCATTCATATTGGTGTATGGGCAGGAAGCAGTAGTACCATTAGAATTTATGGTACCAAGTCTACACATAGAATAAATTACCAACATGACAGAAAGAGGCACAGTAAAGGAAAGGCTCAATCAACTAATGAAGATGGAAGAAGATAGGATTATAGAAGAATTTCACCAAGAGGTACAGAAAGCAGGAGATAAAGCTTGGAATGATAGACATATCAAGAAGAAGAATTTCAAGGAAAGAGACCTAGTCTTGCTTTATGACAATAATTTTTTTAGCATCCGGGTAAATTCAGAATGCATTGGTTGGGGCCATATGAAGTGAAGACTATCACAGATGGGGGATCTGTATAGTTAAAATACTTTGGAGGCACAAAAATGAAAGGAATGATCAACGAGAGTCGACTGAAATTGTATAGGGATAGTCGACCTCCTAAAAATTAAAAGTTATAGCGCATTAAGAAATCATGTAAATAGTGTAAGATAATAGATATTAGAAGAAAAAAGACAGAAATCCATAAAAAGAACAAAGGTAACAAAAAGACAAAAAGATAGGGGAACATTAGAGGTTTTGATGTAATAGAATTTTTATTATTAACAAGTGCACCACAACAAAACTAGTGTTGAAGACACTAAGCGCAGGAAAATAGTTAACAAACACAAAAAGTGGAGCATGCAGGAAAAAAGTGAAAAAGTGAAAACTGTCAGTGCAGAACAACTATCATTTTGTCATCCCACTATAAAAGTCAGAAAAGGGGGGAACTGTGGTCATTTGTGTTTTTTCTCTAAGAAGAAGAACGGAGAGAGAGAGTCGAGCATGAGAGAGTGAGAATTTATATAGAAAGGGGAGATTTGTGGTCAGTAGTTCGAATTTGAGCAAGATGTAGCCACCAAGAGTTGGAGCATTGAGCAAGGCTGAGCAAAACACGAGAAGTAGTTCTCGGGTAACAGGGATGCAAGAGATGCCAACTGTCGTGGATGTGGATGAGATTCACACACCCGAGTATGAGCCTACTACCACACATGTTGAGGAGGAAAAAAACCCAGCACAGGAGGCCGAGCAGCCGAAGGAGGACTCAGAGAGAACAAAATCCAATGCGTCCAAGGGAAAAGAGCCACAACAGGGAGAACAAGACATGGATTCAGCACAACAGGGCCTAGAGCCAAAAGAAGAACATGAAATAGAGCACTAGGGCATACCATATATCGAGGTGTCTTTCCTGCAAGGGAAGAAGAAGGTGTGAGCTGAGAGCAATGTGTAAGGAATATTGCACACATAGGAGGAATTGGCCATAGTGATGCCAAATATCCCTGAGGGAGTGAAGGTCGATGATGAAATGGTGGGAGGAGTATATACCATCATATATTTCAATCATGACGTGGTTGACGTAGTAAAATTCCCAGATTTGGCGCCACATAACTATTTGGAGAGCAGGGGAGAGGGCTCATCAGGAATGCCATTGTTGGAGCCTGCACAATGGATCTTGGGGCTCTATAACATAGGAATAATGAATTTGTTGGATATACCACATTTCGAGCAAAGTAAACACATCAATGGATGTGTGAATCAACTCCTAGCAAGGTTGCATGGAGGAATTCTATGTATGGATAGGTCAGTGCCTATCAACATTGATTTGATCGCAACAATCACGGGACTACCCATGGATAGGGGGAATCCAGAGCAGTACCTATAAGATAAACAAAAGAAAAATCCATCTCTGATCAAATCAAGGCAAAGTATGGCGCGGAGAGTGGTAACATGGCAATTAGGATCACTAACATTAACAATCCTATGATGTGATTTGCGACAAGGTTGTTAGGTTGAAAATTGATGTGCAAGTGCAGAAAGGAGTAAGTACCCATAAGAGTGGTAGCAACTGCAACACAGTGCATGAAGGGGAGCTCGATGAGATGGGTCCCTTATCTACTTAGCTCATTTTTGGAGGATTGTAAGGATACACGAGATTGGGGCTCTAAGTTCCACTACTCGTGGTTACTCATCCTCATTATATTGGTAGGATGGAAAGAACCCACATAAAATGTGTTCCTGTAGAGGACAAAAAAGTGTGGCGCAGCTTGCTACACTTCACTTCGAAGCACAGCGGACCCAAAGGAAAAGAAAATAAACAATGACATATTCACTTTGTACTTGACAGAGATGCAAAACAGGGTGGCAGACACATGGAGGATTTCTCCAGAAACTGTCCAGGAGTTTGGAGCAATAGAAAATTTTCAAGCATCGCACCATAGTATGTGGCTACAAGAAAAGAGGGATCCATCCAAGGAGTGACTGTAGTTGTGTTACTGCGTAATGATGCAGGACATCTAGGTGGAGGTCCAGGAGTGGTATGAAGAGTGGAAAGTACCAATGATCCCAAAGATAGTTCCAGGAGAACAACTAGAACGTAGGACAGAACAGTCCCTGCGCAGTAGACATGCACAAACAACACGAGAAAAAAGAAGAATGTTGCACAGGACCAAGAGGGGGGAAGCAATCCCATACAAAAGAAAAGTAGGACAAAGAAGAAATCATAGTGTAGTTCTATATCATGACCACCATGCACAGAGCAGGCACCAAGGGAAACAACATTGCATGTGCGCGCAAAAGGAATAACAACAGAGACATAGGAGAAACCTATGGAGGAAGAAATTGGGCAGGATACAGGCATGGATACACAGATTCCATAGGCATCTGAGCCATCAAATTCCCATAGGAAGAGAACATGGGAGCAAGTAAGTGGCTCTAGGAAGAAGGAAAATGACCAAAAAATACCAATGAAAACATCACTAACAGCAGATTATGTGGAGCTGATAGCCACCACAGTCGAAGATCGACTATCAGAGGTATGGGAGAATGATGAAAATTATAGGGCTTCAATTTTGGAACAAGTGCAGGAAGTGAAAATTGCGCTAGAGAAGTTGAGGATTAGGGAAGAGAAACAACAAAAAGAAAAACCAACACAGACTAGAGAAGGAACACCTGCTGGAGAGACAGTGAAAATCACAGCGCATGGGAGTGTAAAATTTATCATAACACATGAGATTCTATTTGTTGATGAGGAGACAACACAGACGCCCTTGAAACACATTGAGACATTGGACTTGGCTTTTCCCAATATTCCAACTAAAGCATTGTATAAATTACAGGTTAGCATCACGCAGGAGAATAGTCTAGGGCAAGGTCTGATGTGACAAACTTATAGTTGGCACAGGAAGACAACACCTCACTCAAGGAGGTCATTATCCAAGAAGGACAAGCAAAGAAGATAGTGCAAAAAAAAATTGGATGAGATGGAGAAGAAGATAAATGTAGTATTTCAAGCCATCACAAACAATGCATAATTAGAGGGAGAATCTTCGGAAGAGAAGATAAGGAAAATAACGCAAGCTATGGAGAAGTATAAGGAACAGATCAAGGAGATAGAGTAGCGTGTAGTACCTACTACTCCTCTAGAAGTTAGAGTGCAAAGAGAGCAGGACACAACAACATCTACAAAGAACATCGTGCATAACATACAAAGAATAACAGTGTTGTGGGAAAAGAGTGCTCAGTTGTGGACACCATTATTAGAGGATGGGATCCTATAGAAGCTGCAAGGGAAGGAAGACACATTGTATGCAGCAATGGAATATGTAAATAAGTGACATAAGACAATGTCATTACCAGAAAAGATCAAAGACTTCCGCAGAAATAAAAAGCCTATAGGCAGAGGAAAAAGCGATGCAGGCGCAGAAAATGGAAAGAGAGGCTCAGTTGGAGCCCTTGCAGGATAAGGTAGAGCAACTAGTCATGGAGATCGATGCATCGAAGTTGATCATAGAGAAGATAGGATTAGAGGGAGGATAAATATTAAGACCTCCATTCATCGCGCAGATGGTAGAGGCCATGACATAGAAGAGCATCCAAGCACAGGAGAAATTCCAGCAAATAACAGAGATGTAAGAAGCACTGGCACAGGAAGTGAAAGATGTTGGAGTCCATGAGTGACTCTGGATGATTCACGATGTTAGTGTTGAGGATCAATTGGGCACAGGCCTATTTTGAGTAAGAATCCAATTTTGGAAAGTAAAGCTTAAATTAGAAAAGTACATCTGGAAGGAAAAGTAACACGTGCGAGGGAAAGCCGCATGCAAAGAAGGAAAGCATGCAGGAAAACCTAACCACATTAGGGATAGGGTTTTTGGTAAGAGATTGTAATGGTGGAGAAGACAAAAAATAAGGAAAAATAAGTACCTAGGAGGTCTAGGTTGGGGATGTTGTAGTAGGAGGAGGAGTTGTTCCAGAATGTGAGAGAATATTGTTTTTCTTGGTTAGGAGAATGACTATAATATTTGATACCTTTTTGTAAGTTGTTGAGTTGTAGGAGAGTGGAGTAACTAGATCCTGAGGGTTAGATCACAGGCTAAGGATCCTAGTGTGATCTAGTCCACCTCACAAGGGTTGTGGAACTTGTTTTGTGATTATATGATCAAAAAATGTAGTGTGTGCGGTACCATATATTATAGAACCATAATAAAAGAGCCTAAGAGCTAGATCTTTGTGGACGTAGCCCAAAAGGGGGTGAACCACGGTAACACCTGTGTTATGTGTTGTGATTGATTGCATGTTTACCTTTTGTAAGTAGTTAGACTATGAATGGACGAATAGATAATTATGTGAGATCTGTTATGTGTTAGATCTGTTAGAATGCATGCATAGATGTAACAGGTGAATAAATATTAAGAAGAATAGGAAGAACAACTATATCAAGGCCTAAGAGGATGAAATTCAATCCCATATCCCCACTATTTCCTAGATTGCAAGCATCTGAGCATTGCAGTCACCCATAGAACTATCTCGGGTGATATTTCGCAATACACTCTATGTGTTGTGTTGCCTTTTGGTTTACCAGGAGGGTCGATAGTTTTAGAGGGATTTGTTGGAATATTTTTCATATCTAAACCTAGGTCAACCCAAGAAGTAGTTAGAGAAGGAGATCAACCAACAATGCCTATTACTAAATTATGTATTGATTGATTAAGTTAGAAATGCTCATTGTCTCTCTGTGAATTCCATGTTTTTGAATGGTCTTCTAGTTGCCTTAGCTTATCTACTAGAGGGATTATGGGATGTGGGACTTCTAGAGAGTTAGGGTAGGGGTAAATGAAATGCTTAAGTCCTGTTGAACTTTTGAAATTACCTTTGCGGGAATACTAAGTTCAAATTATGTGTAAGGAGGGCGCCTCCCTCAGACCCTTCACCTATATGACCAAGGGATCATGTCCATGTCCTTAACCAATTCACTCCTAAGAGATTAGCATGTAGCCCATGATAATTTTCAGAGGACCCATGTGACCAAGGTCTAGGAACCCTATGCTAGGCCTAAAAGGAGATAAGCCTTTTTGGCTTTGAAACTCCATGAGTTCAGAACTCTGGGGTGTTACGACCTTACCATTTGCAAATCGACCGAAGAAAAATTGTTGACATGGTTAACCATGAGTTTGACCAATGTCTGGTGGTTTCCCTAACTATGGAAGATAGACCTATCCCACCATTAAACCTTGACCCACTTAGAAATCATGAAGTATCGTAAGCTGAAGATCTAAGGGTATTTGAGAGACCCTTGGTCGTTGGATCTATGCCAAGGTAGGTCTAGCATTGACTACTTCGGGAGAACATAAGTGTTTTAGCAACAAATTCCTCGGATGCCAAAGTTAAGAATTGATATGAGCCATGGATATGGGGATTCCATTGAGAACCCCTCTTAACCGTTCGATCAACCAGTGGAGGGACTCGCACACTTCAGCAAATTCCTACTTTGGGAGAGCAGAGTCATGATAAAGGCAAAACCCTCGAATGTCAGAGATGTGAATAATCAAGAACCATAGGTCTAGGGATGCTTCAGGATCTTTCCTGGCCGTTGGATCTATTCCAAGGTCATTCTGGCATTGACCACTCTGGTAGAAAGGAGGTGGTAAGAAAGTGGAACATCGAATTCATGAAGTGATAAGAGCCATAGATCCAAGGATGCTTTGAGATCTCCCCTAATTGTTAGATCTAGACCGTGGTCATCCCGACATTGACCACTCCGGGAGAAAGGAGGGATTCACACAGTAGAACCCCCAAACATTGAAGTTACAAAGTAACAGAGGTCATAGATAAGTGGATCTACATGGACGCATCTCGACCGTGAGTGGGAAGGTTAACATTCTGGAGTGATGTGGCACACTAACATCACCCAGGGTGACATGGACCCATGATTGATGTTCCATGTGTCACCTGGATTCCTACATTTCATAGACCCTATGTGCCCATTAAAATGTGACACGTGCTACCCACTGAAGGGGCCACGTGTCATCTCTGCCTTGCCACATGTCGCCTCCCCTGAAACTTACTCGCTTGGCCTAACAACAGGCGGATTACTTAGGACCCACATGTCCTTGCCTTTGCTTTTAATTCACCATCATGTGTAAGGGTGGACCCTTCGAGAGTCCGAGACTTCAGAACTCCAGAGGATTGGGGTGTAGTGTCGTAGAAAATCCAAAAAGGACAAAGGTCGAAGCCACGTGGTGAAATTTCAGGATCCTTCAGGAATTTAGGATTTCAGGACTCTGAAGGATATGCACGTAGTAAGAAAAATGGTCATTCGGTGTCGAAGCATTGAACACCAAATTCCTCTTTATCATATGAGATAAACGAGGATCAAGTCTCGTTGTTGGATTGGACAATGGATAGAATTCCACCGTGGGTGTAGTGACGCTAGGGAGCTCTAGGACTTTGGAGGATCTTGGGATAGTACAAATGAGACAAATCCATGTGGGCATCATGTGTCCCTCGACTAATAGCACTCGAAGAGCTTCGGGAGGCCATAAATTGCAATCCAGAACTCATATTTCAGCATGGTAGCATTTGTTATAAATCTCATGGTGAGCATAAGTCGACAAATATCTTGGAAATAGGACTCGAGATATTTAAGGAAAATGAAATTATGATGCCCCATCCCTTAAAAGAGTATTTAGGGGTCGGGTGTGTTACATATTGGTATCAGAGCATGGAAAAAAAACTTGGCCTACTTGGGCTCATGCACGAGTCACATAAAAATATTATTAGAGAATTTTTAAGGGGTAACACCTTATCTTACCCCATTCATAAGAAACTTATCTAAACCTCTACTAAAGAGAGGAATGAAACCTTCTATTGTTGATAGATTTTTTGGAAGTCTACACTATATTTTGCTAATGTTTCCAAATAAAGAAGATAACTTCACTTTGCAATTTTATGTGATGTTCATAAACCAGTAGATAATTAACTAAGGGAAAAAAAATTATCAGCACTCAAGCAGTCAATGGACAACAATAAAACTATAATGTAAAGGATGGTGACACACCATGATTTGGGGGAAATATTCCACAATAGAGAGGAAGAATATGATGAGAGGAGGGTGGTGGAAACCCCTCCAGATTTGGTTTAGACTATAAGAAGCCTCATGGTGGAATTATAGAGTTGTAAGGATGACAATGAAAGGTTGATAAAAGAATAGGAAAAACAAACTGAAATTAATGGAGTCCTACTGCAAAGCCTATCATATATACAAAGGCAATTTCAACATGGACCAACAGTCAGTCATGTGGAAAAATATCATAATACGAAAACTCCAAGACCACCTGAGATGAAAAAACATGGTCCTGAAAGTGGCCACACAAGGAGAAGAACCTCAAAGAAGTCCCAACATGGAGTCAAGAGACACTCATCGGAAGAATCCTCTGGTGAGGAAACTGACAACTCCAAGGGATCTTCTAGTAGAAAAACTAGTTCACATTCCTAGAGGATAAGGAAGAAGAGGAAACATTCCAAGAGACATGACCCTGAAGAGTTGAAGAAAGCCAAACCACCCACTTTCAATGGAGAAATTAAGAAGGGGGAAGAAGTAGAAGTTTGGCTGCTTGGCTTGAAGAAGTACTTCATAGTCCATGACTAATTTGAAAACTTGAAGGCTCGAATAACCATTTTCAACCTGAATGGAAATGCCTCCATTTGGTGGGAGGACATTAGAAATGTGAAAGGAATCCATGAGAAAGACTTTTCATGGAAACAATTTGAGAAATACTTCAAGAATAATTATCTATCAAAAAAATACTTTGATGTGAAGACCAAGGAGTTCTATGAACTCAAGTTAGGACAACTCACTATAGAGGAATATATCTAAAAATTCCTTGAGTTGATGAGGTATGTGCCCTACATAAAGGATGAAAAGGTAAAGATGCAATGATTCATTAGTGGACTACCTCGGTCCTTCCAGGACAAAATTGAATTTGATGGGTCAAAGACCTTAGAAGATACTATCTAAAATGCAAGGTATTTCTATGAGCAATTCAAGAATAAGACAGAACCTCAAGAAGACTGGAAGAAGAAAAGTAATTTGATATTCAAGAAGAAGGGGTTTAAATCCTCAAGATTTAAGAACCATGGGAAAAGTTCCAAGATGAGCCTTCCTACTAAAAGTGTATATCAACAAAATTTCTCATCTCGGAGTGTAAATAAACCTTTTGGAGTAACCTCAAGTAACACTGATAACACAAATAGAGAACCCTTGAAATTTTGGTGTTGTGGAGAAGAACATCTACTGAGGGACTATCCACATAGGAAACAAAACAATAAGAGGGTCTACAATGTCCAAGAGGCTACCACAGTGAATGATGTGGCTAGGAGTATGCACAAATTTATGCAGCCTTGGATAATAGACAAGCTTACTACCAAGCTTTAGTGGTGGATATGGAAGGTATGATTTCCAACCATCTAGTTTCCATTTTAATTGGCCATGGTTCTAACTTGAGTTATGTTGCCCCTCAAACTATTGAGAAATGTAAATTACAACAAGTTAAACATGTTAAATCATGGCTAGTACAACTAGCTACTAGAACCAAAAGAAAGGTAATAGAGGTCATACCAGCATGCTAATTTATTATGAATGGATTACCCACCCAAGCAACCCTAAACCTACTCCCTTTATGATCTTATGACCTGATGATTGGCATGGACTGATTGGCTTCAAATAAAACTAAGTTGGATTGTTACAGTAAAACTTTAGAGTGTGAATATGAAGGAGGGAGAAAAATAACCCTACAAGGAATTCAAAATCCCATCTCAGTGAGACAAATATCAGTCATCCAAGTGAAGAAGTATTGCAGAAAAAGATGTCCTTTGTATGCAATACAAGTGTTGAACTCTATTGAGAACAACAAACCAAGCCTAGAGGACCATCCCATATTAAGAGAATATAAATATGTGTTTCTAGAAGAGGTACCAAGTCTACCTCCAAGAAGAGATATTGACTTTTCAATAGAACTCGTACCAGGAGCAGTACCAGTGTCTAGAACACTCTATAGAATGAGTACACCAAATCTAGTTGAGATCAAACTACGGCTAAAGGAGATGTGAGACAAAGGCTACATTTGGCTTAGTGTGTCTCCATGGGGAGCACTAGTCTTGTTTGTGAAAAATAAGGATGAAACACTCAGATTGTGCATATACTATAGACAACTCAATAAGATGACCATCAAGAATAAGTATCCCTTACCAAGGATCAATGACTTGTTTGACCAATTAAGGGGTGCTACAGTTTTCTCCAAGATTCACTTGAGGTCTGGATACCATCAGGTCGAAATTAAGGATGAATACATCCACAAAACAACCTTTAGGACAAGATATGGTCACTATGAATTTGTGGTGGTGCATTTTGGTCTTACCAATGCACCGACCACTTTTATGTGCTTAATGAATATTGTACTCAGAATGTTCTTGGATAGATTTGTGTTGGTTTTCATTGATGATATCCTAAACTATTCCAATAATATGGAAGAGCATGAAGAACATCTTAAGCTAGTGCTTCAATTGCTAAGAGAACATCAGCTCTATGCTAAGTTTAGTAAGTGTGACGTTTTCCAAAAACAAGTCCATTACTTAGGCCATATTATTTATGAGGAAGGAGTGGAAATTGATCCTGACAAGATAAAGTCCATTATGGATTGGCCTACCCCAAAATATGTATATGATGTCAAATCCTTTATGGGTGTAACAGGGTACTATAGAAGGTTCATAAAGGGATTCTCCAAGATTGGTTGCCTAATCACCTCTCTTCCAAAAAAGGGGGTTAAATTCATTTGGACATCAGAATGTGAATAAATATTTCAACATCTGAAACACCTTCTAACCAGTGCACCTGTGTTGAAGATTGCAGACCCAAAAAGGACTTCCTTGTGTGTACAGATGCCTCCAAGGAAGGGCTCAGAGGAGTCCTTATGCAAGAAGGACATGTGATTTGCTACGTATCTAGAAAATTGAATGAGCATGAAGTCAATTATGTGACCCACGATGTGGAATTGGATTCCATAATGGATGCTTTAAAAGTGTGGAGGAATTACCTCTTAGGTAGAATATTTGTTCTTATGACATACCATGGTGGGTTGAGATATTTGTTTGACCAACCAAAGCTCAATGTTAGACAAGCTAGATGGATAGCTCTCCTTAGTGAGTTTGATTTTGAAATCAAACATATCAAAGGAAAATAAAACAGGGTGGCCGATGCCCTTAGTAGAAGTATTAAAGTGATTCACCTGGCACTTGTAAGCACTTATGAAATGGATGTCAGGGAGAGAGTCAAAAGTGCACAAGAAACCAGTGCATTTTTCAAGACTGTGACATCATATCTAAAGAAAGAGACCATAGGGATGAAGTATGAGGGTTATCAATTGTTGAATGATGGCATGTTAACTTACAAAGGAATGTTTCATATTATGAATTGTGATGACTTGAAGAGTTTCATAATGGATGAACTACACAAAAGACCATATACTAGTCATCATGGTTATCATAAAATGATCATGACCACTAGGAAACTATTTTATTGGCTCGGACTAAAAAAGGACATAGTTGATTACTTAGCTAAGTGTCTAGAATGTCAGCAAGTTAAGGAAGAGAACCAACACCTAACAGGGTTGTTTCATTCCCTACCAATACCATAATGGAAATGGGAAACCATCTCCATGGATTTCATCACAGGTTTTCCAAAATCAACCAAACAAAATGACATCATCATGGTAGTTATGGACAAACTGAGCAAGGTTGTTCACATCATTCCCATCAAGTCAAATTGCAAAGCAATAGATATGGCCAATATTTTCATGAAAGATATATTTAGACTGCATGGCATGCCTAAGGAAGCTATATCTGACAAAGATACAAAATTTACTTCAAACTTTTGGAAATCTCTGTTTGTTGGTTTTGAAATTAAGTTGCTATTTAGTACAACCTATCACCCTCAAACTAATGGGTAGACAGAGATGGTAAACCAAGTGTTAGAATACATGCTAAGGATATATTTAATGCATCATCCCAATAAGTGGAAAGACTACCTACCACTAGTAGATTTTTCTTATAACAATGGCTATCAAGAGTCATTAAAGATGAGCCCTTTTGAAGCCCTCTATGGTAGAAAATGTAATATTCGAATAAGCTAGAATAACCTAGTAGACAAAATTACAATCGGGCCAAATATGATAAAAGAAATCAAACAACGAGTAGTTCAGATAAGACAAAATCTAAAAATAGCTCAGGATAGACAAAAACAATATGCAGACAGAAAGAGGACTCCTTGAGAGTTCAAAGTTGGGGATCATGTATATCTCCGAGTTAGGCACGGGAAAATATCCTTGAGAATGGGATCATGTCCCAATATGGCACCTTTGTATTGTGGACCCTTTGAAATTTTGGATAGAGTGGGACCTGTAGCATATAGAGTTGCACTACCTCCCACAATGAAGGCACATAATTTTTTCCATGTTTCATTACTGAAGAAATATGTACATGATTCTAATCATATAATTGATTGGTCTGTGATTCAGGTAGAACCAGAGGGAGAATTCCTATCAGAACTACAATGTATAATAGAATGTGTTATCGAGCTAATTGTTAAGTGTGGACACAAATCAATCCCCCTAGATCCACCTAGATCTAGAACAAAAAAAGAAAGGACATAATGCGTTCCCTAAGTTACAATCATTGAATTTACTACCAAACAAGGAATGAATAACATACCTATAGATATCGCTTCCTTATATCTTTGTTGTCCCTGCTTCTCTCTGGTGCTCTTGTGAGATCAAATCTGCAATGACACAAACCAACCAAAGTGAAAGCAACAATAGTAGATTCAATGAAAACCTAAACATGTGATCAAGGAGTCATGTAATAAAATGAGAATGATTTTATGAGAAAGAAACATGCCATTGTATTATATAATGTGGAAGAAAGATACAACTAGATGCCTTGATGTTGTCAGGTTCCTTCCAACAGTTCCTTGCTTCCCACACACTTCTTGCTCCAATGGATTCTGAGACTATGTATCTGATAGCTACTCACAATTTATCTTGACAAATCAAAGCTCAAAGCCAACATATATTTCCCAAGTTCAATCCAACTAACTTTCTCCATGAGAGATCCTCTCCTTTTATAAGCTAAATAGGATAAGGTGAGGAGGTTAGGATGATCCCACTAAATCATGAATGTGAGTAAGATCCAAACCATTAAAAGGCCACCTCACTATAGAATCTTCTCCTTCTAGAAGCATCGAGAAGACGCTCGTTTTTCCCACTTACGAAGGTCGTCGCACCCTAGCTATAGTGCAGCCTATGAAAACTCTGCAGCCTAGCTATAATGCAACATGCAAAAATCAGGCATTTCCGCACCCTGTGTATATAACAACCTGCAAAAATCCTCCTTAATAGGGTTTTTACAAAGGAAAGTATAACTTCTTCTCTCAGGGAAAGTTCTTCTCCCTTCTTTCTTCAGGAATTCAGGCCACTGACCCCTCTGAAGGAAACAAATAGGTTTACATCATTAACGGTCATAAGAGTGACGAAAATAATGTGTAATAGAGATCCCCCCAAAGTATGAAGTTAGAACAGAGTGATATCTAAAATACTTTGTCGAGTGTGTGTAGGGAACAAGGAACATGTCGGTCGAAAACCTGCCAACAAACAAAGAAATACAATACAATAATATATCATCACTGAGGTAGGCATTCCCATACTCAGAATCCAAATGACTCAAAGCGTAAATGTTGACATGTGAAGATCCATGTCAAGTAATACAGGTCATGGCCACCAAACATACACTGTGGATTCATGCCATTATGACTCAAATCTAAACATAGCCACCAAAAATACACTATGGATCTATATGTTAAAGACTCAAATTTGAACATAGCCACGAGACATACAATGTGTATCTATGTAACAATACAAACTGAATATACTCCAATGCAACCTGAATCTGTCAGAAAAGATCTAGGGTCTTCATCTCCACCACTCGATAGTACAAATCTAACCATGCGGATACATGTGTTGAAGTCGAACATGGCAGAAACCACTTGATTACCATTCATTAGTGTATATCGTTAACACGTGTGAGGGAAATCACCATTAATGTTAATGAATTCCAAGGTACACTAGTACAATCCAACGGGTACGAATTAATGATCTGAAGTCAAACAATCGGTGGAATCTCCTGATCAGAGGTCAATAATGAAAACCCATTGTCGAAAGCGAGGAAACCTGCCATTGAGGCATGCAAGTTCCAAGGTACTAATTAGTTTCTAAGTCTAATTCCTAGATAATGAGTTGAAGTCGACACAAAAAGAATCATCGCAGGAGGGCCTTAATCGCCCTAATTTTGTTATCGGGCTAATCGTTAAGTGTGGACACAAATCAATCCCCCTAGATCCACCTAGATCTAGAAAAAAATAAGATAGGACATGACGCTTTCCCTAAGTTACAATCATTGAATTTAGTACCAAAGAAGGAATGAATAACATACCTGTAGATATCGCTTCCTTATATCTTTGTTGTCCCTGCTTCGCTTCGGTGCTCTTGTGAGATCAAAACTGCAATGACACAAACCAACCAAAGTGAAAGCAACAATAGTAGATTCAATGAATACCTAAACATGTGATCAAGGAGTCATGTAATAAAATGAGAATGATTTTATGAGAAAGAAACATGCCATTGATTTATATAATGTGGAAGAAAGATACAACCAGTTGCCTTGATGTTGTCAGGTTCGTTCCAACAGTTCCTTTCTTCCAACACACTTCCTGCTCTAATGGATTATGAGACTCTGTATCTGATATCTACTCACAATCTATCTTGACAAAGCAAAGCTCAAAGCCAACATAAATTTCCCAAGCTCAATCCAACTAACTTTCTCCATGAGAGCTCCTCTCCTTTTATAAGTTGAAGAGGATAAGGTGAGGAGGTTAGGATGATCCCACTAAATCATGAACGTGAGTAAGATCCAAACTATTCAGAGGCCACCTCACTATAGAATCTTCTCCTTCTAGAAGCATAGAGAAGACGCTCGTTTTTCCCACATATGAAGGCCACCACACCCTAGCTATAGTGCAACCTGCGAAAACTATGCAACCTAGCTATAGTGCAACCTACGGAAATCAAGCATTTCCACACCCTATGTATATATCAGCCTGCGTAAATCCTCCTTAATAGGGTTTTTACAAAGGAAAATATAACTTCTTCTCTCAAGGAAAGTTCTTCTCCCTTCTTTCTTCAGGAATTCAGGCCACTGACCCCTCTGAAGGCAACAGATATGTTTACATCATTAACGATCATAAGAGTGACAAAAATAATGTGTAACAGAGATCCCCCCAAATTATGAAGTTAGAACAGAGTGATAGTTGATATACTTTGTCGATTGTGTGTAGGGAACAAGGAACAATCAGTCGAAAACCTGCCAAAAAACAAGGAAATACAGTACAATAATATATCATTACTGAGGTAGGAATTCCCATACTTAGAATACAAATGAATCAAAGCGTAAATGATGACATGTGAAGATCCATGTCAAGTAATATAGGTCATGGCCACCAAACATACATTGTGGATCCATGCCAATATGACTCAAATATGAACATAGCCACCAAAAATACATTGCGGATCTATGTGTTAAAGACTAAAATTTGAACATAGCCATGAGACATACAATGTGGATCTATGCAACAATACAAACTAAATATACTACAACGCAACCTGAATCTGTCAGAAAAGATCCAGGGTCTTCATCTCCACCACTCTATAGTACGAATCTAACCATGCGAATATATGTGTTGAAGTCGAACATGGAAGAAACCACTTGATTATCAGTCATTAGTGTATACTGTTAACAATTGCGAAGGAAATCACCATTAATGTCAATGACTCCCAAGGTGCACTAGTACAATCCAACGGGTGTGAATTAATGAGCTGAAGTCGTACACTCAGCGAAATCTCCCGATTAGAGGTCAATAATGAAAACCCATTGTTGAAAGAAAGGAAACCTACCATTGAGGCATGCAAGTTCCAAGGTAACAATTAGTTTCTAAGTCTAATTCTTGGATAATGAGTTGAAGTCGACAGGAAAAGACTCATCACAGGAGGGCCTTAATGTATCCCACATCAATGACACAAAATAGGTAACAAGATTTGATGTAGATCAGAGTAACAAGTGATTCAAGACTGACTCAAGGATGGTCGATGCAATAGAATGCTTAAAGACTGCAGACATGGTTGATGCAATAGAAGGATTTTCGGGTTGAACTTCTCTTGAACATATTGACGACACGACAACTGCCTTGGAAACACTGACTCAACAACAAGGATAATAGAGCAATTTGTAATCTTATAAAGGAGTATGATCAAGAGACAAATAGAGTTTCCAACCTAGACACAAAGCGAGTGAAAGGGTGTCATGTTCAAAAGCGACTTTTCCATGGAATACAGGTTTAGATACATTTCTTTCCCAATTTTTCCCCTACCATTTATGGCGATTACCTATTTATTTTTACACAAGCTGAGGAGGATAACATATCCTTGTAATGTAAGCTCATCCTTCAGACAAGTCCTTCAGAGTATGTTTAACGAACCCTAAGAAGGAGTGGTTCAGTCCCATACGGGTCTGTCAATGTTTGTTTAATGAGTCCAAAGAGATAAAACTCATGGGTTTTTCATGTTTATAGAGTCTAAAAAACACTTAAAGAGAACGCTCTCAGTTCATTTTTTGTAAATTAGTCTGATGAGACCGAAAAAGAGATAAACTACTGCTCAATAGACGTTTTCTTCAAATACTTTAATGAGCATGAAAAGAACAAGATCGCTCGGCAATCTTTCATGTTTAGATAGTCTGAAAAGAGATTAAAGGGAACTCCAAGGGATTCCTTTTTCGTATAACGTTTACGAGTCTGAAAAAGTGATAAAAGTATACTGGGTTACATTCTCATGTATTTACGAGCACAAGAAAGAACAAATACTAAGCTCGATAACTTATTCTCACGTATTTACGAGCATGAGAAAGAACAAAGACTAAGCTCAGGATTGTTTTCATTTTTATGCAAGCTTTAAAACAAAACAAAACTGTGCTTGGGATAGATTTTATTTTTTCACAAGCTTAAAACTAAACAAAACTATGCTTGGACCTGGTTTCATTTTTACACAACCTTGAACCAGAGGAAACTATGCTTGAGGTAGGTGGTTTCATTTTTACACAAGCTTGAACCATAGAAAACTATGCTTGTGACTTCCCAACACATGGTTGGTACTTAGCCCCCATCTGAAGAAGATAGCGACATTAACTTCAGCATGAAGTCTAGAGGCTAGAAGCAATGCCCCCCAAGCTTTGTTTCATCCAACTACAAAGGAGAATGAAAGGAACCTTCAAATACTAGATGAAGGACTTGACTCAGACAGAGAAGGGGAAAACTATTTCATTTTTTTAACGAGCTTGACAAAGGAACTATGCCCAAGAATCCAGGTTCAATCCCCAGACCTCTGTTTCATTTTTTAACGAGATTGGCACAGCATAAGAACTATGCTTGTAACCTATTTTTCATTTTTTAACGAGGTTGTCACAGAGACGCGAAAACTGTCCTCACAATTGGTTTCATTTTTTACTGAGCTTGAAATTAGAAAACCATGCTCAAAGTTGGTTTTATTTTTTAATGAGCTTGAAATCAGATAAACCATGCTTATAGCTGGTTTCATTTTTTAATGAGCTTGAAATTAGAAAATCATGCTCATAGCTGGTTTCATTTTTTAATGAGCTTGAAATCAGAAAACCATTCTCAAAACTGGTTTCATTTTTTAATGAGCTTGAAATCAGAAAACCATGTTCATAGATGGTTTCATCTTTTAATGAGATTGAAATAAAAAAACCATGCTCATAGCTGGTAGCATTTTTTAATGAGATTGAAATCAAAAAACCATGCTCAAAGGTGCTTCTTGATCATGGCTTCCAAGAGGACAATGCTCCAGAAGGACACCATGTCAAGGGACAAAACTCAGTGATGGCTTCCAAGAGATATTCATTTGATGGAAGAGACACACTCTAGAAGGAACACATGTTGAGGGTCGCGATAGGGGTAAGGAGATCATGCTCTAAAATCCCTATCGAAGAAATCACCATGTCGACTACCAGATCTAATTCATCAGAAACCGAATTCATGGGAGACAACGCCACATAATTGACCTGTGGCAGGGGCGATACCGTTTTCATATAAGAATTCAAGATACTAGATATATAAAATATGCAGAACAGAAATGAAATGCTAGAAATGACAGAATAGCAGTAAAATATCCAGCATAATCTTCACATTACACAGAAATGATATACGAAATAACAACAGAAACAACACTTTGATTAGATAGCAATGTTCATAGGCCTCTTCGAGGGGGCAACCTCCAGTCGAGCAGTGCTCTGTTACAATAATCTCCAAGCTAGGGTTCACATACCCTCGCCCCTTATTTATACTAAA
>JZKD02S1876406.1:437649-457615 GCA_000966675.3 Picea glauca | reverse complement strand
TTAGGTCTTCTTACATCCGCCTTATTCTATTTTATTGAAAGGTCTTATTAATATTAACCTTTATTACATCCGAATACATTGATCTACCTATGTGCGGGTTAGGACCTTAACAAATAACCATTTAGGGTGGTAATCTAGTTAGGACCAATGAATTAAATTTGATCAATAGTCACAATTCTTCCATCATGAGGGAAAGATATCACAAGAAAAAGAGTGGACACAATAACATTCATGGCATAGACAAAATCTCGCCCAAGGAGTAAAGCGAAATCCAAGGGGTCTTGGACGACCATGACATCAATAAAGACAATTTTCCCTCCCAAAGTTATAGGAAACTGAGGAAGGGTCCCTAAAGGTTGACTGGTTCTTCTGTTAAAATCTAATAGATTGTGCGTAATCGACGCAAGATGAGGACAACCCAAAGTGAAGATAGCAAAGTATATTCAATGTCAACCTATGCATATGATCAAGGAGTTACGCAATAAAATAAGAGTGATTTTATGGGAAAGGGACATGTCGTTGTATTATATTAAATGAAAGTAGAAGATACAACTGGATCGCCTTGATGTCTCAAGCTTCCTTTCAGTGACCCTTGGTTCCAACACACACACTTTCTCTACATTTGCATGAAGAAGATTCAATGCAACTTGATAGACCAAATAGAGTCTTCAAGCTTCTGTCCAAACAGGGTTCTTCACACAATTCTTTCACCAATTATTTATTCAATCTTGCTTAACCTTTTCCACGAGAAACCATTCAATATACAGGAGAAGGAGAGGTGGTTAAATGGATGAGGATGATCCCACTAAATCTGAGAATTCAATAGGATGCCAACCATGCGAATGCCAACTCATTTTCTAGAAGATTCCCTTGTAGAACCTTCATGACCTCTTCTATTTTCCAAGCTTTGAAACAGGTTTGCACCCCACCTATAGAGTAGACTACGAACAGTTCACACCCTAAGTGTGGGTTTCCTATGAGAATGAAGGATTTTCGTACCTTGTAATATAGGCAGCTTGCGAACTCATCTTAAAAATGTGTTTTTTGGAAGAAGACAACAGTCACTTTTCTCAGGCAAAAATTCCTTGTGGGAGCCTGAATACATCACTTGTAGAGACATCACCATAGTGACCAAAATAATGTGTAACAGAATGCCCCCCAAAGTATGAGGCTGGAATTTGTGACAGCGAAAATACTTTGTAAAATGCGTGTATGTGTCAGAAACAAGGAGCGCACCTAATCAGAAACCTGTAAACAACCAAGCATCTGCAAAATATAATACCAGTTCTAAGGTAGGAATTCTCATGCTCAGATCACAAATGAATGGAATCATAAATGTAGTTCATGGCCACCAATCATACACCGTGGATCCATGTCGTCAAAATGCTACATAGCCACCAGGAATACAATGTGGATCCATTTGAGAATACTTGAATTAATACATAGCCACGTGACATACAAAGTGGATCTATGTGCCGATACAAATCATACATACTCCATCGTAGCCTAGATCAAAAAGATGATACCCAAGGTCTTCAATCCCATCACCTGAAAGTATGAATCTAGCCATGTGATTACATGTTTTGAAGTTGAACATGGTAGAAACCACTTGATTACCGGTCATTGATGAAAATCGTTAACAAGTGCGAGGAAAATCACCATTGATGTCAATGACTCCCAAGGTATCTAAGTACAATCCAAATGAATGTGGATGAATGAGTTGAAGTCAAGCATTCGGCGGAATCTCTCGATCAAGGATCAATGATGTGAAACCCATGTCGAAAGTGAAGAGACCTACCATTAAGGCATGCAGGTTCCAAGGTACTAAATGATTTCTAAGTCTCATTTCCAGATAATGAGTTGGAGTTGAACGAACAAGACTCATCACAAGAGGGCCTTGATGTATCCCCCATCAATGACATGAAATAAGTAACAGATTTTGAGGATGAAACAAAGTATGAATACGGGTCGAAATGGACACAGAGAAGGCCGACATAGTAAGAATGGACAACTGTAGATGGTCAACTCAATAGAGGGCTCGTGTGAACTTCTCTTGAACATATGAACGACACGACCAAAGACTTGGAAGCACTGACTCAAAGACGACCCAAGATTTGACCTTGTAGCAAGTCGAATGAGAGACAAATGGATTCCCAACCCGGATTCAAATGAAAAATAGGGAGTGTCATGTTCAAGAGCGATGCTTACTGCCATTAATATGAATATGAAAACACATCCCTTTCCCAAAATTCCCCCCACCATTTCTGTCGAGTACCTCTTTATTTTTACACAAGCTTGAGGAGGATAACATATGCTTGTTGATGTAAGCTCATCCTTCGGATGATTCCCTCAGAGTATATTTAACGAACCCTAGGAAGGAGTGATTCGATCCCATTACGGGTCTTTCGATGTTTATTTAACGGGTCCAAGGATAGAAAACTCGAGGGTTTTTCATGTTTTGAGAGTCTGAAAAACACTTAAAGAGAACTCTCCCAGTTCTTTTTTCATAAAAGAGTTTGACAAGACTGAAAAAGTGATAAACTATCGTCCGTCGAACGTTTTTTCAAATACTTTAACGAGTGTGAAAAGAACAAGATCGCTCGACCATCTTTTCGTTTTTATGAAGCATGAAAAGAGCTTAAAGGATACTCCTTTACGTTCGTCGTTTTCGTGTTACCATGATGAGTACAAAAAGATGAGAAAAAGTATACTTGGTTACGTTCTCATATATTCTCGAGCGCGAGAATGAACGAAGACTGAGGTCAAGGTTTTTTCTAAAAAACCCTAAAAAAGTAGTCGTACATGCGACAAAAGAAAAAACACCCATACCCCCTCGTTCGGACTTTGAAGTTGTGATATCTGTGAAAAACCACACTCACAAGGCTATTAGGGTATTAGGTTTTATAGACAAAGTAATAAAAATAATATAAAAAATCAATAAAAAATAGTAAAAAGTGAATAAATATGGGTAAAATGGGATTTTTACCATTTCATTGTGACTTTGCCAAAAACTTGTCCAACATACCTCATTTTCCCCCAAATTTCTTTGCTCGATTGCGGGAGGCACAAATGATCATTCGGCTAACCGTTTCAGCCAACGAGGTAATCTTTTGATTCTCTAACTTTTCCATGGTTTATTTTTTGTTTTTATTGGCAATTTTTTGGGTTTTGAGTCCATTTTAGGGTCGGAACATGCGCCCAAGCATTCTCGCAGGTGGGCCATGTGAGACCTGCGAGAATCTAATATTATCACAGTTGGCCTTCAGGGCACATGTGAGAATCTTGCATTGTGCAAAAGGCTCACCTACGGGGGCTGGAAAATGGATTTTAAAGTAAGGTTTTGCTCAATAAAAATTATGCAAGAGTTTAAAACAAGTTGTTGACTTCCCTCGCATGGCTCTTTTGCATGTGTTTGACCATCACAACGTTAGAATGGAGAGAAAGAGAAAATGAGGAGGATGATTCCATTGTCGAGAATAACTCCGGTACAGTCGCTGCCCTTTGGGACTGTGGGCTCTTGAAATTCTTCAGGATTCTGGGCATGAGAGCCCAACTCAGATTGTTGGAATACCTGGTCCACATGTGGGACGTGGATCAACAATTATTTCACGTGGGAGTCCATAAGATGACACTAGATATCAAGGATATCTATTTTCTAATGGGGTTGTCACAGCGTGGATACCATGCTACTTTGACCGGAGGTAGAGGCGGCGGACTCCCTATGAGTGAGTATTGTCGCCAGTATTGTGTTCTTGAGGTAGAGAGAAGCAAAGGTAAGGTTGCTATTTGGGGGGGTCCAAGATTTGACCGTACGAACCATCTTGTTTACTATTGCATGCATGGCTGGAAGCGTGGCTCCGCACATGGCTCTCCAGAGCTATTTCCAATATGTCATAGAGTGCACAGAGCCTCGGGTCTTAAACTGGTCGGATGCAGTTCTCCGTAGTATGAAGAGATAATTGATGAAGTGCAGAAAGGGTGACTTGAAGCAGTTTGGGTATGAATCACTTTTGGTGTCATTCTTCCTCGAGAGGGTCCCACTGCTGCGACTACAGGTTGATTGGGGTTTACCGGCCCCACAGGATCTGAGGATGCTGAGGTGGTGCAACCTCATGGATCGACACGTAGCAGGGCCTATAATCAAGTATAATGATTCATTTTTTGACTGGTTGAGGCCCCATATGCTGATGATTGATGACTACGCATATGCTGGTTTGGATTTCCGAGGGGATCCGGATTTGACCCTGCCTAAGGATGCTTAGTGGGGTAACTTAGGTAAGAAGTACACATTTTGTTCTTTTTAAATGTTTTTGCAAATTTTATCATATGAAATATTTTTATGTTTATCCAAGAACTAATCAAAAAAAATATTTTTGATGACACGGATGTGGGGCCATATCGACCTCCAGGAACGTCTCTCATTCAACGGTGAGGAGAAGCGGCTCTAGTGACAAGATGAGATGTCGAAGACTATGAGGCAGTGGAACAGAACTTGGAGGGGTTGATCGCGGACATCTCGGATATTGCTATTGGGGAGATCCTAAGATGTTACCAGCACCATACTGTGGGCGTGTCCGAGTCTCTCAGTCGACTGTTCCATAGGGTAGCACGAGAAGTTGTGTGTTATTGTGAGCACCATCCATGATGCTACTTTGTAGAAGCTATGGGCTTCATATTTTGAGATTTTGATCCTTGGACAGAAACTTTTTGTAAAAAATTTTGATCGTTATATACATATATACGACTTCTACCGGTTTATTTTGTGTTGTGTTATACATGTGATGTGTGATTGATTTATGAATTCCCCAAATGTCTGTCTAACACATAGTAGCTAATGCATCAGTCAATATATTTAGACATCTAGGAATGTGCTAATATTCGATATAATCAAAATAACGTTCCAAGAGGCGAATTCGTAAATATACCCGTAATAAAGTAGGACTTCGGATAGTATAGATGTTACTTAACTGTAGTACTACTAGATGTGAATTGATTTGTATAACCAAGTGGCGAATATCAAGTGAAATAGCATCAATCAACAATTTGATGACGACGCTATATTCTGCAATATTATTGGTTGCACGACCAAGGCACGCACCTCGTAGACTGATAAGTTCGTTTGTAGGGGCATAAATTGCCCATGCAGCAGAAGCAAGGTTCTGAGTACTATGGCTAGCACCATCGGCGAATCCAATGTGGGGTGGCGAAGACTCCGACATCTGGAAACCAAGCACAACGCAAGATAAGAGGTCGAGGGCAAAGACCAAATAACGAATAAGCATACTAAAGTAACACACAAAAATTATGATACAATAAAATACAAGCACTCATGCATAGGTGATCTTAAGCATAGTACTTCTTTAAGTACAACCCATTTCTGGGTACACTCAAAGGGATACCATTGTAGTCCACCAATTCGTAAGCTCCTTTCTCCAAAACTCATCTTACGATATAAGGACCTCGCCACATAGCTTCAAATTTTTCGTCTCCTAGCATATCACGATCTCGTTCATAAAGGAGAACCAGATCACCTTCGAAGAAAATGCGTGGCTTGACATGTTTGTTGTATCGGGCTTCTATAACTAGGGTGGCATCATGACGGGTTTCATCTAATTGCATGAGATACAACAGACGTTGTTCTTCGGCAGAAGTTTGGGAGAAGTTTGACAACTATTTTTAGGGAGGGTATCTCACATTCAATCAACAAGATGGCTTATAGACCATAGACTAACTGGAATGGTGTAAACTCGGTAGTAGACTTAACGGATGTCCGGTAAGCCCACAATGCTGAAAACAACATCGTGTGCCAACTCATTTTGTGAATCCCTATCATTCGTCGAAGCATGGTAATGAGGATTTTTTTTATTGCTTCAACTTGGTCGTTGGCTTGTGGGTAATAGGGTGTTGAGTTTTCATAGCGAAGACCCAACTTTTCAATGAGTTCAGACATCATGAAGTTTCTAAAGTGGCTACCGTGGTCAGTAACGATAGCTTGAGGAACACCAAACCAAGCAATGATGTGAAATATGAATAATGTTGCAGTCCTTCCGGTATTATCGAATGTTGGCATTGCCTCGGCCCATTTCGTAAAATAATCTACGGCTAAAATAATGTATCCATGCCCCCCGGCTGAGTGAGGGTGACATGTCATGAAATCGATACCCCATTTCGAAAAAGGACCAATGGAGACCACCGGGTGGAGAGGAGCAGGGTGTGATCGTATTTTATTGTTGTAGGTTTGGCAAGCGTGGCATTTTTGGACAACAATTATACAATCGTTGAATAAAGAAGGCCAAAAATAACCCGCTCATAAGATCTTCTGGGCAGTAGCATACCCAGACATGTGACCACCACAGGCTCCAGAATGGCAGTCATTTAGGGCTTTCTCAACTTCATCAAACATGAGGCAGCGTCGAAAAACAGATTCAATCCCACAATGATAAAGAGTATCACCAAGGATAATATACTGACGGGCTTGGTAGTGTATTCGATGGAAATCAGTGTTAGACAAATTGGGTCGGAAAGTCTAGATTTGGAGATACATGATGATATCTCTGTACCAAAGGTCATCGGAACTAATCAAGAAAAGGGATTCATCGTGTAATGAATCATCTGCTATATTTTCCGTCTCAGAGTAGGGAAGGTCGCATATCAACTCGGCAAACACCAAGGATTTCTTGGACTTAGCACATTTGAATTCTAAGTCAAACTCCTGGAGTATTACAATCCATTTGGAGTATTTTCCCCTAGAAATTGGCATGTAAGAATGTGTTGCATAGGGTTGCAATTATAAATTACCGTAGTCTTGCGAGAAAGGATATAGTGCCAGAAACGTTGAACAACTTGGACAGCTGCCAAGGCCAGTTTTTCAACATGTAAATACTTGATTTCGATAGTCATGAGACTCCGACTCAAGTAATAAATGACATGTTCATCATGAGACTCATCCTCCTGGACAAGATCCATAGCGATGGTATAGTCTGAGGCTGCGAGGTAAAGGAAATAATCCCGACTATAATCAGGTGGGAAGAGTAGTGGGGTACATGTCAAAGACAGTTTCAAAGCTTCGAAAGCTTTGTTGGCAGTGGTATCCCATACGAACTTAGAAGCTTTCTTGAGGAGTCACGTAAATCCAAGAGTTAGCTCAACATAGTTTAGGATGAAACGACAATGAAAGTTTTCCTTCCCTTGCAAACTTTGTAACTGGCAAAGTGAGGAAGGAGGAGGGAGATTGAGAATCGCCTCGACCTTCAAAGGATCTACCATGATCCCTTGACGGGAAACAATAAAGCCCAGAAGTCAGTCGAATTCTACGCAAAAAACACATTTGTGGGGATTCAAGCGTATGTGGTAAAACCGACATTGAATGAAAATGGCGTGGAGGTGTATTGGATGATCTATCCAGTGCATGGAATGAGCGAGTAAGTCATCGAGATATGGCTGCATGATGTGCTTTATATCATGAAAGGCGTAAGACATAACATGTTGAAAAGTTGCACCGGCATTCTTTAAACCGAATGGAAGTTTCCGATAGGCGAAAATGCCCCAAGGACAAATAAAAGAGGTCTTTTGTTGGTCCGCGGGAATGATATTGATTTGACTATATCTGGAGAAACCATCCATCAGAGAGAATATTTCACTTCTGGCACAATCGTCGATGATCTGGTCAACGAAGGGGGTAGGAAAGTTGTCTTTGGGACAAGCTTAGTTAATATCCCTATAATCAACGCACACGTGGATTGTGCCTTATTTCTTGTCAATCAGAACAAGATTGGAAACCCAATCAATTAGAGCCATAGGGTAAATAAAGCCAGCTTTGAGAAGTTTCTCATATTCAATCTTGATAGTGGTTGCTTTACATGGGTGGACCAGACGAAGTCCTTGTCGGACAGGTTGAGCGCCCGAGTATGTATTAATCTCATGTACCACAATGTCGGGGTCAATCCCCGACATTTCTTCATAGCTCCATGTGAAGACGTCACAAAATTCTTGGAAAGGAGACTTGTAGGTGACAACTTTGTCATGGGAACATGAAGCTTCAATATGCACATTTTCAACAACTCTAGGTTTTATGGATATGTCGAGGGGGATGGTGGGTGAGATATTACTTAAGTTCCCTTCGTAGAACATATCTTGTGTAGACTTGGGAGTGGTAGAAATGATGACAACGGTCGATGGAGTCAAGATTTTTTGGTAACCCTTGATGGTGTGTTGTTCCAGGAAGAGGATGGAATGATGATGTCCATCATCCCAAAGGGTATCTTCCATGGACATAATAGACATAATCATCTCGACTGTAGGAAAAATGACGCGGAATGGATCTGGAGATAAATCACCAAGAGAGGGGGTAGAAGGGGTTGTCAATTGAATGTCTTGATAAGTGGATTCGACCGGACTCAAAGGTATTTCTTCACCATAATGAAGATGATCGTCGGGGTTGGGTACCATCCACGGGTCGTAAGGTGCAGGGGTTTCGTGAACGGAGGTGGATATCATGTTGATCGAGGCGACAAATGGATGTAGAACATTGGGTGGTGGAATGGGGAAAGTACCCATCAAAGAGGAATCTTTAAGAAGACCCACACCGACGTTCTCATATCCAGGGGGGTTTTTGCAATGAAAGGTATGTTGTCGGTACGTGCATCAGAGTGAAAGAAGGCCAATTGGTCTACGATAACTACTTTTCCTTGATGTGGGAAACGCATGACATAGAAAAGAGTGGACACAATTGCACGCATGGAATCGATCTAGCTACAACCAAGTAGAAGGTTGTAATCGACAGGAGCATCAAAGACCTCCACTTCAATGTTGACCGTTTTGCCTTCTAACGTAATAGGAAACGAAGGGAGGACACCATAAGGCTTAAAACCAGAGACATTGAAGGATTTGATCATGTTATGGGATTTAGTCAAAGGAGGAGAGCCGATGGATTTCCAGTAGGTAATAGACATGACACACGTCGAGGCACCCTCATCAATAATTGTTCGACAAATGTTTTTGTCAGAGACAATAACTTGTATTTGGAATGCGAGTTGAGGGGGTAACCTTGGAATGTGATCTTCCAAGTCAAAATTTATTAAATTTGTATCCATAGGGTCTATTCCACCAATAGATTTCAATAGTGCCTTCTATTGTATAAGACAACTCTGAAGGACTTCGAGGGCTGACATCACGGACGATGCTTGGGCCATATCTTTGACAATACTGTAGTTCTGGGCAGCACGCACATAAGGGTTGAAAGCCAATTTTCGAACAACACCCTTTGGAGGAGGGTGAAGGACTGTATGTAGGCTCGATCGTTCGAGATGAAGAGGACCATTAGCAAGTGGAGTAGTGGGATATGGTTGGACCAATGAAGGGGGTATTGCATCAAACTTCTCTTTGGAGGAAGGATAATCTTTGGCTTGAGTGGTAAGTGTGATGTCATTCTTCTTTGAATCACATGTACACATTAAGACATAGGATGTATTGGAGGGGGAAGGTTGGTCATGAATGACTAATTGGGCCTGTTGTTGAGAAGGGAAGGGTTGTGACAATATGGTCAGAGTGGGGGGTTTCATGGTCCCTTGAAGGAACTTAGTAACCTCGGCTCGTCGTGGACAATCCTTAGTGTAGTGATCATCACCACAGATAAGACAAGGGTATCGGGGTTTGCACTTATCCCTATCATCAACAGGTGGTGTTTTGGTTTTCTCAGATTACGGATTATTTTTATCCTCCTTGCTCTTACCCTTTCCTTTTTTGGATTTATTTTTTCCGGTGGGGGTAGATTGAACAGATTTTACCTCATAAGTCTTACCGGTGGGAGGGGTAGGAGACGGAGCATTTTGAACATTAGAAGAAATGGGTTTGGGGTTGTTGCTAGAAGTTTGGACGGAGTGAGGTTGGGCATGGAAAGTGCCAATCAGACCATCAGCTGCATGAGAAGCAACAAGAGTAGTCGAAGTAGCGGAAGTAGAAGGACGAGGTGCGTCAGGGAGTAAGTCGTAAAGAGTATTCATTTGTGAGTAAACAAGGTCGAGGTATTGAGCACGATTGATTGCCTGTTTTTCTATGACAACTCCACCCATGGAGATTTCACGAGCGATGTCATTCACGAATGATTTAGTTAACCACTATGCCAGCAACTGATCGGGAAGTTCAAGTTTGATGAGACATCGTCTCCATCACCACTCATGAATGTGATCAAAGATATGAGTGGCTTTGGTTTGTTTGAAAGAACTCAAAATCTCGGTTCCCATTTCGTAGCGGATCGGTAACTAGTAGTGGGTGAGGAAATCCATAGCAAGGGTGTTGAAGTTGGTGAAGAAGCCTCGTGGTAATTCTATATACCACTTTGTGGCAGAACCTGTGAGGGTTTGCTGAAAAAGGCGTAAACGAATAGAGTCATCCATCAGGGAGTTGGATGAGCACCAAAGGTGAAAATTCATTACATGATTGTTCGGGTCCTCTCCCGGTTTACCATCGAATTTAGGGATGTCAGATGGTAATTTGGCCGGTATGGCGAGCCATTGAGGAGATTGATGGATCATATCATTTAAAATCCTCGACAAATCAGGGAGGTCCAGGGTGGCTAAGAAGGGTAGCTGTCTATTCACATGTGGGTACTAGTGACTTTGGGGAGGGAGTCCCATCGGTAGACCAGTAGGACCATAAGCAGTTTGCATATAATGTGAAGATTCAGGCAGATTTGGTTGTTGGTGTGGAGGCAAGTAATTCATAGGGTTGTACCCTTGAACAGGGGTGTGGGGTTGAGCGTTCGAGCCCCAAATAGGATTAGACGTGCCTGAATATGGTTGGCCTGTACTATGGGGTATGACGAAGCTAGCTTGAGGTTGTTTCCGCCCAGTCGAGTGAGGATTATGTTGAATAATATAATTCCAATACTGGGCCAAGGATGGAGGTATGTTTTGTCCATAGGGTGGGGTTAGTGGGGGTTTCCTTCCAATCAGGGGTTGCATCCCAATTGGGATTTGTCCTGCAAAAGGGGATTGGGTTTGGCCTCCTAGGTGAAATTGTCCACCAATAGGAATCTGGTAATTAGGTGTGAAAGACGGGATGGTGCCACTACATTCGATGCCTCCGATAGAGGATCAAAGAGTTCCTTTGAAAGGGGTTTGAGGAAGTGTCAGAATAAAACTGGAAACGAGATGGTGCCCAGAAGGAGTGGAAACGCCAGGAGTCTCGGATGAGATTTGTGTAGGAGTAGGAATAGAAGCATTCAACGCATGATATCAGCGTGGAAGTGTTGGGGTGAATCTGGGAGAAAGCGGTGTGCCAATGGGGGCTTGGCTAGCCATTGTAATCCCGGTGTGAGGACTAGTAGTATCTAGGACCATTGTGTAATGGACCATTTGTAGAGGGATAGTCAAGATGTGGTTAGTTGGTGGAGCATCTGTACCAGGAAAATAATAGGTAGTAGTAAAAGGTATTGCGTCTAGATCAAATTTTTTGGGCAGCTTAGGTGTGATAGTGATATCAACGCCTGCTCCTGAGCCAAAGAGATCCCGTCTAAAAATGCCAGTAGTCCAAAAAGGATCTTGACCCTCGGGTCCTATGAAAGGTCCAGTTGGTAATCCAGAAGACTGAACAACTATACCTCCAAAAGAATTCACTCAAACATTACGTCTCTCAGAGTCAGGAGGAATTCGGAAGTCCTCTTGAGAATTGGTAATTTGGAACCGTTCTAAAGAGTTAGTTCTTTCCACTGGTGGAGTGGCAACGTCTTGGACTTCACTCTATTTAGGAGAGCCCTCCGGTGAGTTGGTAGGAAAGGGTTGAGAACCTTCCAGATCTTCTGGGGGTAGGCCTTGCATTCTACATAAATGGTGTGGAGGGTCAATTGTGATCGAGTTATAATTTTATGAAAGAAATTATATGGCCAACTTGGGTAAACAAACAACATGCACTAATAAAATCTAGGAAGMAAAACCAAGAAAACAAGACCTTCTAATTCTGAAGTCACTAGTTGGTGATGAAATCCAACGTCACAATGACGAGACAAGAAGGGGCTGAGCCAGGGTGGAAAAGTTACGTTAACAACCTGCTTAACGGACTTACACCCTGGTGCAAGCTCCCACACACAATTGTGGGTATACCCTCCAAGGAGCCCGAGTGAGTCTGGCCAACGTCAATTCCAAGTACTGTGAAGACTTACCCCTTCACAGTCACCTTGTGTAAGACCCTAAGAAGATAGTCTACTAAGGTTACCACCAACAACAATAATGTATGGGGGAACAGTCGACAGTCGGATCCACACGCAAGGGCAGGGTATCTAGCCCGAAATCAGCTTGAGAGGCTTCCACTCATCATTGTGGGTATACCTTCAAGTGACCCCCCTAATACGTGCAATCTCTACACCGATATTAACAAAGCAGGGTGAGTAACTCTGCCAATATCAATGCGACCTCAGGTTTGACCCTCGTGTGAGAAGGTCTTCCCAAGACAAAATGCTGCAAATGGAATTTGACACTCCTTATCACAAGATACTATTGTGTGTTTTGTGCTTTGGAGAGTGTGTCTCACTGCCTATTCCAAAGCTCTAGCCTAGCTAATGTTGGTGTAAAAGAGCCCTAGAAAAAGTTACTAGTTGAATTTTAAAATTGCGCAATATTATTAAAGGTTGTTGTTACTCAAAAGGAGACAGGAATGAAACCGATGTTGTGTGAGACTCTGACCCAACAATCCATAAATAGGAATGAATGATACAAATTTTTGTTCAATGAATACTATTTACAGGAGGGAAAGAGGAGTTTTCTAGAACAATGTGAACTACAATGTATGATCTTCTCTGAAATGTAATATCAAACAACCATGAACAATGCAAATTCCCTATTCGTTCTCTTTGAATACTTGAATGTCAATATTTTCGAATAAAAAGTTGTTTAAAAAAAAAAGAAAATGTCTTTAATTTTTATTAGAAACCAAGCAACAGGGATGGAACTAAGAAAAAGTAAGAAACCAACAAAAAAGAAATACACAACAAACACCCAAATCGATCTTTCAATGAAGACAAAAATAACAAACTGACAAGACCAGTCTCTTCAAATGCACATAGGTAACAAATTTTCAAGTAATAAGCAATTGAAAAGGACAATTAATCTCAACTTTTAATCCAATCAAAGGCTCCCAACCAAACAATCACTCGGATTTGAGAATCAAAGATTATACCCTTGTTCAGAAAAGGTCAAGAGGTAAAAATTGAGAAAAATGATCAAGAGGAGCTTTCGATTTCCAAAAACTAATCATTCATGAGATTTGAAATCAAGAAACATTCAATCACTGCCCAGAGAAGTTCTTTCTAGACACACCAACCAATCTGGGCATCTGAAGACACAAAAGACTTAATCCAAATTTTTTACAAGTGAGTTCACAGTCTGACAGTGGGGTACAGTGAGATAATTAAGGATTCTCGCAGGCTAGACACAGGCAGGTTGTGAGCATTTCGCATTGAACTGAACACCAGGGTGCGAACCTCAGTTATTCTCGTAGGCTACAGAAAGGTGCAGTGCGAGAAGGTTTGTAATCAAGAAAATTTTGGAAAAATGATAAGACTTTTGAGGGAAATTCTGGATCTAGGGAGTATGTGAGGATCTCCTCAAGACTCGGATATTGATTGGGAATGAAAAAGGGTAGGTCAAGAGAAAATGGCCAAGAAAAAACCACCAAAATGGGTTGTATCCCCAGTGGAGTCGCCAATTTTGTTATCGGATAAATCAGTAGGTGCGGACACTAATAGATCTCCCTAGATCCGCCTGGAGCTAGAAGAAAACAGGACACAACATGACACGACTCTTTCCCTAAGTTGCATTCATTGAATCTATTAATAAGAAGGAATGACTAACATACCTTTATATCGCTTCATTAGGTCTCTATTGTTCCCACTTCACTCCGGTGCTCTTGTGAAATCAAGTCCAAGACAACACAAACCAACCAAAGTAAAGATATAGAAGTATATTCAATGTCAACCTATGCATATGATCGAGGAGTTACGCAATAAAATAAGAGTGATTTTATGGGAAAGGGACATGTCGTTGTATTATATTAAATGAAAGTAGAAGATACAACTGGATCACCTTGATGTCGCAAGCTTCCTTTCAGTGACCCTTGGTTCCAACACACACACTTGCTCTACATTTGCATGAAGAAGATCCAATGCAACTTGATAGACCAAATAGAGTCTTCAAGCTTATGTCCAAACATGGTTCTTCACACAATTCTTTCACCAATTCTTCATTCAATCTTCCTTAACCTTTTCCATGAGAAACCTTTCAATATATAGGAGAATGAAAGGTGGTTAAATGGATGAGGATGATCCCACTAAATCTGAGAAGTCAGTAGGATGCCAACCATGCGAATGCCAACTCATTTTCTAGAAGATTCCCTTCTAGAACCTCCGTGACCTCTTCTATTTTCCAAGCTTTGAAACAGGTTCGCACCCCACCTATAGAGCAGACTGTGAACAGTTTGCACCCTTAGTGTGGGTTGCCTACGAGAATGAAGGATTTTCTCACCTTGTAATATAGGCAGCCTGCGAACTCATCTTAAAAATGCGTTTTTTGGAAGAAGACAACTATCACTTTTCTTAGGGAAAAAGTCCTCGTGGGAGCCTGAATACATCACTTGTAGAGACATCACCAGAGTGACCAAAATAATGTGTAACAACCAATGTTTCCATAAGAATAAAAAACAAAAGGTTCCCCTGGAGCAGGGGTTCCTTCATTGGTCATTCCAGGAACTGATGCCATTAAAAACAAAAATCCTATATAGAGTCTGTTAGGGAAAACAAACATCACATGCTAAAAATCTAGTCAGCAAACAAGCAAACAAAACCTTTTCACAATGAGCACACTAGTTGGTGATGAAATCCAACGTCGTGGGAACAAAGTAAGAAGGGGATGAGATAAAGCGAGTGGAAAATTTACATTGACGACCTGCTTAATGGAGTTACGCCTTGGTGCAATCTCCCACACATAATCGTGGGTATACCCTCCAAGGAGCTCAAGTGAGTTTGGCCAACGTCGATTCCAGGTACCATGAAGACTTACCCCTCCATAGTCACCTTGTGTAAAAAGCCTAAAGAGATAGGCCACTAAGGTTACCAATTACTATAGTGATGCCTGGGGAAATAGTCGACGGTCCGATCCACATGCAAGGGCAGGCTATCTAGCCCAAAAACAACTTGAAAGGCTTCCACTCATGATTGTGGGTATACCTTTCAAGTGACCCCCATAATACACACAATCTCTACACTAAGACCAGCAAAGCAGGGTGAGTAACTCTGTCGGTCTCAATGTGACCTAGTGATTGACCCTTGTGTTAGAAGGGCTTCCCAAGACAAAATGTAATAAGTGGATTTACCGCTCCCTAACTCAAGATTCTATGTTTGTTTGTAGCTTTGGAAAGTTATCTTTCACACCTATTCCAAATCCCTACAACTAATTTAATGTAGGTTTGCTACCAGAAAATATAAAAATTTCTAATCAACTTTTATAAGCGCTTGATTTTTAAGGTTTTTACTCAAAAGGAAGATGGCATGGACAATATGGTGTTTTTACCGACTCGAAAGTTATGCAAAGAGATGAAGATGTAATCTTTTCATTTCGATGAAAGCTATACTACAAGAAGGAGAAAACATATATCATTCCCATATGCACAATGTCCCAAAATTTACTAAACTCATTAATATCAAGATTTTCAAGAAATGAGACAAATAGACTGTAAACCAATACACGATTCATGGCCCCCTTGACCATGAGGGGGAAATTTTTTCAGAACTTAAGACCAAAAAATGCCAAGAATCGTGCAATTTCACTACTTGAAATGCAAGGATTCCCCAAAATTAATGCAAGAAATTAAAATTTTTGGTTTCAAAGATAGCTAAAAGCAATAGAAAATCACTTCAAAACAAACATAACCCAAACAAAGTTTCTCTTTTAACACGAACTATTCAATAAAATAAAAAGAAGTTCTTTCACCAAACAGTGCTAAATAAAAAATAGTGCTTTGTAATTGAAAGACACTCGAAACAAGAGACCAAATATTTCAAAAGAAAACAAAGAAAATATGGATAAAAGTAGCTCAAAACTGTCAAGAAGACTGCAACTAGATCATAATCAAACCCAACAATTCACCCCAAAACCAAATCCAAGATCTAGTTAAGGAAAAACCATCAAAAATATAAAAAAATTTACAATCGTTGCAGGCTATCAGACTAACACAGTGTGGAAATCCTTGATTTCCGTAGGCCAAAGAACCAATACAGTGCGAAAATATGAGGTTTCCGCAGGCTAGCTATGGGTAGGATGCAGAAATTCTGCACTGGTAAAAAAGGTAGGGTGCATAAATAAAATATCGTCACACTGTCCCTCAAAGAAGGGTGCGGAAATCAAAGTAAAAATGAAAAAATAAAAAGAAAGAAGGTTTTTCCAATGAACTTAAACAGTCAAAGAGTCAATTTAGATCTCCCAGTGACTCAGAAAACAAAACCCATACAATCAAAGAAATAAAGAAAGACAAACTAGGAAAACAATTTGTTCCCCAGTGGAGTCGCCAATTTTGTTATCGGGCTAATCGTTAAGTGTGGACACAAATCAATCCCCCTAGATCCACCTATATCTAGAACAAAACAAGATAGGACATGACACTTTCCCTAAGTTACAATCATTGAATTTACTACCAAAGAAGGAATGAATAACATACATGTAGATATCACTTCCTTATATCTTTGTTGTCCCTGCTTCGCTCYGGTGCTCTTGTGAGATCAAATCTGCAATGACACAAACCAACCAAAGTGAAAGAAACAATAGTAGATTCAATGAAAACCTAAACATGTGATCAAGGAGTCATGTAATAAAATGAGAATGATTTTATGAGAAAGAAACATGCCACTRTATTATATAATGTGGAAGAAAGATACAACAAGATGCCTTGATGTTGTCAAGTTCCTTCCAACAGTTCCTTGCTTCCCACACACTTCTTGCTCCAATGGATTCTGAGACTATGTATCTGATAGCTACTCACAATCTTTTGACAAAGAAAATCTCAAAGCCAACATATATTTCCCAAGCTCAATCCAACTAACTTTCTCCATGAGAGCTCCTCTCCTTTTATAAGATAAAGAGGATAAGGTGAGAAGATTAAGATGATCCCACTAAATCATGAATGTGAGTAAGATCCAAACCATTCAGAGGCCACCTCACCATAGAAGCTTATCCTTCTAGAAGCATCGAGAAGACACTCGTTTTTCCCACGTACGAAGGCCACCGCACCCTAGCTATAGTGTAGCCTGCGGAAACTCTGCAACCTAGCTATAGTGAAACCTATGAAAATCAGGCATTTCTGCACCCTATGTATATAGCAGCCCGTGGAAATCCTCCTTAATAAGGTTTTTACAATGGAAAATATAACTTCTTCTCTCAGGGAAATTTCTTCTCCCTTCTTTCTTCAGGAATTCGGGCCATTGACCCCTCTGAAGGAAACATATAGGTTTACATCATTAATGGTCATAAGAGTGATGAAAATAATGTGTAACAGACGGGAAGGAAATCCCACTGAGGAAAAGAATCATTGCAAAGGTCAAGGTGCAGTGGAAACACTTTGATCCATATGAAGCTACATGGGAAATGGAGGATGCCATGAAACATGCATACCCATTTATGTTTACTTATGTACATACAAAACACATCGACAGGTAGAACATAGAGGATGTTGCTCCTTTAAGGGGGAGGGGATTGTAATACCCCTATTTCCCCCAGCTTGTAAGTATAACTATGACTTTCCAAAAGACTGTGGCAGATTGAATATGTGTGAATGCTGGATTTGGTGAACCTTTTGTTATAAAAGGTAATGTACATATTTATGTTGATTAATTAAAAATGGATAGTGTTGCATAACTGCTGAAAGGGGGGTTTGCCAAGGTAGACCATGATGTTATGAGAGAGATAGTGAGGGGAACCAAAAATGGTTAAGGTGACCACCACCAAACCAGTACCTTACTGGATTCAATTTCTTAGAACTAGAACAATCCTCTGATCCATACATGAATTACCAGTCAGGCTAGTAGTTGGAAAATCCTCCTCAAGAGTTAATGAGGAGATGGGGCAGGGTACCCATCTGTAAGGTTTCCAGACCTAACCATGAGCTGGGAATTCAAACCCATGAAATATTGTTGAGGAAGTAAATAAACAAATTAATTCATGGATAGAGGTAGATATGCAGGGAAGCAGAGTGGAGAGACCAACCTCCAAAAGAGAAGAGAGTGCTTGCAACTCTCTGGTTGAAACGAGAAATGAGAAACAAGCTCATTATGGGTACAAGAATCTGTTGGAATAATTTTCATTCTAAGATGATAAACATGGTTGATGAGTGACGGTGGAAGTGCTCGTTGTAGACCTCCTTTCTTGGTATAGAGAAAACCATTTACTAAGTTCATGTGGGAGGAGGAGAGTAATCTTCATCCCTGACTATCGCTAAGCAATAAGAAAGATTCTCTCTTAGAGCATCATGGCCTAGCTAGAGAGTGGCCAGTAGTAAATCCATTCATGAGTTTTGTGCCTATGGTTGGGTGGAAACAGACACCCCTTTCAACAATCGCTTCATGATCTCTTCTGATAAGTATTTTCATACGCTATGAACTGAAATGGAAATGATGATTTAATTTACATGTCTATGACTAAATTCTGTATTGACTGATTAAGGTAGAAATGCTCATTGTCTTTTTGTGAATTCCATGCTTTTGAATGGTCTTTTATTTTCCTCAGCTTAGCCACTAGAGGAATTATGAGATGTGGGACTGTCAGATAGTTGGGGTAGGAGTAACTCAAATGCTTAAGTCCTGTTGACCTCTCTAAATTATCTTCGTGGGAATACTAAGTTCAAATTTTGTGGAAGGAGGGTGCCTCCCTCAGACCCTTCAACTGTATGACCAAGGGCCCATGTCCACGTCCTTAACCAATTCACGACTAAGAGATTATCATGTAGCCCACGTGAATTTTCAGAGGACCCATGTGGCCGAGGTCTAGGAACCCTGTGCTAGGCCTAAAAGGAGCTAATCCTTTCTAGCTTCGGAACTCTGGGAATTCAAAGCTTCGGGGTGATACGACCTTACCATTTGTAAACTACCCAAAGGAAACTTGTTGACACAATTAACCACGATGTTGACCGGCGTATGGTGGTTTCCCTAACCATGGCAGATAGACCTATCTCATTGTTAAACCCTGACCCACTTAGCAATTGTGAAGTATCGCAAGTCGCAAATCTGAGAGTATTTGGGAATCCCCCTGGTCGTTGGATCTACGTCAAGGTAGGTCCAGCGTTGACTACTTTGGGAGAACAGAGGTGTTGTAGCACCAAATTCCCCAAACGCTGGAGTTACGAATTGATATGAGCCATGGATCTGGGGAGTTCATTGAGAATCCCTCTTAACTGTCTAATCAACTAGTGGAGGGACTCGCATACAACACTTCGATGAAGTCCTACTTTGGGAGAGCAGAACCATCATAACACCAAAACCTTTAAATTTTGGAGCTACAAATAAATGAGAACCATATATCTAGGGTGTTAGAAAAACAGGACCGCGGAGCAATAAAATAAAACAAATGCAGAAACAAAAACACAGAAGACACACAATACAAGAGAGACACAGATTTACGTGGTTCACCCAGTGTGAGTTACGTCCACCAAAGAAATTTCCAGGTCCTTGCTTTATTATTATCCAGCAAATGAAGGGATACAACCTACAACAAAACCCGTTGTAACTTCCTCTTCCTTCTCTCACAGTCTCCTCTCTCAGAATACAATATTCACCCTCGTACTTAGCCGCAAATACATTTCCCTCATAAAAGAGGGTTTCCTTCTAGGGAAAAAAACCCTAACATAATCTCTACCGTTAGATCTGCGACGTTATAATGAACGGTCCAGATTTACAATGAAATTACAATATACTTTTATAAGGCAATTTTTTCTT
>JZKD02S1876406.1:392729-433230 GCA_000966675.3 Picea glauca | reverse complement strand
GCTGAAAGCAAAGGACCTCTGCATCAGGAAGATAATCAGGCTCCACAACCAACATAGGGATGCTTCGATATCTTCCCTGACCATTGGATCTATACCAATGTCAATCCGACGTTGACCACTCTGGGAGAAAGGAGATGGTAAGAAAGTAGAACACCCAAATGATGAATTCGTGAAGTGATAAGAGTCATAGATCCGAGGACTCTTCGGGATCTCCCCTAACCATTATATCTAGACCATGGTCAGCCCAACGTTGACCACTCCGGGATCAAAGAGGGAGTCACACAACAGAACCCCCTAACACAAAATTTATGAAGTAACAAAGGCCGTAGATCAATGGATCTACGTGGATGCATCTCGACCGTGAGATCTAAGGGTGTGGGAAGAGTTTTAATATCCAAAGACCTGAATACAAAATACCACAATAGTACCAAAGATATCTAAATACAATCACCACACAAGATATATAAAACAATATAGAAAGCCACCACTTAATTATAGAAACCCTTGAGGTAGGGAAACACCATACAATGGATCTTATTATGGAAGGGATCCTCTCATGTTCACTTGCCTCTTCGAGGGGGCTTCCTCTTATTGAGCGACCACTCCAAATAAAAAACTTCTCTTCATGTCTCATTACATTGCATGCAACCCTTTATATAGTGCAACCAACCATCTAAGAACATTCTAGAGATGGAACCTTCTAGAAGAAGTCCTTTTACATTTATTATATCTAACTAACTACACTAATGGGCCTTATTTAATATTATAGTGGACCTAGTCCACCTTACATTGAATGGCCTCTACTATTATAAATATGGGCCCTTTAGGCCCCCCACTACCTCTCTAGCTACCTAACATTCCATCCCCCTTATGAAAGCATTGTCTTCAATGCTTGATGTACAACCATATACCAGGGTCCCATGGATAAGTGCGGACTATAGTGCTGAAGTAGACTAGAGAATCGGGGTCCCATGGAGAAATTAAAATCATCATGATGAAGTAGTCCAACTTCCATTGTGAACTAGGGTCCCATGTCCAAGTGCTCATATAAACTCCACGCAGAAGATATCTGAACTTAAGAACCAACTAAAAATGATGCTCCAAAATTCTACATTGATCATGGGGATCCAAATATGTAGATCCATCCATATCCACAAAATCACTTGAATAACACACTAGTACTGGAGAATACTGAAAAATAGTGTTCATAGAAGTTACTAGACTTCTCTCCATAATGTTCTCTACATAAGGTGAAGGAGAGTAATCAAATAGAAGATGGAAGTGGTTGTCATCCCAGAAATGACTAATATCCATATACCAATCATCACAATCGTCCTTCAAAGCATACCAAGCATACACTTCTTAATGATATTCATTCATCATGTTCACCAAAGTATATTTCTCCTGGATGCTCGCCAAGGACTCATGAATACTATGAAAATCATCTCTGAGACCTTCTTTAAAGTTATGCAATGTGTCATGCATTTGGGATTTGAATACTTGAATTGTGTGTAGAATTTCCTTGAGGGTTTGAGAGTGAACAGCCATTCAAAACACCACATAAAATATACCAAAATAAATCTCTTAGAATGATTTATCCAAAGCCACTGATCTGGTATTAATCTGAGCACCCTATGAAAAATTATGAACTTTGTTGTCTCGCCGCTGTCACGAAAACCCCCAAAAATGGTTGATTTTAAATCAACAATATCTTCACTTTTGAAGCTCTGATTTGGGTGATTCTTTGTTTGAAATCAACTATTTTTGAAAGAGAAACTCATATATGTAATTTATTTTATCAATTTTAGCCTCCATCTGCTACAAAAAAAAAAAAAATCGCGTCGTCGTCTACGAAAAAAACCCTGAAAATTGTAGATTTTAAAACTTCCATGACTTTACTTCTGAGAATCTGTTTCAGATGATTTTTTTTTAACTTGGGTGTTTTTCCGAGAGAAAATAAGATATACAACTATTTTCTGAAAATTTTTCACCAAAACCTACAGAAATTATCTGAAATGTCGTGGCCCTCTTTTTTTTTCTCCGAAAAAATAAATCTTCAAAAAAAAAAAAAAAACATTTGCCGACAATGCCGACCAAGGAAATTTCTCCAATACCAATTGTTAAGATCCAAAGACCTAAATAAAAAATATTACAATAGTACCAAAGATATCATAATACAATCACCACACAAGATATATGGAACAATATAGAAAACCGCCACTTAATTATAGAAACCCTTGAGGTAGGGCAACATCATACAATGGATCCTATTATGGAAGGGATCCTCTCCTATTCACTTGCCTCTTAGAGGGGGCTTCATCCTATTGAGCTACCACTCCAAATACAAAACTTCTCTTCATGTATCATTACATTGCATGTACCCCTTTATATAGTGCAACCAACCACCTAAGAACATTCTAGAGGAGGAACCTTCTAGAAGCAGAAGTCCTCTTACATTTATTATATCTAACTAACTACCATATTGGGCCTTATTTAATATTATAATGGACCTATTCCACCTTACATTGAATGGCCTCTACTATTATAAATATGGGCCCTTTGAGTCCCCCACTACCTCTCTAGCTACCTAACAAAGGTTAACAATCCAGAGTGACGTGGCACACTAACATCACCCAGGGTGGCGTGGACCCACGATTGATATGCCCCATGTCACCTGGACTCGTAAGTTTTGCAGATCCTATGTGCCCATTAAAACATGACATGTGTCACCCACCGAAGGGGTCATGTGTCATCTCTGCCTTGCCACATGTCACCTCCCCTGGTACTTACTCGCTTCGCCTAACATCGGGCGGAGTACTTGGGACCCACATGTCCTTGCCTCTGCTTTTAATGCACCATCAAGTGTAAGGGTGGACCCTTCGAGAGTCTGAGACTTCGAAACTTCGGATGATTGGGATGTAGTTTCGTAGAAAATCCAAAAAGGCCGAAGGCCGGACCACGTGGAGAAATTTCAGGATCCTTCGAGAATTCAATATTTCGGGACTCCGGAGGATATGCACATAGGAAGAAAAAGGGGCGTTCGGCTTTGAAGCCCCGAACGTTGAATTTCTCTTTAGCATATGCGTTAAACGAGGATCAAATCTCGTCATTGGATTAGACGATGGATAGACTTCCATTGTGAGTGTAGGGACGCTAGGGAGATTCAGGACTTCAGAGAATCTTGGTATAGTAAGAATGAGACGAATCCACGTGGGTGTCATGTGTTCCTCTACTAATAGTTCCTGAAGAGATTTGGGAGGCCATAAATTGCAATCTAGAACTCAGATTTCAACATAGTGGAAATAGTTAGAAAGCTTGTGGCAAGCAAAAGTCGACGAAGATCTCGGAAATAGGATTCACTATAGTTAAGGAAAACTAAATTATGATTCCCCATCCCTTAAAAACGTATTTAGGGGTCGGGTGTATTACATATGGGTTGAGCACTTGTAGCATGTTTATATAGTGCTATAATTGTTGCATAAGCATAAGCTATTGGTCAAAAGGAAGAAACATTTTTTTGGCCAAACCTTTGTGTAGTACCTTGGGTTTCTCATTAATCAAGAAGGTATCCATGTCGAACCAGTAAAAGTGCAAGTTCTAGCCACATGGCTCACCCAGCCACAACAGAAAATTTGATGAGTTTTTTGGCTGGTTTTGATTTTTATCGGTGTTTCATCACCAACTTATCCCACATTGCATGCCCCTTGTAGTAACTATCCAATCACTAGGTTTTCACATGGAATGTATATGCTAAAGAGATATTTCAAAATCTATGTACTTTGTTATCTCAATTCCAATTTTTCATCTACTTGATTTACATTATCCCTTCGAAGTGGAAATGGATACTTCTCATTATGTGATTAATGTTGTAATTAAACATGGAGGTAACCTCATTGCATATCGCTCTGAGACATCATCAGATGATATAATAAATTATACCAATTTTGATAAGGAATTATATGCAACAGTGCAATCCTTGAAGCATTTGTGTCACTATATTTTAGGTAACTAGACTATTTTTCACATAATTGATCATCATCCTTTGTTATTTCTCAATCTCAATATAAGATGTAGGAATAGTCCATCTTAAATAGCCCTCATATATTTGACAGTTTCACTTGGTCATTCACTATAAAAAGGGTAGTTCCAACAAAGTGGTTGATATGCTTAGTCGTCTCCTATGCCAGTGCTTAATATTTTTTTAGTTTGTTGTGCACCCTTTGAAGCGTGGAAATCTCTCTATGCTACAGATCCCATTTTTGGTCCCATATAGTCGGTCATTCATTATCCTACATATATCAACGAGATTCCATTCCTCGAATATTATGTTCATGATGATTTGTTATATAAAATAAACTAGTTGTGTGTGCCCAACACACCTAATCAATTAGTCCTCATTCGAGAAGTTCATACATCTTCTTATTGCAAACACTTTAGCACTATGAAGACTCTCCAACGCCTACAACATCACTTTTTCTAGCCAACTATGAAATATCAAGTGAAATCATTCATTTGTTCTTGTCCCCTTTGCAACATTAGCAAGCATACCCATTGCAAACAAGGGCTCTACAAGGCTTTACCTAATCCCTCCCATCCTTGGGAATAATTATTTATGGATTTTTTGAGTGGGTTGTTGATGAACTTCTACAAACATGATTTCATATTTGTTGTGGTCTGTCATTTTTCCAATATGGCCCTTTTTATCCCCTTAGACACAAAGACTACTTTAGCTACCCAAACAATGGATTTACTTTTTAGGCATGTTTGGTCCTAGCTTGGGTTACCTCTTAATATTATTTCTAATCATGATATGTTTTTTTAGCACAACCTCAAAAATGTTGTGGAAATTATTAGGTTACCAACTTAATTTTTCTACTACTTTTCACCCTCAAATCGATGGCCAAACCAAGGCAATGATTTGTCACCTTGTTCATGCCCCTTGCATGCACTATACTTGAAATAAACAGTGGGACACCTATCTACATTTCCTACATCATAGATACAATCTGTCTATCAATCGTTCTACTAGTTTTTCACCCTTTGAGGCGTGCTATGGTTATCAACCTCTTGCCCCATATGAACAACCTATCACTCTCTAGTCTCCCTCTTCTTCCCACCAACTAAAGGAGCAACATAGCACCTTCTCTTTTGTGTAGAAAGTTGGCCTAGATTCATGAGTAGGTAACCACAACACTCCAAGCATCCCAAACGCATTATTATGATTTTCATGATCACCATTGAGTTCTCGTGCACTTTTAGGTTGGGGACCATGTTTGGTTACATCTAGAAAAAACATTGTTTTAAAGGCCAACGCCATCATAAGTTCACGCCTCTCCGATATGCACCATATACTATTATCCAACAAATCAATGATAATTATTATCATTTATATTTTCCTTCCCATCTTGATATTCATAATTTAATCAACATGAGTAACTTGAAACTTTATGAACCTCCCTTGTTGGAAGAAGAAGTTCGACTCACTCATCCTACAGGGATTATTCCAGATTTCCAATAGCCACTTGTTGAAGACACGTTGTTGGATATTTTCATTCACTCAACTAAGAACATTCAACTTCATACATATCTTGTTGGGTTTCAAGGATAGCTTCCTACTTAGGTCAAGTGTGTTTCCCATTTTGTTTTCCAAGCTCCTTTCCCTCATATGGTTGAGAAAGTGGTTGGATTTACTATACCATGAGGATGGCCATCCTAAGGAGTGTGTTTATCCATAACATTAATGACTCTCCAACTTATCAAAGCGAACAGATCCATAAATTCCTTAATTAGTTAATATATTTAAATAAAACTTAGATTCCTTAATTAGTTAATATATTTAAATAAGAAAAATAGAATCAATGTACTCCAATATATTAGTTAATTAATATATTAGTTAATGTAATTATTTTTGAATTCATCAATATAAATCTCTATAAGAGGATTTTTGCCAATATAATGAAAAAAATAAGTTTTTGGTTTTCACTTCAATCTCTTTTTTCTTCTCTACATAATCTCTTTTAGCAAGTTGTGATTTACATAACACTTCTCATACATCATTAATTACTTGTGAATATGGTCTTCTTCATTTTTGCGACGTGCACTAATGGTATTGGCCATACAAACACTTAATATTTCCAAAATGGGATTAGCGAACTTACTTTAAATGACTTAATATTTCCAAAATACAAACACTTTGTGATTTAAAAATTATAGACCAACAAACTTGACTTTGGAAATGTTTTTAAGAAAAAAAAATTCCACCACATTGAAAAAAAACTTTAAAATCACATCGTTGCACAAGATAACTTCCAACCAAGGTAAGGTTTGGTCTAACTATTGAAGAATGCTTTGTATTTTAACTTGCACTTTACTTTCTCCAAGCACATAAAAAACTTTCACAAACTATATAAAAAATTGTCTTACAACGCAACTTAATTTTCAATAGTGAAAAACGTAATGCAATTGTGATGGAAGGCAACTTAATTTTCATTAAAACCGAAAAAGTTACATCAACATTCACTTGTCATTGAAGTGATAATTGAGGATTTGATTTAACATACGATTCAATTTATATATGGAAAAATTAATCGTTTATTTTAGTATATAGTTAAGATTCTTTTTTATTTTTAATTTCAATTATTATTATTAAAAAATAGATTATATATGATAACTAGATTTTTTTATCCTTTTAGTTCATGCTTTTATGTTTGTATGTTAATGATAGTGTATACTCACATTCTATTTTCAAGGCATAAAGTATTTCCTTTTTAAGTTTATATATTTTATTATAAATGTTAATTAAGTTTATATATTTTACTATAAATATTAATATTAAATGTTGGATTTATTTTTATTTTTATTTTTTGTTTTATGAATTTTTATTATGAATTTTAATATTGAAAGTATATTAGAGGATTGTCTTAGGTAATTACATTATATTAAATAAATGTTAATATTAAATGTTAATTTTTTTTTTTATTTTTTTTTTTTTTTTTTTACTTTTTTTTTTAACTTTTATTTTTTAAATTTTTTTAGGTGATTTTCTTATGTATTTACATTTTTTTTTTTTCTGATAAGATTAATAAAATTTTTCATGGGTTTGTAATTTTTGAAAACTATTTGAAAAATTTAAGAAGAAACATTACTTGACACCTTGCATTAGGGTGTTCAATGATTTTCTAATGTCACTTCAATGTATCGTGAGGATGAGCACATTGCTCCATAATTGTGCACTTCTTCGGCTTCTAAAAGGGGTTCCTTAATTAGTTAATATATTTGAATAAGTCATGTAGAGTGGTGTAATGTGCTAGTTATTTTTTATTTTTTCATTGTGAATCTCTATCAGAGGATTTTTTCTAGAAGAATGGAAATGAATAATTCTGAGTTTTCTCTCTTTAATCTCTTTTCTATTCTCTGCATAATCTATTTTAGCAAGCTTGATTTATATCATTTGGTATGAGAGCAGTTCACTCTTGAGTTTTGTACCTTTTAGGGATCTTCTCCCTCACAACAACTCTAATTGGAAAGTGACTAAGTTCCTTTGGATCAACACTTGCCTAGATCACTTAACAATTTTCTTATTCTAGGATTTTAGAGGTTTTCCCTCTCACCCAAGCCAAACACAAATTTATTTAGATCTTTGTGCATACAATGCCTCCTCGTAGAGAGCCTAACTCTAAAGATGTCAGTTCTACTTAGTCCAACTCCATTAAAGATTTGATACTTTCACTCAGTAAATCCATACATAGACAATCTAGGGCATCTACTTCAACACTCTAGCTAGACACCTGAATTACTCTACCCAAGTATGATGTCCAGATACAAGGTGAAGTGTTGGATGTCTGGATTTGTAGCCAACACTCTTATTTCAAGACTTGTCCAAATCTGTCTAAAGAACACAAGATGAAAATCATTGATTATTAGTTGGATGGTGTATCCCTGGCCTGGTGGCAATCACACATCGAATCTCTAGAACTCTGTGATGAAGTCAACACATCACAGGTAAGGAGCTTCACATCTTTCCATATTTTCACCAGGATACATTTTGTTAAGCCATGTGTAGGAATGTTTACCCCCTATATACTTGTAAAATATTTTGGGACGTTGTTTATAGCTTCAACCAACTCCAAATCTAACCATTCAATAGTTTATTGAAGTCTTCACCTAGCTACATATTTAGCTTGAAATCTACAATCATAAAGAGGTACTTAATATTAAATCTTGTTCTAGATTATTACTAATTTTTAGAAATGAGATGGATTTATTTGAGAGTAGAACTCTTGACAAAGCATTCCTTCTTTCCCTATATCTTGAAAGAAAAATCGATAATGTCGCCCTTCCCTACAACCTCGTATCCCTCAACCACATCCCACATCAACCCCACCTCCTCCATCTTCAACTCTACCTCTAATGTGTTATCATTTCCCTCTCATCCTAGTCATTGGTGTTCCTATCACAGGTCACAAACACATTCTACTGTCAAGTGTAGCACTCTCCAATGCCAAGGTGACACCAAAACCCTTGTTACTAATGAATAACCTAGTCCTATTACAAACTCCCTTACCTCTACTCGACAATATATAGCTTCGAAGCTCATTTCACTAGACAACCCTACCTATATAAATCCGTCACCACTTCTCATGTCTAGGGATCCATTCTATCTCATTGATGAGCTCCTCTTTCTACATAATTGTCAAATCAAAGATCAGTAGGGTACCCTAATTATTGATAATGAAAGAAAAAAGAACCTTGTATACCTTAAGTTCGTTAAATGACTGCAAGTACCCACTACCCTACACCCCTAATCTTAACATCTGAGTTGGGTAAATAGAGATGACCCTTGATAGTTGATTAATCAATGACATAGTGTTACCTTTGTCATTTGTTCTTTCTGTGACACTATCCATTGTGATGTTTTCTCTCTTGATTTCTTAAACATGTTATTGGGAATTCCCTACAAACATCAATTCCAAGCCTTGAGGTGTATTACTTTGAATCTCTTCAAGGATGGTAAGATCTATGAACTTAAGTCTGCTACCATTTCCAAGCCCCTTCTTATCTCTACGATTGGCATTTTTTATTAGGTTATCTTACATAGATGTATATCCTTATCCATCATCCACTTGGTCAAACCTAATACTGATACATAGTCCCCTTCCTCTAATATGTTGGCAATGATCAATGAGTTTCCTAGTGATTTTACTCCCACTACTAGGTTGCCTCCTACACACAGTATTGAGCACTCTATTAACTCAATTCCCAATGTCATTCTCCCTAACTCTGCTTTCTATGATTTATCCCCCCTCGAGGCCATCAAGGTTGAAATCCAACTCAAATCTCTACCTGACTCTGGCCACATCTAGCTTAGATAATCTCTGTGTGGTTCCCCCACCTTCATTATCCCTAAGAAGGAACACTAGAAATGGTGCTTGGTCATTGATTATAGGGCTCTCAATAAATTCATCATCAATAACTGTTGTCCCTTACCTAAGATTAATGCTTTGTTAGACCACCTTTAAGGTGCCTAATTTTTCACCAAATCAAACTTGACTTTTGGCTATTATTAGGCTTGCATGGATTTTTGAGACAATGCCTGGAAAAGCGCTTTTAAAACCAAATTTGGGTTGTTTGAATGGCTAAAGATTCCTTTTGGCCTCACCAACACCTCTTCACATTTCAAAGACTTATTAGTGGTATATTTTGGTCACACCTATGACATTTTGTAGTCATATATCTTGATGATATTCTTATTTTTAGTTGCATATGGGTTGAGCGCTTGTAGCATGTTTATCTAGTGCTAGAATTGTTCCATAAGCATAAGTTTTGGTCAAAAGGATGAGATATTTTTTGGCTAAACGTTTTTGTAGTACCTTGGGTTTATCATTGATCAAGAACGTATCCATGTTGATCCAGTAAAAGTGCAAGTTCTAGCCACATGGCTCACCCTGCCACAACAAACAATTTGAAGATTTTTTTGGGTGGTCTTGATTTTATTGATGTTTCATCACCAATTTCTCCCACGTTGCATGCCCCTTGTATCAACTATATAATCACTAGGTTTTCACATGGAATGTAGGTTCTAAAGAGAGATCTCAAAAGATATGCACTTCCTTATTCTCAATTCCAGTTTTTCATTTACTTGATTTACATTATCCCTTATAAGAGGAGATGGATAATTCTCATTATGTGACTGGTGTTGTACTTAAACATGGAGGTAACCTCATTTCATATCGCTTTGAGATATTGTCAAGTGATATAATAAACTATACCAATTATGATAAGGAATTGTATGCGCCAGTGCAATCCTTGAAGCATTGGTGTCACTATCTTTTAGGTAACTAGACTATTTTGCCCATTGATCATCATCCTTTGATATTTCTCAATCTCAATATAAGATGTAGGAACAGACCATCTCAAATGCCCCTCATATATCTGACAATTTCACTTGGTCATTCACTATAAAAAGGGTAGTTCCAACACAGTGGTTCATATGCTTATTCATCCCCTATGTTAGTGCTTAATATTTTTGTAGTTTGTTGTGCACCCTTTGAATCCTAGAAACCTCTCTATGCTACATATCCCATTTTTGGTCCCATATAGTAGGCCATTCATTATCCTACATATATCAACCAGATTCCATTCCTTGACTATTATGTTCATGATGATTTGTTGTATAAACTCAACTAGCTATTTTTTCCCAACACACCTAATCAATTAGTCCTCATTCGAGAAGTTTGCACCTCTTCGTATTGCAAACACTTTAACACTATGAAGACTCTGAAACACTTACAATGTTACTTTTTCTAGACAACTATGAAACATCAAGTCAAATGATTCATTTGTGCTTGTCCCCTTTGCAACACTAGCAAGCCTATCCATTTCAAACAAGATCTCTACAAGCCTTTACCTATTCCCTCCCATCCTTGGGAATCATTATTTATGGATTTTTTGAGTGGGTTGTTGATAAACTTCTACAAACATGATTGCATAGTTCTTGTAGTTTGTCATTTTTCCAAGATGGCCCTTTTTTTCCCTACACAAAGGCTACTTTAGCCACCCAAACAACATATTTACTTTTTAGGTGTTTTTGGTCCTAGTTTTGGTAACCTCTTAATATTATTTCTAATCGTGATATGTTTTTTGAGAACAACCTCGAAAATGTTGTGGAAATTGTTAGGTTAACAATTTAATTTCTCTACCACTTTTCACCCTCGAATCAATGGCCAAACCAAGGCAATGATTTGTCACCTTGTTCATGCCCCTTGCATGCACTATACTTGCAATAAACAATGGGGCAACTATCTACATGTCCTATATCATAACTACAATATGTATATCAATCGTTCTACTAGTTTTTCATCCTTTGAGACATGCTATGGTTATAAACCTCTTGCCCCATATGAACAACCTATCACTCTCTAGTCTCCCTCCTCTTCCCACCAACTAAAGGAGCACCATAGCACCTCCTGTTTTGTGTAGAAAGTTGGCCTAAATTCATGAGTAGGTAACCATAACACTCCAAGCATCCCATACACATTATTATGATTTTTAGGATCACCATTGAGTTCTCGTGCACTTTCAGGTTGGGGACCATGTTTGGTTACATTGAGAAAAATAAGTTTTTTAAAAGCCAAGACCATCATAAGTTGATGCCTCTCTGATATGCACCATATACTATTATCTAACAAATCAATGATGTTTATTATCATTTATATTTTCCTTCCCATCTTGATATTCATAATTTGATCAAGACGAGTAACTTGAAACTCTATGAACCTCCCTTGTTGGAAGAAGAAGTTTGACTCACTCATCCTACAGGGATTATTCTGTGTTTCCAATAGCCACTTGTTGAAGATACATTATTGGATATTTTCACTCACTCAACTAGGCACATTCAACATCACACCTATCTTGTTGGGTTTCATGGATAGTTGCCAACTTAGGTCAAGTGGGTTTCCCATTTTGTTTTCCAAGCTTCTTTCCCTCATATGGTTGAGAAAATGGTTGGATTTGATATACCATAAAGATGGCCATCCTAAGGAATGTGTTTCTTCATAACATTAATTACTGTCCAACTTATCAAAGGGAACAGATCCCTAGGTTCCTTAATTAGTTAATATATTTAAATAAGACATATAGAGTTGTGCTCCAATCAATGTGCTAGTTATTTTTTAATTCATCAATGTAAACCTCTATAAGAGGATTTTTGCCAACATAATGAAAAAAAATAAGTTTTGGGTTTTCTCTCTTCAATCTCTTTTCTCTTCTCTACATAATTTCTTTTAGCAAGTTGTGATTTACATAACACTTCTCATACATCATTGATTACTTATGAATATGGTCTTCTTCATTTTTTTGAAGTGCACTAATGGGATTGGCTCAGAATTGCTTTACTAGATGGGTTACTGTTGATATTCATATTGGTCAAGATCTCAACAACAACCTTACGAGGATATAAATCCCCCTGCATTTTTAAAGAGGTGGTACTCCTCTATGTTTGTTTGAAAGATATATTTGATTTTATTGGATTGGGCTTCCAAATGGGAGAATTCTAAACAACAAGCTCCAAATCTTTATTGCTTTAGTTTGTATATGAAATGATTCTTGATAACCATATTTTTCCTTAAGTGCAACATTTGTTTGGAAATGGACCAAGGAGCTTCTAAACAATAGAAAGATAAGGAAAGTCTTTAATATCAAAATAAAGATGTCTTCAACTTCATTATAACATTCCTCTGAAACACATGCAAGAAAAAGATGCAACCATATTTTCTCATAAGAAAAAGAATGAAATGGTGTTGATCACATCAGAGAACTTTAAATGAATATTCCATTTAAAACTGAAAAAGAATTTGATGAGCATACTCCAAAAATCTCATACTTGAAGATCTCAAAGTCTGAGAAATCATTAAAGTTATGCTCCAAAATATTTTTCTGGAAAGTTCAATACATAAAAGATATTTCACATTATAAAACATTTCAGTAAACTGATTGACTAATGCTTAGAAATAAAGCCTGCCAAAGCAAGAACTAAAACTCCATAAATTAATTAGACAACCCTCACTTACATTACCAACCATATATATAGTTGTAAAATACTCCTATTGATATTTTAAGAAAAGACTTGGAAGAATCAAGGAATAATACTCAAAATCTCAACGCTATGCTCAATTTAGAAATACAAACATAAGGCTGGGAATCATGTAGAAGAAGGAAGAAAATTGAGATCTGTATTTGTTGATGAAAAACTTAGTTGCGTATTAAAAGATGAAAAATGCTATATTGATGATCTGAATGGTGTTCTCCTTCTTTTAAATATGCTCATAATGTTTCTTTGAAATGCTTTGCCCTAGTAATTAGGGTTTCTATTCTTCTATAAGTTTCCATGTACTTCTTTTTTTGAAATAAAGAGTAAATCATTTAATTAATTTTTGATTAAATATTTATTAATGAATTTAGGTCATTGTAATTCATACCTCCCAAGTGGGACCCACTTCATCCTTTTATAAAATTATTTAATAAACTTTTATTTCCAAAATTTAAAAGTGGAATATATTTTAATTTTTAGGTCATTACTTTTTAACCATGGAAGTCATTCTAGGTGGACTATATTTTAATTTTTTGGTCATTAATTTTTTGAGCTTTATCAGGTATGGAATTTTTTTTTTTTCTTAGTCCCGTGAGTCCAGCGCGATTGGTAAGACAGGACCTTCCTCCAAGTGTTGGGAGGAGGTCTAGAGATCAAACCAATATGTAACAATCTGCCTCAAAAATGTTTTTGAATTATTTTTATACAAATTAGTGGAAAAATGCATTGTACATAATCTTCATCTTTTACTCGCGATACTAAATAAATTCCCCATCATTTTCGTCCGCCTTCTACAAAATCTTCTTTCTTACTACCTACCAATGTGCTGGTAACAAGGCCCAGAAGTTGCCAGAGAGGCCCAAACGCAGAAGGGATTCCCCACCAGACTGGAGTGTGACTTGAAAGAGAAAATAAAATCGAGCAGGTGTTCCGTATATGTGTTTTAATTATGTGCAGTCGAATCAATAATACGACGGCTGTTAGCCAAAGTATTGTACAAGTGTAAGACGAATAACGCTGTCAGCCAAAGATAGCGTCTTTATGAGACTTCTACGGATGTTGGGCAAAAAACGGTATGAGTGGCTGTAGCATAATTGACACAAAGCATATTCTTCGTACAGTTTTAGCATTCACTGGAGCCAAAGCAATGCTACGGCCTAAATCTCATTCATACACGATCATATACAACATTTAATATTTTAAATATTCTAACTACTAGTGATAGTTATTGATAGAGTAATCTAATTGAGAGTGTGGTGCAGTATTTTTTTAGTTTGATTTTGCTCGAAATTTGGTGAGGAATAGTTAGATTAGTGATAGTTATTGATAGAGTAATCTAATTGAGAATGTTTTGGCAATTTTTTTTGTTTGATTTTGCGAAATTTGGTGAGGAATAGTTAGATCTGTAGATTTGAGTGATTAAGTTTATATAATCCAAGTGTTTCAGGGGTTGTTTAGCACCACTGAATCCATTTATACATCCAACAATGCAATTTAAACAATAAAAAATAGTGATTTTGTCGAATTTCGGTCAAAAAACCTAAAAGATAAAACTTTTAACCAATGCCCTTATAGATTCCTCTTCATAAGGAGACAGATTCTACCAATAAGTCTTGGACCCTTATATGCACCCGTAATATACTTCCCAGAAACTTCCTATCTTAATCCTTACATATATACTTTTCTTCTAGTTGTGAGCTATAATAAAATCCAAGTATTGTTTATTGTTCTTCTCAAGAGTTTTCATCTCCTATCCTCCAATCATGTGTTTGGTAATTTCATCTCCTCCTTTATTGTTATCTTCCAATTATGTCTTTGATTACCATTAAGGGCTTCCTCTTCCTTTTCAATCAAACTAAAACAAAAATAGTGAAAATTCTTTTCAACCAAACTAAAACACAAAAATAGTGAAAATCCTAATAAGAATACCCATACTTGTTTAACCTTCTTCTTTTAAAAAAGGCTTCTCCTTTGTCATTGATCATATTGATTAACACAAGTTTGATTTTCATCATGTTGTAGTGAGATTTTTGGTGCCACTAGTTTTTGCACATGTTTGTCTAGACATTGACATGTTTTTCATTGATTTTTTTTAATTGATTTCTTACATAAATCTGATGTCTAGACATTGACATGTTTTTCATTGATTTTCTTAATTGATTTCTTACATAAATCTGATGGTGATATAGGGTATTTTTTTAAGAGCGAATCTAATTGACTATTTTAATTTGCTAATTGATCTATATTTTAAAGGGTATCTTATATCTCTTAACTTCATCTATATACTTAAAAAAAAAATTTACATTTAAGAGACTTTAAATCCATTTTTTTTCATATTTTTCTTTAAACTCATGCATTTCCCACACCAAATACCTTTACACATACAAACACCCTCAAATGTCCAACATAAAGCTTGCCTGAACTATATACCTAAACCTTAGTTTTGTCCCCCAAAATATAAGAGAAACCTATTTAATAGATAACTAGTTAACCTTAGTTTTGTCCCCCAAAATATAAGAGAGAAACCTATTTAATAGATAACTCGTTATTGGAATTTCCTTTGCCCAAAGCCCTTCATTGATATTTGTATAGGTCATCATGCTCCTTGCTCTACTTGCAGACTTTCACCGATGCGATCTTGATCATGAGGATTGTATGGAGTGCTTTTCCATCTTGCAATGCCATGCCTTTGGAATTACAGACTTTCACCAATACGATTTTGATCATGAGGATTGTATTGAGTGCTTTTCCATCTTGCAATGCCATGTCTCTGGAATGTATTTTATTTTAATGGAGTATGTTTTTATCTTGTAATGTCAATGTCATGTTTTTTTTAAGGTGTAGTAGATTTTTTTTTTTCAGCAATTTAATTGAAAGTATATATATCTTATTTTTTCTGGATTTAAATTTGTGATTTTTTTAGAAGGAAATACATGTTCTTAATCATTAAATCCACTTAAATTGTAATCATCAAATCTATTAAATTCTAATTTTAATATTGTAAGTTAATTTGAACACCATACAATACCATGTTTACCATGTTTTTGAAAGTGTATGAGATCCCTTCCGTTCAACAATTTGAAAAACTGGTAATCATTTCAGATGAAAATTATGTACTGCAAATGAAGCAGGTAAAAAGGAAAACCCCAAAACTTTTTAGGAATGGCCAGAGCTGTATAAGAATGTTAGAAAGACAGTCAAAGGCTGGCAAAGCACTTTTCTGTTGTCATGTCCCCTGAACTTGGATCTTTCTCTACTCCCTGCTGTTTGCCAGTAAGGTGCGCCAGGCTGAATATTAATGAACGTCCTCTGTATCGAAAGGGCACGGGCCAACGTCCCAATCCCCTGTTACTTTCTCTGCGAATCGTTTGAAAAACCGCCCACAATAACTGGATCAACGCCTCAGCGACAATGAAAAAAGAATACATTGTTGACATATTCAATTATGTTGGTTACATTTCAAGTCTTACCTCCAAAGTCTACACCCAACGGTGGTAATAAAACAGTTGAGAAACAGTTGGATAAGACAACCGTTGAGAGTAGAAGTTTGGTTGAAAGGGCTTGCATTCGAATTCGTGGGTTAACTGGGTAGAAATTTTTTTTTTTTTGAGTTATATTTTTGGGATGTTTTTAGGTGATGTAGTTTTGAATTTTTGGTCGATCTAGAAGTTTTATCGATTTTTTGAGCATTTAAGTTGGTTTAAAATGGGACAAAACCCTTGAAATAAGGTTTTGAAATACATGGAATTTTCATCTATATCAAACACAAGCTACCCTAAAAACCTAGCGAAATTCAGGCCCAATTTTTTACCAGAATATATCAAACACAAGCTACCCTAAAAACCTAGCGAAATTCAGGCCGAATTTTTTACCAGAAAAGAGGACAATTTTTTTTTTTTTTTTTTTTTTGGCTGAAAAGAGATTGCTCCCTAGTTACCTTATTCCATTGGGAAGGGAGTGGAGGAAGGAGCAGCAGTCTTCAATTAGGTTTGACTTGTGCATCCAGGCTCCAGGCTGTTTAAGCACGTAATGGTTATCTCTGATAAGAGAATGAGATTTAACTGATGAATGTACTTGCCCGTACACAGCGCAGGAAGCACATTACTGCATTTTATGTACTCAAGTCAGGTGAAGCTCAGCGGAGGTTCACAAGTAGCAATCACAACCGTTGTATTACAGCTGTGATGAATGTGTCACACCGTGTTCAATTCCATACTTAGATACCAAATTGCTGCACACTACACTATGTTGCAGCAGCCTACCAGCTAATTTTCTATGCAAAAATCTATGGATGAATCCTCGTTTCTGCCAGAAACCATGCTCACTTCATCCACAGACACAGAAGCAATCAGCAAATCTGCATCAACCGTTAAGGGCGGGATCAAGAGAATTCGAACGCAAGACAAGGCTGCCCCTTCGCCGCCACAGGATCGCACGTTGAAGCTGCAATATCCAACCTATAGGGGCGTACGTCGTCGCAGTTGGGGGAAATGGGTGTCTGAAATTCGGGAACCAAAAAAGAAAACCAGAATCTGGCTCGGCTCCTTTGATACGCCAGAAATGGCCGCTCGAGCTTACGACGTCGCTGCATTCTACTTGAAGGGCAAGAAGCATGCGTTTCTTAATTTCCCAGAGCTCATTGATTATCTTCCACGACCCGTTTCTTTGTCTCCGTGCGACATTCAGGCTGCTGCTGCAGAAGCAGCAGTTGCGTGCTATTCTGCATACAGCAATAAAAGAGAAAGGAGAAGCCCAAGAAACCCTCCAGTAAGTAATGAGCATGCAGCCACCTCGTCCTCACACCAACTCTCAGCGACAATTAGCTCAGACTCAAAGAAAGCAACTGCCGAGATAACGGATTCTTATACTAATTCCTCATCAGTTTGTAGATCAACAGAAGGTGCTGGTGACTGTGTAGTGGTGGAAGAGGACTTGTTCGAATCCTTCAACTTATTTACGAATTTGGCAGAAGCTCTTCTGCTTCCTCCCCCTCCTCTGTTCGGTGTAGAAGTAGAGGTAGAGGAGCACGAATTGGAGCAAGGATTTCTTTGGTCTGATTAAAAGGATTCCTTTGATCTGATTATAAAACTTCTCATATATAGTTTGTATAAAATTACAGGGTGTGTGATAAATATCCTATCCAATCCATCATTGTGTACTGGCTACTTCTTGTAATGTTTTATCTTCCATAGATGCTGCTCAGACGATAAAATTTATGAACAGTTATATCTTAAAGCTCTCCGTTATTTTTGTTTTTTTCCTGTGCTTTCAATTACAGTAAACTCGTGATGAAGGTATGGAGGTGTCAGATAAGAGGTAATCTTTATTGCGAAAAGGGCCTTTATTTATTTTTTTAAATTTAAAAAAATTATGCACGCAAAACTACAAAATATGTCATCTTTAAATCTACCCAAATATATGGAACAGCCATCTACAAAATATTTTTTCATATCTTTCAGTAAGAAGAATGTGAAAGTGTATCAAAATTATTTTGTTATAGAATTTAAAAAATATATATTATTTTCAAATTTTTTTTTTTTTTTTTTCATATAATTTTAAGTTATATAGTAAATTCTTAATAAAATATTTTTACTTTATGTAAATAGTCATTAAAATTTTCATATTAATTGTAAGAATATTCATTCTTTTCAACCATTTTAGCTAAATTCAATATCTTTTATACGAATATTCATTCTTTTCAACAATTTTAATAAAATTTAATTGACAACTTTAACTAAATTCAATTGACACCCTGAGTAGGCTTAATGGTTAAGAACATGTGTTTCCTCCTAAGAAATCACAAGTTCAAATCCAGAAAGGGTTAGAGTATGTATACCTCCATAAACTTTACTAGTCAAATTGCTGTATAAATGGTTATTATTATTATTATTATTATTATTATTATAAATGATGTTAAAATACTAATATGATTCCTCTCAACAACTTTAACTAAATTCAATTCACAACTCACTTAAAAATTTAAATTTGAATAAATTTTTTTGAATATCAAAAGTATATGAATGATATTAAAGTACTAATATGATGCAGCAACCAAAAAAACTAAAAAATACCATATTGAATATTGAAAAATTGGAAATATCAAAAAAAAAATAATAAAAAATATCACACTCATAAATAATTAGAAATATATCATTTATTTGTTTAATTTATATAAAGCATATTTAAAAAGGTTCTAGCATATAATCTTTGGAGGTACAAATATTTAGGAATTTATCACACTCATAAATAATTAGAAATATAGCATTTATTTGTTTAATTTATATAAAGCATATTCAAAAAAGTTTTAGCATATAATTTTTGGATCAAATTCCTCAAAGTATAATTATTTCTTCAAATTTATTATATATATATATAGATAAAGCCATTAATACAACATTAAATTGATTATATTTTCAATTTTTTTTTTCAAAAAAAAAAAATATTATATTTCATATAAAAATATATACATATTATTGTACTTTATAAAAAAAAGTGTCCTTTTTTCCACATTTCTATCTTTATCCCTCAATTTTTATTTTTATTTAAAAAAAAAAAAATCTCCCCTATTAAAAAACTATCATTCCTTAAAAAAACATTTCATAAAAAAAAAAATTTCACATATTTTCTAGCATTTTATATTTTATTAAAACAATAAATATAAACATTTTAGAGTTATAAGGACATGTCCTCACACAATTGAAAGCAACGAAGAATACAAAAAAAAATGATAGGAATCTAATAAACCCCCAACAAAAAAGTAAAACCGTCAAGGTTACCTATTGTTAGGGACAGTTATATATTGGAGAAGCTACACATTAAATTCAATTAATCTAATTAATGAGCATTCTACGAATATGGAACGAAGTTGCATACATACCATTACCTTGGCAAAACATTACCAAAAAATTGTATTCACGCCTTAACCATATTAAACATTACCCAAAAAAAAATTGCACATCACATACGTAGGGAAGATGCTAAGTTTTTTTGCAAAGTCTAATACATATTGCATGAGAGGTGTGGATTTTATTTTTTTAAAATTACATGATGATTTCGATTTCAAGATTAAGTGTTTGGGGTAGCAGTTGGATTGGTTGGGAGGTAGGTTTTGGAACTTTAATATAGTATGGATTTATAGTGAAAACCACTTCTTTGTTATTGTATCAAATGGCATGTAGTTATAACTATTATAACAAGTGGGATTAATATGGATATCCATTGTTGTTGTTAGTTATAACTATGGTAACTTATGTGATTAAAATGGATATATATTTAAGTAATGATTTAGGGTTTGGTTAAGGTTCAACAATACTATAATGATGATGTTTTTGTTTTAGGTTATTGATAAGGCATTGGTAATAGATAAGAATTTGATTTACAATTTTATATTGTTATTATAATGATACATTGTGACCACCTTGTGCCACCCTTCAAAATTTTGTTGTTTCTAATAGTGTGTATTTATCATTCACTACATTATAATTTCTTTATTCATGTGTTGAAGATCATTATTTAATCTTTTCTATAATTGAATATTATGTTATATGAAAATTATGCTAAGTTAATTGTATATCGTTTTACCTTTCCATCTTAATTCATGATTATCTTTAAGTAAACTCACTAGATACATGCTTTGGGTGAGATTGCTCGTTCTCCTTCAAGAGTTAAATCTCCCAATATCCTTTAGTGATGAAGAAAACAACTTTTTGGAAAACTTACAAGGATTCCGAGTCTTATATTTTGATTAGACAAATGGTTTTGTTGTTGAGATGAGAAGGAAAATTATGAGGTCGTTTTCATCTAATGAAGATATATAAGACTATTTTGACAAACAAGAAGATGCTCTTTCTTATGAAGATGTTGAGGTTTCGAACATGGTAGTGGAAATATTTAAATATTTGTACTTTGAGACTCATGTTTATGTTAATGTTTGGTGTAAGTTACATGTGTTGATCTATGAAGGGATAACATGTTGATGTTGACACAACTTACTTATACTAAGAGGGGGGGTGAATCAATGCAATACTTCTTTTTCGTTTCTTATTGTATCTATCAATTTATTACTTCACTAATCATAAGCAATTAATGAGAAATGTATGCAAAAACATACAATCCATCGTACACATAGATTTAAAGTGGAAACCCAATTGGGAGAAAACCATAAAAATTTATCTTTATAAATTCATGTAGGCACCAATTTGTAGGAGACACCAATCTCCTCAGTTGAGCACCAACTTAGCAATTCATGTAGGCACCAATCCCCTTAGCTAAGCACCAACTCAACAAGATGTAGGCATCAACCTACTGGCGACACCAATCTCCTCAAACTGTTAACAATACCAAATTGTCTCTTTGCTTCAAGCCTTCACCTGCAAAAATCTGTTGCTCTGTCTTTGTTGTTACAACACTCTCCACCAGTTCACAATCTGCATGGCTTCATATGTTCCTTTAACCTTGCACCTCCCAACCACCCTTAGACAATCGCATTTCCATCTCTTTCATTCTCTCGCATCCTCGAACCTCGAAGCCTCGGAGATTCACTTCCTCATCCTTACATTCCTCACACACACTCAAAGGGTTTCATGCATCATTATTTATACATTCCATGCTTCCATGGATTTGTCCACATACCAAAAATAATTGATCTCATGGGGTCAGCTCCATATCCTCAGATTCTCCTTCAAATTAGGTTGTTAAACACCTCCATGAAATCCAGTCCCAAATTCCTTCTTTCACACGTGATTTTGTTCACTGGTTATAGAATAACCCTGACACTCAACAATAGTTGGATCAAGTCATGATTGAATGTCAACCAACAATATGTTCTTTTCGCATCAAAACATTAACCGTGCCATTGGGCTCTCGTGCACACATCACAAATCTCAACACTCAACAACTATCAGATCCAGTTCTTGATTCAATCTCGTCCATCGATTGTTCGTTGGTCATTGCAACCTCATCACAAGGATCATCGAGCTACCAAGCCCTTAGGCCTTCAACCATGCACTCACAAACCATATTCCCCGATCTTATATGTCGGCCTCTCTGAGCCATCTGGGCATTGGCCTCATCAGATCACAACTTTGTATTGTTCCTATGTTTTCCCTGATCAGGTATACACTACTCATCGGACTATTGATACCATTGGGTCACCAGGATACCAGGCCCCCAGCCCTTCAACCATGTTCCTTTAACATTTATTTTGAGTTGTTCTCAGTTGTCATATCATCTCAAATCGAATCTCGACCATCGATTTGGTTTCCTTGATATCACGACCACCTGTCTCACTGACCTACTAGGTCATCGAGCCCTCAAAAACTTTAGCACTTCACATTTGATCATTTATCTGATATCCTGTATACTGATATGATGTGGAAGATGACGTAATATCGATGTGGACTCCTTCTACATGTATACTAGATGACTTGGCATCGGTACATGGCTTGACACATGGCACTGCACGTGGTTGTTGACATTACCTACATGTGAACCCCTCCTATGTGTGCTGGATGATTTGGCTGTTGTCATGGATTTGACATGGATTTTGCATGGTAGATGTCATGGAATTTCCATTGGCCCACTCGGGCACTAGGCCCATGAAAAATTTAATATTGTGCAAACAAATCCTTTTGGTACGTTATTGGAACCTTGTGGAACCGTGATACTAGATGATCAACCCACCGACCTTCAGAACTTCAACATTGTTCTAGCACTCAGATTTCTTCCGATCTAGTATGGAATCTTGTCCATACTCTGAGTTCCATCCAGTGGGTCATCGGGACCACCAATCTACCTAGGCATTGGTCCATCGAGCCATCGGGCCCCAGAACTTCAACACAATAACACTCTTCCAAATATTCCAATATCTGACATGCTAGTATGTTGGGCCCCACCAATGAGGAAACAGACCTCTGGGTCACCAGAACTTCTAACACTATATTTCACCTTATTTTCCCTGATCTGGTATCTGATATGATGTGGCCTCCTCATGGACAATCGTTCTAATTTGGGTGCTATTATGGAGATAACATGGTGGATGAGGTGGCCTCCTCATGGATGATGTTATGGTGATGACATATCATGGGACATGGTGTTGATGTGGCATCAACCACCAAACGACCGGTCCATCGAGGCATCGGGCCACCAGACCCTCAAAACCTTCAACATGGCATTGATATTTTGATCTCATTAGCCAATATCTAATATGTCGATATTGGACTACCAAGGCACTGGGTTATAGAGCCACCAGGGTATCGGCCCACCAAGTCCCCGAAACTTTAACACTATGCTCTCATGCGATATATGATAGTTGATATACACTGGGCCCCACAACTAAAAGTTAACGCCTTGCACAGAGTTTTGTGGCTCTTCCATTCACATTCAAACTATGTTACTTCACTTTTTTTATTATAAACACATCGAAAAAAAAATTATGTGTGCATGTGGGATATTTTCTTCTCTCATGTATGCTTCGATCATGTTAACTGGTCCATCGGGTTTTCCTTTACCAGGTCCATGGCTCTATTCCACCTTCAACTCACTCAATATGCCTCCTCAATCTTGTCCCTCTATTATTCTTCAATGAGGTCGCCTCGTCTGGCCTTTAGATTGATTGGTCACAGTCATCCTGCCTTCATACAAAGCTTCATCACTAGACAAAACCTCATCAATGCACAAAACATTCTCTCATTCTTGATTTAGGGTAAACACATAGATCCCTATACACATAAACTCATTGACGTGACATTCTCAACTTCCTATGTTTGGTTTGATTTGCAATATGGATGATTTTTTTATCTTCTCTTTGTCCCGAGTAGTCTCCTCCTGTCTTTGACATCAATGACAAAAAATTATCCAACAAACTTCCCCTTTGTCATTGATGGAAACCATAGTCAATTTTGATACTCCTTTAATCAATTGCAATCATAGATCTCTCAATTTTTCTCTCATCTAGGTTGAATTATTCCATATCTTTCTTTTTGAAATCTCCCCCTTTCTCTTTACTCTCCCCCTTTGACATCAATGGCAAAGGGAGTTTTTTCCCTTTTCACTTTACTCTTTATTCTCTTCTCTGCGACCAACACCCTTCTCTCTTTCTACAGATCTGCATGAGATTGTAATCCTCTTGTGGTGCTTCAGTGATTAGATGGAATAAGTACCACCCCCAGTTTGTTTTTGAGATACTCAAAGACTTCTCTAGGAAGAGGTTTTGTAAATATATCATCAACATGTTCCTTTCTACCAATATATTCTAGCTTAACATTTTGTTCTGTAACTTGCCCTCTTAAGAAATGGTATTTGATTGGAATGTGATTTTTCTTCGAATGCATAACTGGAATCTTCGAAATGTTTATGTTGTCGGTATTGTTACAAAATATTGATATCGGTTGCTTATATTCTACCTTAATTTCTTGCAATGTTTGTTTCATCGAGAGCACTTGTGTACAACATGTTATTTCTTTTAATGCACCCAACCCCTTAGAGGAACATCTAAGGGATCAAGTGTTGAAGTTTTTCTTTTCCTTGGTTCATTTCTAGTCCATTACTAAGAAAAACCCTCTTCTTCTGCTCACCTTAAGTTTACATCTCACACTGCGTGCTTAAACCAACTAGCGGGGTCCTCCTCGTGACCTCGGGCTAAAAACTGGGAGCTAAAAGCCTGTTTAGAGAAGGTTTCGGGACTTCATGATGCAGGAGCATCGCTCACTCATCAAGCAAGCCAGCACATCGAGCGGAGAACAGCTGGACAACGCCAACACCAAATTTTGAAATAACTTGATATTGTTGCGCCAAACATTGATATGCGAATTTAATGAAGCGCACTTATATTGTAAAAGGGGACCTTGAGCCTTTAAGCTCTCATCCTAAGTAGATAGGAAGGCATTTAATAGATTTAATGCTAGTAGATAGGAATTGATTGTAGATTTGATAGTTGTAGAAATCGAGAGGGAAAACGGAATATAGGCACCCTCCTTTGTACATTGTAGGAGGAGAAAAAAAAAGCATTCAGAAGAGGAGAGCAGAGCAGAGAACTTGTGGAGAACACCCATGTACAGATTGAATTAATAGAAGAAAGACTTTGATTCAGTTTCATGGTTTGTGTTGTTTCTCTGTGTTGATTTTATGCTCATGAAATTTTGCTTTCTGTCATACATTTGCTTTGATATGTTGTGTATGCGGTTTCATAGTTTAGTTGAAGCCTGAGAAAGAAGAGAATGAGTTTCAATTGTTTCTCTGATTGAGCCAGGAGATTCCTGCATAGAGTGCAGTCGAAGTCATCCGCATAGAGTGCGTTGATGAGGCTAGATAGTTAAACTCTTATTCTCGTTCACCCAGGAATTGATTTGGGTTGGTAGAGCCGTGCAGGAGGAGTGCAGGCCGAAGTTGAAGTTTCAGCGGTTAGTCTGAGAAGAAGGAAGGTGCAGACTGCGGTTGCAGGAAGTGCACAAAGTCTGGAAGACTCAACACTTCAAGAGCTGTTGGAGACCAAGTACAAGAAGCGTGTGTAAATTCTCTGAGGGAATTGGAGTTGACAAGCTCAGGAGGAATAGTTCCTTCGTGAGTTCTGGGAGAAGGACCCAGGTGAAGGGATTGAACCAGAAGAAGGTTGGAATGGAAGAAATCCTCCAGGAGGAGAATCCACGGCCAGGGTTTGCAGGATCTTATTCATGAAATTTCGCTAATCGTCAGATCTAGGAGAAGTTGCGCGGGGTTTAATCCTTAGGCGCAGGGAGGAAGGGCCAGAGCCATCGGGATTCGACATATCGGGTTTCCCAGAGGCAAAGGTTTCATAGTATTCGAAATCGCGATTGGCGATTTCCCGATTTAATCGGAGCCGTCGATTTTTATAGGGACAGGTGGCATCCGATCCCGGGAGGTTGGATCTCGGCATTCGGGGTACAAACACAAAGAAATTTTAAACGGCGAATTCGCGATCCGCGAAATTCCGAAGGTGACGTGGCAGCGGGGGGACCCCGAGAGCTAGTGGTGTACAGGTGGCGTTATATCGTGGAATCGGCGTATCGGTGCTCGGAGGTTCGAAATCCAAAGTGTTGCCCTCGCAAATAGCGATATCCCGATAGGGAAAATCCCCGACAGGCTCGAGAACGTTGACCCTTGACCCATCGGGGTTCGGGGTTCGGAGTTGCATGAAGTGCTTGTCGTAAATTTCGTGATAACGCAAAGTTCGATTTCCCGAGGAGACTGCGGGAGATCGTTGGAGTATCCTGTGGGTGACCTAAGGTCCCGATACGGGATTTGGAGGGCGTTATAGCTCTTTGGGCCTAGGTGAAAGAAGGTCCTGGAAGAAGCGGGTTGGACTGTGAGGGTCACGACTTTGCACCAAGTGGTATCAGAGCGGGAGAAGAGCTCTCTTTGTGTTCAATAGCAGAGAGAATAGATTTTCACCATGCCTCCGAGAAGAGGTAGACAATCACCCAATCTAGAGGGGGAAAGGGAATTGTCCAGAGGAAGAGAAATGTCCAGGGAAGGAAGTAACCATGGACATAATGTAGAAATGGAGAGGGAGTTACGAAATCTTCGTGCCAGAATGGAAGATATGGAAGCGGAACATAGGCGCGCAACGCATACTGGAGATCTAAGTGACTCCGAAATTGAAGAGGAAGCTGGACGTGAAGAAGAGGTTGCAGCAGGCAATGCATCAACCGAACGGTTGATTAAATCTATTGCCGGGATGAGTTCCAAGACTAAAATGGACATTCCGACTTATGAAGGAAGCTTGGATGCAGAAGAGTTGCTGGATTGGATCTGAGCACTTGATACCTACTTCGATTATGAAGATATCGAAGAGGATAGTAAAATAAGTCATGTCGTTACCAAATTGAAGGGACATGCAGCCTTATGGTGGGACGAGCTGCAAGCGGATAGACGTTCCAAAGGAAAACAGAAGATTAAAAGCTGGGATCGGATGATCGCGAAAATGAATGCGAAGTTCATCCCGAGAGATTACCAGATCACTCTGTTCAGGCGCATGCAGAACCTGAGATAGAAGATGATGATGGTGAAGGAATAAACCGAGGAGTTTTACAAGCTCAATATGAGAGCAGGTCATCGGGAGAGCGATGATGAAAAGGTGGCGAGATATCTGAATGGATTGAGGTATGAAATTCAGGATGAATTAAGAATGGTTACCATCTGAACAGTTGAGGATGCGTACCAGATGGCTCTGAAAGCTGAGGAGAAGCTGAGCCATAAGCAAAGTCAGCAAGGGCGAGGCAGGAGTCAGCCCAGAGGCAAGGAAATTGCCCAGGAGAGAACTCAGAAGCCCAAGGAGGAGTGGAAGAGACCTCAGGGTAAAGCTGAAAGAGGCGGAACCTCATAGAGGCAGCAATATGCTGAGCCGAGGAGGCAGCATACAGGGCAAGGTGGCGGTTATGATGATACCAACACTTTTCCTCGTACCAGAGGTAGGGGAAGAGGACGAGGTGGAATCATCACATTTTTTACATGTGGGAAGGACGGACATAAAGTCGTTGACTGTCCAGATAGGAAACCTGACAAAGGAGAAGCTCACATCACTGAGGCGCGGGGACGTGATGCTGAGTCAGAAGATGCAGACAGCGGAAGGTCGCTTGGGATGCATAAAATCCTTTTGACACCTGAGAAAGAAGTGGAGAGTGTAGTGCAAAGGAGCAGACTGTTCAGGACAACTTGCACAGCCAGGGACAAGAAATGTAAGGTCATAATTGACAGTGGAAGCACTGATAATCTCGTTTCATCCGAGATGGTGGAAAAGCTGGAGCTGAAAACAACTAAGCACCTGAGTCCATATAAGGTCTCGTGGTTACAGAAAGGACACCAGGTAAGTGTCACTAAACAATGATTGGTTGAATTTAAAATTGGGAATTATCATGATCAGATTTTGTGTGATGTTATTCCCATGGACGTATGTCATATCTTGCTGGGTAGACCATGGAAGTATGACCGAAATGTTGTTCATGATGGGAGGATGAACACCTACACCTTGGAGAAGGATGGGAGGTTACATAAATTGCTTCTGATAAAAGATAAAGAAGTGAAGCCGGAAGTAAGCAGTACCATACTTCTCATGAGTGGGAAGGAGCTTCTCACAGAGATGGAGAAGAATGAAGATCCACAATTCTTTGTGGTCAGGAAGCCAAGAATTGTCCTGACTAGCACAAGAGTGGATGACTTACTAGACGAGATTCAAGAACTGTTGGGAGACTTCGTTGATATTATCGTGGACGAACTACCTCGTTCGCTGCCACCGATGAGGAGTGTGAGTCACCACATTGACCTCATACCCGGATAAATTTTACTGAATAAGGCAACATACAGGTTGACACCTCAGGAAAACGAGGAGGTCAAAAGGCAGGTACAGGACTTGCTGGATAAAGGATTGGTTAGAGAGAGTCTCAGTCCGTGTGTTGTTCCAACAGTACTAAGTCCGAAGAAGGATGGAGGCTGGAGGATGTGTACAGACTCCAGAGCGATAAACAAAATCACCATCAGGTACAGATTTCCACTGCTGAGAATGGATGATCTGATGGATTGCCTGAGTGGGGAAAATTACTTTTCGAAGATTGATCTCAAGAGCGGATATCATCAGATTCGCATGAGAGAGGGCGATGAATGGAAAACAGCGTTCAAGACAAACGAGGGTTTTTACAAATGACTGGTCATGCCGTTTGGTTTGACAAACACATCGAGCACATTCATGAGGATGATGAATGAAGTCCTGAGGGAATTCATCGGGAAGTTTGTTGTCGTATATCTGGACGACATATTGATTTTCAGCAAGACTAAGGCTGAACATTTGAAACATTTGGCTACAGTGATGAGAAGACTACAACAGGAAAAGCTATTGGTCAATATGAAGAAGTTCTCCTTCATGAAGACAAAGCTCATTTATTTGGGCTTTGTTATATTAGCCAATGAGTTGAAAATGGATCCTAAAAAGGTGGAGGTAATCAGGAATTGGCCATCACCCAGAAATGTTTTCGAGGTGAGGAATTTCCATGGATTGGCTAGTTTCTACAGAAAGTTCATTCAGAATTTCAGTGGGATTAGTGCAACAATGATGGACACTGTGAAAAAACGACATAAAGTTTTTCAATGGACAGTAGAGGCTGAGAGGAGCTTCAATCTGTTGAAGCAGAAGATAACAGAGCAACCAATTATGGTGTTTCCTGATTTCCAGAAGACATTTCAAGTGAAGTGTGACGCAAGTGGATATGTCGTAGGAGGGGTCTTAAGTCAGGATGACAGACCAGTGGCATATTTCAGCGAGAAGCTGGATGATGCAAAGATGAAATACTCCACATATGATAAAGGGTTTTATGCCATCATACAGGCATTAAAGAAGTGGAGGCATTACTTGATACCCAAGGAATTTGTTCTGTATAGTGATAATCATGCGTTGCAGTTTGTAAGTCAACAGGAGAAGTTGAACCAGAAACATGCAAAATGGGTAGAGTACATGCAAAATTTCACGTTTGTGATTAAACACATTTCAAGAACTGCTAACAAAGTGGCTGATGCTTTGAGCAGGAAATGTTTGTTGCTGCAGGAGTTCAGAGTCAAGACGTTGGGTTTTGATAATCTGAAAGACATGTATGCCGGAGATGCAGACTTCAGAGAAGCTTATGAAGCAGCTGAGAATCTAGTTCTCAGAGACCGTAGTCCATGGATAGATTTCCTGATCTAGGAGGGATTGTTGTTTAGGGGCAATCAAATATGTATTCCGAATTGCTCGATGAGGGAGAATTTGGTGAAGGAAAAACATAGTGGAGGATTAGCAGGTCACTTTGGACATGATAAGACGTTCGCCAAGCTGAGCGAATCATATTTTTGGCCGGGGATGCGCACTGATGTCAAACTATTTGTTGACAGATGTAGGATTTGTCAACATTCGAAGGGCCGGAAGCAGAATGCTGGTTTTTATCAACCATTGCCCATACCCGAGAGACCGTGGGAGGCGATCAACATGGATTTTGTTCTGGGATTGCCGAGAACACAAAGAGGAGTTGATTCCATCTTTGTAGTGGTGGACAAGTTTTCGAAGATGGCACATTTTATTCCGTGTCAGAAGACCAACGATGCGACGCACATCGCGAACTTGTTTTTCAAAGAGGTTGTTAGATTGCATGGATTGCCGAGAAGCATAGTCTTGGATCGGGATACGAAATTCATAGGTCATTTTTGGAGGACGCTATGGAAGAAGCTCGGAACTAACTTGGCGTTTAGTTCGACTTATCATCCGCAGATGGATGGGCAGACCGAGGTGGTCAACAAAAGTTTGGGAGACTTGCTGAGGAGCTTGGTGATGGAACACCACAGTAGTTGGGACCAGATATTACCACAGGCAGATTTCGCATACAATGATTCTGTGAATCGAAGTACAGGCAAAAGTTCGTTTCAGATTTTATATGGGACACAGCTGAGAGGAGTTTCTGAACTCAGGGAGTTAGAACAGGTTGCGACTAGCAGTGCTAGCGTAGAAGAGTTCGCTAAGGCGATGCAAGAACTTCACGCGAAGGTGAAGCAGCGACTGCAGAAGTCTAATCAGGAGTACAAACGCAAAGCCGATCAGCGGAAAAGACAGCTTCAGTTCGAAGTTGGGGATATGGTTCTGGCACACCTGAGGAAAGAAAGGTTCCCAAGGGGAACATATAACAAGCTCAAGATGAAGAAAATTGGGCCATGCAGAGTCCTCAATAAATTCGGGGAGAATGCATACGAGCTTGAGTTGCCGGATGGCATCGGGATATCTCCGATTTTCAATGTTTCGGATTTATACCCATATAGGGCTAGAGAAGCAGATGTTGAAGATGAAGAACCAGTGGTCCAGTGGCAGAAGCAGATGCCAGTAGCTGAAAAGTCGCAGACGGAATGTATACTGGACAAACGAGTAGGAAAGAAGACCAGGCGAAAGCAGTATTTTGAATACCTGGTGAAATGGAAGAATCACCCTGTGGAGGATGCTAGCTGGGAAACTGAGGAAACTTTACAGAAGCATGGACACACTGTGCAGGAGCTCATGGACAGGAGCCCATGAAAATTTTCAAGTATAGGAGTATGATGCAGGAGCATCGCTCACTCATCAAGCAAGCCAACACATCGAGCGGAGAACAGCTGGACAACGCCAACACAAAATTTTGAAATAACTTGATATTGTTGTGCCAAACATTGATATGTGAATTTAATGAAGCACACTTATATTTTAAAAGGGGACCTTGAGCCTTTAATCTCTCGTCCTAAGTATATAGGAAGGCATTTAATAGGTTTAATGCTGGTAGATAGGAATTGATTGTAGATTTGATAGTTGTAGAAATCGAGAGGGAAAACGGAATATAGGCACCCTCCTTTGTACATTGTACGAGGAGAAAAAAAAAGCATTCATAAGAGGAGAGCAGAGCAGAGAACTTGTGGAGAACACCCATGTACAAATTGAATTAATAGAAGAAAGACTTTGATTCAGTTTCATGGTTTGTGTTGTTTCTCTGTGTTGATTTTATGCTCATGAAGGTTTGCTTTCTGTCATACATTTGCTTTGATATGTTGTGTATGCGGTTTCATAGTTTAGTTGAAGCCTGAGAAAGAAGAGAATGAGTTTCAATTGTTTCTCTGATTGAGCCAGGAGAATCCTGCATAGAGTGCAGTCGAAGTCATCCACATAGAGTGCGTTGATGAGGCTAGACAGTTAAACTCTTATTCTCGTTCACCCAAGAATTGATTTGGTTTGGTAGAGCCGTGCAGGAGGAGTGCAGGCTGAAGTTGAAGTTTCAACGGTTAGTCTGAGAAGAGGGAAGGTGCATATTGCGGTTGTAGGAAGTGCACAAAGTCTGGAAGACTCAACACTTCGAGAGCTGTTGGAGACCGAGTGCAAGAAGCGTGTGTAAATTCTCTGAGGGAATTGGAGTTGACAAGATCAGGAGGAATAGTTCCTTCGTGAGTTCTGGGAGAAGGACCCAGGTGAAGGGATCGAACCAGAAGAAGGTTGGAACGAAAGAAATCCTCCGGGAGGAGAATCCACGGCCAGGGTTCGCAGGATCTTATTCGCGAAATCCCGTTGATCGTCAGATCTGGGAGAAGTTGCGCGGGGTTTAATCCTTAGGCGCAGGGAGGAAGGGCCAGAGCCATCGGGATTCAACATATCGGGTTTCCTGGAGGCAAAGGTTTCATAGTATTCGAAATCGCGATTGGCGATTTCCCGATTTAATCGAAGCCGTCGATTTTTATAGGGACAGGTGGCATCCGATCCCGGGAGGTCGGATCTGGGCATTCGGGGTAAAAACAAAAATAAATTTTAAACGGTGAATTCGCGATCCACGAAATTCCGAAGGTGACGTGGCAGCGGGGGGACCCCGGGAGCTAGTGGTGTACACGTGGCGTTATATCGGGGAATCGGCGTATCGGTGCTCGGAGGTTCGAAATCCAAAGTGTTTCCCTCGCAAATAGCGATATCCCGATAGGGAAAATCCCCGATAGGCTCGAGAACGTTGACCCTTGACCCATCGGGGTTCGGGGTTCGGAGTTGCACGAAGTGCTTGTCGTAAATTTCACGATAACGCAAAGTCTGATTTCCCGAGGAGACTGCGGGACATCGTTGGAGTATCCTGTGGGTGACCTAAGGCTCCAATACGGGATTTGGAGGGCGTTATAGCTCTTTGGGCCTAGGTGAAAGAAGGTCCTGGAAGAAGCAGGTCGGACTGCGAGGGTCACGACTTTGCAGCACTTCATAACTCCCGAACTTCGGGAGTTCCAACGACGTTGCATGACGTTCCTCCCGAAGGTCGAATTCCCAGATCATCGAACAACAGAGGGAATCAATGGTCCACATCATCCGCCGAGATCCTACGGTTTAAAAGGGGGCTTCAGGCTTCGGAGATATTTCCCACTGCACCACACAATATCCCCAGAGTGACAAACTGGCGAAGTTACGAAGGGCCTCAAGATTGCTCCACATGGCCTTGATCATTCGACGATCGACAATCGATGTTCTACGTTGAATGTTGATGTTCGACATTCGACAATCGGTGATAGACGTTGAATGTCTCTCCACTATACTATGCCCCAAATCTCCCGAAGTCTCGAAGTCCCGGTCGCATTACCAACCACGTTGGCTAGGTGGGCATGAACCAAAGGCTATCACGTGGCGAGGGCCAGGGGTGACACATGTCCTCATTGGGGTGTGACACATCTCATTCTCTAATAGACATAAGGGGTCTATGAATCGTCTATATCTTGGTGACACGTGGCATGCGTAATGTGGGTCCATTTCACCTTGAATGACGTCAGGATCCCACATCATCTTGGACTGATAGCTTCCCAGCCCTTCGATCTCAAGATTAGTAAGAGTCCATGTAGTCCTCAGATCCACAACCTCCATTACTTCAGGGTTTCAACCTTCAAGGAGTTCACAATGTAACTTCCTCATTTTCCTCGGAGCGGTCAGCGTTGGGCTGACCTTGAGCTATATCCAACGACTAGGGGAGATCCCAAAGGATCCTTATATCTACGGTTCTCGTCTCTTCGTTGCTTCGAAATTTAGAAACTTTGGCGTTGAACCACCTCTATCCTCACGAAGTGGTCAACGTCGAGCTGACATTGGCAGGGATTCGATGGTCAGGGGAGCTCCCGAAGGATCCTTATATCTACGATTCTTGTCTCTTCGGGACTTCGACGTTTGGGGAGATTAATGTCTTATCCTTTCTAGTCTCCCGTAGTAGAACTTTTATGAAGTTCCCTCAACATGGATCCAATGGTCAATGGGTCTCTCGAATACCCTCGAATCGATGGCTCACGATAACTCACGATGGTTAAAGGGGTCAAGCTTTAGCGGTGGCAAGTCTATTTGCCACAATTACGGAAATTACCAGGTGTCGGTTGACCTCGTGGAAAATCATGACAGCCTGTCGCCTTCGGTCAGTTTACAAAATGGTAAGGTCATGATACTCTGGAGCTCCGAACTCTCGGATTTTCGAAGCTAGAAGGACTTAGCTCCTTTATGGTCTAACACTAAGTTCCCAGACCTTAGTCGCATGGGTCCTTCGAAGACTCTCATGGGCTACACACTAATTCTTTTAGTTGTAAAGGAGTTAAGGATATGAACATGATCCCTTGGTCATATTAAGAGGAGTCTGAAGGAAATTCCCTTCTTCCACATGGTTTGAACTTTACATTCCCACTAAGGTAGGTCCAAGGGGTCGGAAGGACTTCAACATTTCAACAAGTCCTACCCTGATTCTCGTGCAGATTCCCATCCCATGAATCTCTAGTGGCTAGGATGAGGTGAACACAGGACCATTTGGAAATAGGGATTCATAGAGAGACAATACATAATTCTACCTTTAATCATTCAATAGAGAACTCAGTCATAACCATATACATGCATTCAATCACTATTTCAATTTCAACACACAGAGTATGAAAATACTTATCAGAAGACCAGAGTTTGTGAAGCGACTGTTGAAAAGAGTGTTTGTTTCCACCCAACCATAGGCACAACCACTCTTGACATATTTACCACTGGCCACCCCTAGCTAGACCATGACGCTCTGAGAGAGACTCTTTCCTCTTGCTCAATGACAGTAGAGGATGAAGGTTACTCTCCACCTCCTACAGGATCTTGGAAACTAGTTTTCTCTATAACAAGAAAGAAGGTCTGCTCGAGTACTTCCGCAGTCACTTGTCAGCCTCGTTTATCAGCTTGTAACGAAAAACCATGCCCATGGCTTCTTGAACCCAGAACAAGCTTATTTCCTAGTTCTTCCTCGAACCAGAGAACTGCAAAACGCTCTTTCAACTCTGCTCTCTTCGCATATCCGCTTGCTCTCCTTTCACCTCTGCCCACGAATGACCTCTTCCTTTCCTTTCTCGGCAAGGTTGCATGGGTCTGAATCCCTAGCTCATGGTCAAGTCTAAAAGTCTAACAGATGGATACTCTGCCCATCTCCTCATTAACTCTTGAGGAGGGCCTTCCAACTAGTAGCTTGACCGATAATTCATTTTTGGGTCAGAGGACTGTTGAGTAATTACATCCAGTAAGGTACAGGTCTGGTGAGGGTCATCTCAACCATTCTTTGTTTTCCCTCACCATCTCTCTCATAACATCCATGGTCTATCTTGGAAAACTCCCCCCTTTCAGCAGTTGTGCAACACATATCCAATTTCTATTAATAACAAAAAATTCATACATTGACCTTTTATACAAAGGTTCATCAAATCAAACATTCACACATATTTAGTCTGCCATATTCTCTTGGCCAGTTATAGTTATATTTACAAAATGGGGGAAACATGGGTATTACAATCCCCTCCCCCTTAAAGGAACATTGTCCTCAATTTTCTATCTGTCGATGTGCTCTGTATGTACAGAAGTAACCAAAAATGGATATGCATGTTTCATGGCATCCTCCATTTCCCATGTAGCCTCATCTAGGCCAAAGTGTTTCCACTGCACCTTGACCTGTGCAATGGTTTTGTTCCTGAGTGGGGTTTATTTCCTGTCTATTATGCATTGAGGTTCTGGCAGGAATTCTCCCTTGGGTTCCACCTAAATCACAGACCAGTCAATTATATGATTAGAATCATGTACATACTTCTTTAATAAATAAACATGGAAAACATTATGTTCCTTCACTGTGGGAGGAAGTGCTAACTGATAGGCTATTGGTCCCATTCTATCCAAAACTTCAAAGGGTCCACAATACCGAGGTGCCAGCTTGGCACAAGCTCCCATCCTCAAAGAGATTTTCCTGGCTCTAACTCAGAGATACACATGATCCCCTACTTTTAACTCTCTAGGAGTCATTTTCATGTCTGCATAGCTCTTTTGTCTATCCTGAGCTATCTTCAAATTTTGTCTGATCTGAATTACTTGTTGTTCCATTTCCTTTAGCATATCTGGCCCAATTGTAACTATGTCTATTGGGTTGTTCCATTTGATTGGAATCTTTCATTGTCTTCCATAGAGGGCTTCAAAAGGGCTCATTTTTAATGACTCTTGATATCCATTGTTGTAGGCAAATTCTACCAGTGGTAGGTAGTGTTAGCATTGAGAATCACCCTCAGACTGTTAGAGGATAAGCCTAGTACCCATCAAAATGTGAATGTATTAAAATGGTTTGAGTAGGTGGATCAACAAGACTTTAAAGAAAGGAAACGACAACGGATATCACTGTAGAGTAGCGATGGACCATTGGGACATGGAGTCATAAATAGTCTACTCATTGAAGGAATTTAAGCTCCCTATGAGACAAAAGATTTGTATAATGATGAAGGGAAGAATAAGAGAATAACAAACGAATATTAACTAAGCAGAGATCATCTCTGCAAAGAGAATTTAGATGTGCATGAATAGCAAACAATGATAAATAGGCAAGATTACAACAGATCATCTACCGCATCAGGAATCTAATAATCAAAGGAAAATTTTAATCCTTAAAATCTACAATACATTCAAACAAGATGAAGAATAGAACATAGTACATAGAATTTAGATCTGTATGAACAATAAACAATGATAAATAGGAAATCTTATAGCAGATCCTCTACCGCATCGAGAATCTATCAATCAAAGGAAAAATTTAATCTTTAAAATCAACAATATGTTCAAACAAGATGAAGAATAGAACAAAGAACATAGAAGACAAATCTAATGAAACAACTCATATGAATCTTTAATAACAATACAATTTACAACTACATGCCCCTCCGGCTTACAAACTGAAATATACAGTCATAAACGTTTCTCAAAACCTACTCTAGTCTGGGATGAACCCCCCCTCCTCTTACATCATTCATCAGATGTATTTATAATCAAAACAAAAGACCACCACTAGGAGTGCACGTTGGCCTTCCTATCCTATGATTTTCCAATGTCGTGTGTATTCTCTTATTTGTCTTGTTCCTCCTATCAGAAGGAAACTCTGGTTAGTATGGGCCTACAGGAAAAACTTCCCTCTGCAGTACTTCAGGTTGACATTTTTTTGTCTCCTTGGCTAGACCCTCCATGCTTCCATTTAAGGGGGGAGTCAATTTTTCAACCACTAGTCCTTCTTTCATTAACTGATTTCTCCTTGGGATTAGGACGAGGCCTTACGCCTAGTTTGTTTCCATGTGTTGCTCTCAGATTGGGCCCTATATAAGCACGGGATTATAGAAGTTGTCAAGGGTGGTTTGGATCCACACCGCTCCGACCCCCACAATCCACCACCAACTGCTACGTACCTCTTCCGCTATACCATGGTTTCGATTGCAAGACCGCTCTAGAATTTTATCGTTTGAGCATGTTATGTCCCCGTAATGAAATGTGGTCGTCGATCTGCTGCAATATCTCGAATCTGGTGTGGTGGCCTGACGTCATTGCGTTGCCAAAACTACTAATGGATGAACACCATGTATCTTCGACACTTAGGCACTTCGAGCTTCGAGAGTTCTGGATTGTGAAGCATGAAAAAATCTCGGAGTGGTACGAGCCCAGAGTGACATGGAAGCCTAAAATGAATGTTATGCATCCTCAAAGGATAAGTGCCATGTGTTGAGTTGGTAAACACCCACTGAGTGGTAGGGCCTGAAGCGATGTGGAAGCCTGACGTCACTTTGAGACTTCGACTCTTCGGGACTTCGGGATGTTTGGATGGAAATCCCCCAAAGTAACTTTCTCTCGGTTGATGTGGAAGCCTCTCGCTACTTCATGACTTCAGAATGTTTGGATGCAAATATCTCACAATAACTTTCTCCTGGTTGACGTGGTGACCTCTTGTTACTTCGGCGCTTCAGGCTTCGAGAGATTTTGAATGGAAGCATGAATATCTCCCGAAGTGACTTTATTTTAGTTGATGTGGCAGCCTCTCGTTACTTCGTCACTTCGGGCTTTGAGAGCTTTTGAATGAGGGCATGAATATCTCCTGAAGTCACTAGTACATATTGTAAAAATTCCGACGTTTTATTTGCGGCGTTATGGACAAAATTGTCCATATTGTCGCAAAATAGAGGAAATTTAAAAAAAAAAAAATTCATATTGCCCGATAACGTCGGTCTTGCCACGTTGACGTCTCTCTTGCCACGTTAACGTCTCTCTTGCCACGTTTTCCACCGAAACGTCTCTCTTTCCACATTTGTGACATAGACGTCATTCTTGCCACATTTGTGAAGATTGATTATCATTCTTGCCATAGACATTAACATCGTTCTTGCCACAAAATATAGTCATTTATATGTTGTAACAATGAATTATCTACAATAGATTCAGATTATCAGTGTTTCCCAGACTAGCCAAGTTAGAAACATTACATCATCTTATTGCAGGTTATCCATAGTTTGGGAGGAGGAGCGATTTGGCTAAGAGGATTTTGGATTTGTTCTAAGGGGGGCAATTTACCTTTCTCTGTAGGGCCGTGGCACTAGGAGGTTGGCTGGGATTTATTGAGGGCCGAACCCTCTCTTTGATGAGCAGTGAGACCATTGTGAGGGAGCCATGAGGTTTGGAGCAGGCCGCATGGCCCTTGAGTAGGCTGCATGGGATAGAGGAGAGCCACGGGCCCCTTATTGCTGAGTAAAGAGGGTTTGAGAGGGCTGTAGGCCCATCTAGTTGAAGCCGTGGGGTTTGGTGAGGACCGAGAGTCCATTTTCCAAGTCGTGAGGGTAAGAAGGAAGGTCGTGGGGCCTCTTGCAGATTCGTGGAGGCTTTGGAGGAGGGCCGCAGCCCTGTTCTATGCATTTGGAGGATCGAAGGAGGCTTGGGGAGCTTGGAGCAGCTCAGAAACACTTGTTGGGGTGAGAGTGGCATTATCCATGTTTTTTTTGAGTTTTGCGGTATTTTTATTGATGTATTACAACTGTTGTAGCAACCAATAGTTGTTTATTCTTGTTGTGTATCAGATTCCATGCATAATAAAATGCCAAAGTTGTCTCTGACAGAATTTACGAGAGCAACCATAACACCAAAATTACACATAAAATAATATTATATTACTATATTGTTACACACATACATAGCTACATATATAGCTGGATTCAGATCCAACTAACTCCACTCTTGAAGGGATAGGTTGAGAGAATATCTCAACATCCTCCTACAAATCTTCAAACCAATCTCCAACTCAACATAATCATTAATTCTAACACCCTCCCTTAATGATTACATTACAAATAAACCACATATTACAATTCTCAAATTACAACATATATCTCTGTCTGATCTGGTCTTCATCAGCACTCTCACCCACTCTGAAATCTCCCGGTTTACGCTCTTTCTTCTCCACAACTTCGAGCCTCCCTCTCGACTCATTTAAGATAAAAACACTTCTGACCATATTTGATGAATTTGTAGGATCAAAGATTCTTGACACCCCCGAAGAAGAGTCTAGATACTAAACCACCTTATTGAAATACTTCCATCTGTGAAATAACCCCGAAGAATAAATTTCAATAGTTTTGTAGAAAAGTACTCTAGTTACGGAATGTATTCAGCAATCAATCCTCCAAAATGAACTTCTACACACACATACAATTTTTTTCAAACAAATAATACAATAATAACACCACACAAAATTTCAAGAACATTAGAAACACTTTACTGTGAATTTCAGGACTGAAGATCTGGCCATAAAGCCCCGTAAATATTTTTCTATAATCTGGCAGCAATCTTCAAGCGCGAGTCCATGCAACGAGTCCTTCACAGCACAGTCTCCAGCCTCCAACAATAATACGACTTGCACATCTCCCCACAATGATCCCACACATGCAAAGATATTCTGTAACACTCGGCCAGGCACACACGCAGGTCGTGTAGCTCCACGCTGCCCTTTGCTCACGCAGTGCATCTCATCCAGAAACAAATTAATGGATTTGGACTACACCTCTGCCATCACGCTGATGTTGATCCCATATAGCGATTTTCTCCTTTGAATCGTGCATAGCCATTGTGATTGCCTGCGCCACAACAACCACCTCGCCTGTTAGATACCCTCTTCCTTGGCGATTATTCCAAAGATCTACATGCAAGGCATGTCGCTATTGTTTCTATTTCTTTCTCGTTGGAGATAGGAAGCTGAATACTTCATGGATCTGTCCACGTAGTCTTCTGTTTAAATAACAATCTGAACTCTCTACAGTTACTCGGAAATCGCTGCTTCCAACAGATATGAGGTCAACGGTTCCTTATTCTTCAGCACAACACACAACACTCAGCACACAAAAACCTTCACTTGGAATCCTACTCCTACACTCTAAAGAATATTACAGTTCACGCTCTCACATCTTCCTGGGCATTCCCGTGAGGGATTAAGCCTAGCCAAGCTCTGATACCATGTCAGAATTTACGAGAGCAACCATAACACCAAAATTACACATAAAATAATATTATATTACTATATTGTTACACACATACATAGCTACATATATAGCTGGATTCAGATCCAACTAACT
>JZKD02S1876406.1:369752-381374 GCA_000966675.3 Picea glauca | reverse complement strand
GCGAAAATTGGCCTCGGCCTTATCCCTTTTTGAGACATGTCATTTGGGTAAGGTAAACCACAAACCCTGGTAGACAGCTTAATAGATCTGTGAACCTCACCATTGAACCAAGACCTAGTTGGCCTATTGTTGTTTCTGAACTTACCCTTGCTGTTTCAATCTCTTTTTCCTAATAAATATTATCTGATGTCAATTGACTAATTTGGATAAGATTTTTCTATTCTCATTCAAAAACCAAAATCAGAAAATCTAGTTGAAAATGTTCATGACTTTTACAGTTGTTGGAAAGATGAGGGTTGCTAAAGAAGAGTCTAATGGGGCATTCAACACCTATAATGGATCCTTAATTTATAATATTTTTGTATTGTAACTGAGCACCATTTCCTTCATGTTTTCACTGTTGTTTTCAGTCATTTGAGGTAACCGTTTGTCATTATATGCATGCTTTTTTAAATCTCATTTGTTGTTTTCTAGTGTTCAATTTACAAGTCATGCAAATTGTAACCTTTTTTTTGTCCCATATGGTCTACAGTTTGGGTGATAGTTTGATAGTTTAATAAAATCAATCAATCTATCTATCTCCGACTGCTTAAGAACTACTTTAGGATATTCTTCTTTTTTGCAGCAATATCTCTGTAGTTTGACAAGAGTTTTTTCTTTGAATATTCAACTAGTTATCCTTGGTTCATGGCTTTGCGACTTGTCACAAGATTGATACGAAGTACGAGAAAAGAAAAGCACAAAAAAGGTATTTATTGCAAAATCAAGTTTATCCTCTGGACTTTTCTGTGATTTGTTTCGTAGATCTTGTGACTTGCTTATTAATTTAATTGTCTTCAATTTTTCACCTACTAAGCTTGACTTCTTCAATATGTGGGTGGATGCAGAGACCAAGGGGTTTGAAGGCCATGGGAAACTTTGAGACTGACTCTGACTAGAATTCTAACGTGGCATACACATGTATCAAGCTTTCTGTGAATTCCCTTGGCATTATTTGTAGTTCAAAGAGAGTGAACTACAAATGGTCTTGGTGAGATTCCACCACTTGTTTTGTGTGTCCTGATTACAGGGTTAAAACTTCATTCCTATTTTTATAGTAGTACATTTGTTATCTGTGACAAGAAATTTAATTTTAAGCTTGCAATGTTTCAGGTGCTTCTGATTGGAGGCACCTTCTCCATGTACGCAGGTGAAGTACTCCCTGTAAATCTGTAGAAATTTGTAGCTGCTATACATAATTCAAATATTTGAATATGTATTCCAAACAAGGACAAACCGTTTACAATAAATTGATTCTTTCTAAATTTTCACAGTTAGAAAATGATACAATAGAAAATGATAAAACCGCTACTGAGATCTGGAACTTCCTGTAGCACCTTTAAGGCCACAATTTGATCATGAACATATAAGTGCTAACATTTTACATTTACGACAATTTCATTTTTAGGGTTTCTAAAGAATAACCAGTGCGCCTCCCTTCATGGCTGCCTCCTGGTGACTCCGTTTTCCATGCTTCCACCTCTGAGAGAAAGCTTATCCCATTAGCTAGCCACTCTCTTAGGGAGCAAATTGTTTCCTTCAAGTTTTCCAAGGCAGAAGGGAGGGCGCACCAACTGGGGTTTGCGCCCTTACTGGTTTCTCCTTTGTTGGGATGAAGTGAGTGCGCCCTCTTCTATGGCTGCACTGGGCTTCTCCCATTGATCCCCAGAGGTCACTCTGAGATAGCCAAAGTCTCTTGGCCACTCTCGGATCATCCCAGTTTGGATCCCCAATTGTTTAGTCACCCAAACCAATGGTGCGCCCCTGAGGAGTTTTTGGTTAGAAGCCGGATTATGGCTTTCGTGGTCACCTTCTCCTGTAGATCACCTTCTTGGGCAGATCACATAAGCTACAAACTGAACTCATTCTGTAGGAAAACTCAAACTGAAAATCACATGCTTACGGAGGGAACTTATTTATGTACATAAACCTACACTAATCTACCTAGCTCAACTCTTTGATCAAGTAATATCAAACTTCCAATGTAACCATGCCAACAACTGTATGATACACTAGATTTCTTCGATGCCATTGATCGGAAAAAAGAAAATTCTATACAATGGAGAATCATCATAAAACCAAACCCATACTCATAGCTGAACAATAATGTATACCTTGAACTAATAAAAGACTCCAAATGAGCAGCTACTGGATCATAGAAAACATGAGATAATACCTCAATGCAGACCTCCTTTTTCTGCTTCAGCTGAAAATTAGATTGCCTCTGAAAATCCTCTTCTTTACTACTGCTTCCGGTCTCATTGTTTGCAAAAATGAATACTGTTGTAGGTTGATTTCTCTTTCTTTGCATAGGGTTTCCACTGGGGTATGATCGGAATAACATGTTGCTCTATTGTCTCCTCAAGCTCTCTCAAGCCTCCAAGACTCAACCCCCTCTCAGACTTTCTCATGGAAATATATCGAAAAATGTTACATCATCAAATTACATGAAATCAGGAGTTTGAAACCTCCTTATGCTAGAAAAAGAATCAATTTCAAAAAAGAAATGACACTTGTAAACTAACTACTAATTTTAGGAGCAAAATACTAACGATAAATCAAAGCAACTTAAATCTGGGAAATGTTGCTTTGATACTTCGAATAACTGAAAGGCTGCTGGAAAATCATTACTTCCAGGTGCCCTTTGAATGTTCAACTACCCCATTCATTTGTGGAACTAATCTCTTGAAAATAGAATGAAGATGATTGTTTGAGAGAGCTCGACACATCAGAAGATAGGTGTCCCACATCTGCTAAAAAAAATAGGATTCTGTTGACATTTGTCTCCTTGTTTTCATTTGTGTTTGACTATTCAAAWCTGTCACTGATTTTGTGCTTGAGTGCCATCACATCGAAATCAAGTTGTTGAAATAATATGAGTAGGAGCCCTTACTTTKCCACTCTCAATTGTTATATTCATATCTTCACTTATAGCAGGAGGCTTAACATTAAGTGTAATATCAATCTTCCCTTTCTCAACAAATTTCTTTTCTGAAATGTCTGCTATATGGCAGTGTCAAATCCTTCATAAGATGTTGGAATAACTGCACTTGATATTAGGGATGTTAAATTTGCAACATTTGTCAGAACTGAAAGTAGCCATTCCACAAAAATATGCTGGCCCAACTTTCCTGAAGAACAATGATTACAAATGTTGGCCCTGAATATTTTATGAGTTGCTCCTTGCATTAGGTGAGTTGTGAAATGCATGACGGTATTTCACAGTCTTCATATTTTGATACAAATGTTCCAAATAAGGGATCTCTTGTTTCCAGAAACCCAAAAATTAATGTGATTTCCTCCAAACATTTTTTTTTCTGGACTTAAAGGCAGAATGCTTATTATGGTGTTTTTAATGCTACAATTGGCATGCTTTGATATTCAAAATCTTGGCATGTGGGCATTAGCTGAGATGTCTGATATTACCCATGGAAGTTACCCCAAATCTTGTGCAACAAGTTACAACCATGATCTCTGCTAAAGTATTCAAATAATCACAACAGTTTATCCCAAGTAATGACTAATGGAAAGCATGGACAAGTTATACAAGCCACTTATTTCCAAAAAATGCATGTTGTTTGGCATTCTCAACTCATGCCTCTACCCACTGATTCCAAAAATGGATCAAATGGATCAAATCCATTGGATCTCCACCACCCGATGATGGTGCAACATGCTCCTCCATTCGTAACTCGTATAGTTTGACATTGAGCGCTAATTTGAAAGTTGTATTGATTTGAACTTTATATCATTTTGTCTCCATTGGTGACACCAACATGCAATGAAATCTCCAGGTAGAATTGGAATTGAGACCTCATAATCACCAGAAGATATGATATCTTGTATGCTTGAAATACTTTTGGATATTTGTGGTTTCCCCCAAGAAAATAACATTTCTTGTAGCAATCTAAAACTTCATAGCATTTAGGCTTTCACCTGGACACACACCCATATCCATAAGAAATCTTCCATATAATCATCATCATTGCAGTTGTATTTGCATCTATTATCAAATCTGCACAGATAATGGCTTATAACAATCAAAACGTATCACCCCATCTGTGTGATATTGGTATTAAAATTTTGACATTGGATGCTCTTTTTTGGCTCCTTCCTGAGTCTTTAGTCAAAATAAAAACCGACTTTTAAAAAAAATGAATAACCCTGAAATTATGCTAGAATTCGAACCATTGTATGCAAATGTTATTTGGCCTCTGTGAATGCAATTTACACCTAGCATGTTTCTATTATTTTTCACTGAGTTATGCATCCTTTGCCTTTAATATTTGCAGATTTTAGATTGCAGATTTCAGATTTCACATCCTAAGATTGCAGATTTCGGCTTAGCAAGACTTTTTCATGAAGACCAGACTCACATCAGCACAAGAGTCACTGGAACTTTGTATGCACATGTTTCCCTTTATATGCGGATTTCATTTCAGAAAAACTGATAGTGTGGCACTTTTTCTTTTATGCCAATTCTTTTTGAGGATTTACCTTGATGCAGAGCCCACTTTCTGCTCCAATCTTATTCGTTCAGAGCCCTGAGCTCCCCTCCCAATCCACATTTCAACTGTTTGGTTAGATATACAAACCTACAAATCTAGTGATAATCTACAGGGGAGACAAAACAAAGTAGGAACAACAAATTATAAAGGGGAACAACAAGAAATTGTGCAGACAGCCGATTGCCTTGGAAAATACTTCTCTTCTCCAAAATAAACAAAACAATACAGCCTTCAAAACACGTTTCCGTAACTATTTTTTATTCTCCAAGTTCCTATTTATAATTTCAGGACAACTAATTGTTTCCTACATTATAGAATATAAACATAAATCTCTCCACACACTGAGAGCTTCATTAGGTTAATTTGTAGTTGAGGTTGTCAAATGCCTCTAGCCTCTAATATTATAGATGTTGTTCCATCCAGTGCTTCCAAACCCTGTATCATTCTCGGCAAGGGATAAGGGGTACTTAGAGAACTCTCCTTTTTCGTGGAAGTTCTCCCAAATTTTGGTACTCAGAAACACAGTTCAAAGGCTGCTAGACACACATTTAAATTTGTTTAGATATTATTGTTTAGTTTGCTCAACAAGATTGTTCAAAGGCTGCTAGACACACATTTAAGCATGGGATGCATTTCTCAAAGCTACTTGTAAAGTAAATGCTATCTGAATAGCTTACATATCCAGATTTTAAGAGCAAAGATCAATGTGTGCATATACAATCTCATGACTCTTCTATGGCCTGATGGAGCCAATAATAGAGATTAGCAGATAAAATATAAGCAGAGTGCTGTTCAATCCGAAATATACAGATATTGGCACTTAAAGTCTTTGTGCTACATACTAGAAACTGTCGAGACATACACAAAGGGTGATCTTTGGTCACTAGATTACCGAACTAGTGCTGATTACATGCCAAAAATTCAAGATGTTTTAGCTATATTTAGTTACATGTCCTTAAACAAGATTGTTAAGGGCATACTCAATTTCTTACCTGGAATGCATCTCCTATGTTCCCCATAGACCCATGTACTAGGGGACACTAGGGAACATCCTTGAATGGCATCATGTGTTTTGAGCTATCTTTAGTTCCATGTTTATAAATTTGTAAACAGGATTGTTATGGGCAAACTCAATATGTTACCTGGCAATGCATCCACTATGTTCTCGTTAGTCCCATGGACTTGGGGATTTTGGGTAACATCCTTAAATGGCATCAAGGGCGTGTCTAAGTACTTGGCACATCCTTTGACCTACTTGGTTAGATTGAGGTACATCCTAAACTTACTAGGGATGTTTGGGTGTACCCAACACCACTGATTTTTTTTTTTTTGAAAATTTGCCTGAAGGAAAAGGAAAAGGTTATCTATCATTAATGACTTATTGCATATTTTGATTTTCAATTTCATGCATTTTTATGTTTTAGATATGACAATTACTTTCTATAAATTGAAAATTCTACTTGTTTTTGCATTGTTCTTGTCCCTGCCCACAAAAAAATTGAAAGGCATTCCCCATGAGCACTGAGATCTTTCCCCTTGGTCTCCTCTCCTCCATGGAAAAACTTAGCAAGCAATTTGACTTGAGTCAACTTGGAAAAAATAATAAATGCATAAAATATTCAATATTTAATTGATTCCTACTAAGTACCTTCTTTTATTTAGAAAAAGAAAAAGGATTTTATATTTATGGTTAACTAACTAGCACTACACCATTCTTATAACCAATTTTGTTATGCAGACTGAAGCCCAAGAAACATTATGGACAAGACCTTGCATTACTAGAAAGTTCACTAAGGAAAACCCATTTTTGATAGCATTTCAAGATGCCTACAAGAATTTGTGACAAATAAGATCCTCAAGATGACAGTTATAACAACACTCTAGTCCATACTTGAGTTGTGTGTCTTGTCAAGTTATCAAATACCAAAACATGCTTGTTAGGTCTTAAAAGACTATGTTTTCATTTAAATGTGGATATTTTTGACCAACGTTGTCTCAATGTGTGTGTCAGCCCTGAGACATTGCATAAGGGAATGCGTTTACTTCACTCTAATTTGTTGCACTATATGTAATTATTCCAACATGCTTGTATATACTATAAATATATTTTAAGATCCCTTTGTTTATAGTTCATTATTTCTTGTGAAATATCGAAAGGGATATGCCATTTTCCTTGCCAGCAATACCCTGAACCTGCAAACCCACAATCGAGTGTGTCAATCCATAACAAAAACAATACACTGCTTGTATCTAGAACATGAGAAGAAACCTTGCCAACTGATGTGCATTTTTACCTTTCTTTACAATATTGTTATTTGATGGTTTACCCCAGGAGGGAAGTTTTCTACGAGCATCAACATTCACACTATTTGGTTTAGAAGCATGTCCAAATTGGCTAGTGGTTATTTCTGTATCTTCATCATTGTTGTCTGTCTGAGTGAGGTCTACCAGTTCTCTTGCAGCTGAAACCTGGAAACTCCTACCTGAAGTAGATTCATTGACATTGGGTTTGCACTTAATTTTGAATTTAGTAGCGAAAGATTTTCATCAATAAAATCATACTTTTTACGATTTCTCTCAGCATCCAACGAATTCACAGTGGAAATATGTATGACATTATTATTCCCCAAGTTTGTTGGAAGTATCCAGTCTGATGCCAAAACCGAGCCATCTCTCTGGTGGGGCCTTTCAGAATCGACAAGATACATAGTTCCCAACTCATCCAGACTTGACACACTTTCCAACTCCTGAAAAATATCTGATGATAAACTTGGGGTAGTTCCACGTAGCTGTTCTGATAGTAAGCTCTCACATGAATTTGGATTCAGGCTCTCTGGTAGGAAGATATCTGGCAATTCAGATAGAAGAATCTGATCAGTCCCTTGGATGCCTGCAGTTCACAATCTATCAGAAAATGAGAATTATCAACCTACATTTTTGCCCCTTTCCCCTCCATCACTCTCTCTGCCTCAATCCAACTATGATGATCCTTCATGCTTCATTCTGTGATCCTTTTATCATAAAGAGTTAGTAGAGCATCTTCATAAATATTGTACAAATGGCTTTGACAATTAACATGGATATCTATATGTTTTGCTAAAAACGACCATGAAAGCCAATATAGAAGTAAAAACATCAAAAAATAAGATTAGGTGGGTGATCGAGGGTGAAAGGCAAGTTATATGCTTGGGTGGGTATACAGAATAGAGCTCAAAATTCACTTCTTCAAATTGCGATGTATCTCATTAATGTATTCTATCACCAAAATGACTAAAAAATCAAAATTCTTATGCTTCTTTGAGTTCTTTAATCTTCATGAAAATAGCTTCTTTTAACCATGTTATTCTACTGCATTAAGCTCAAATAGAGAGGATTCACCAGATAGAGGTCATATTTCCTAGTATCATTGTTTGTCTTAATGCCAAAGTGCCCGTGTCAAACTATGTCTAATTGCAATTGGAGTAAAGTGTCACAGAACCTATACATAAGGATGTAAGTGTATAAATGCTAAAGGAACAATGTGCATAAAGTGATATTATGAAACGAAGGAATTGTACAGTTTTTGTGGAATAACATCCACTGTTATTCACTAAACTACAACCTAAGGGGTCTGATGAATTTGGCATACCCCCTTGATCATCAACTCTCTCTCTCTCTATGATCCACTCTCTCTCTCTATATATATACTCTCTCTATATATAGAGAGAGAGGGAGAGAGATAGAAGCGTTCAATTTAGTCCATGAACAGAAAAAAAATCAATCTTAAGGATAGAAAATTCATTAATTGCCACATTACCCAATGTCAATACTCAACATCCTTTCATTTGACTTGGCAGTAGAGTATTCTTAAAATCAACTCTTCACAACTTCATAGTATTCTCTAATAAGCGGTAGTTTTCCAATCATTTCCAACTTCAAGCAGTATTGACTAAAAGATGACTCCGATATAAGTGCAACATAGAACTTGTTTGATCTATTATATAAGATATTTCAGACTCAACTCTAGAGTCATAATAATCCTGGCATGCAAACACTACAACATTCTAAAGTATTAATCAAGGGGACTAGGAAACAACTTATGCAATAGAACCCTGCATTTTGATGAAAATGAGGTCATAATATAAAGGCATTACAACTAACAATGATGATTCAAATATTGCCCCTGCAGAAGACCAAGGTAAATCTTTTCCTTGAGTCACCCGTTTAGCTAAATGTTCTCCCCTTGGGTCAAAGTATGGATTAGGTATAAGTTCCGACCCTCGAAAGGTTTGCAGAGGAGTAGGACTAGAACTCTCTGATAGGGGCGGGAAATGTGAAGAATCCAAAGGGTCGAAGATGGGTTCCAGACTAGGGGGTAAAAATGGTGGATCAGTGAGAGAAGGCAATTCCGTAGAATTATGGGAGGTAGGCGGATGTGGAGTCAAGGAGATAATCGGGATAGAGGTGATAGGTGTAGTACTAGGAGAGGGAACATCAGAAGCAGTATTAGTAGGTGTTGTAGTAGAAAGGTTTAACCTCGAGGAATGGGACACATGAAGGACTGTCGAATCTGATTCTTTTTTAAAAAGACATTCGAATCCCCAAATGAATTAGGAGAGTTTAATAGGAAATCTCGTTCCCACAGTGAGAGTTTGTGAAAGAAGCGAGGGCAGTAAAATTGTAACTTGCCTAGCAGAGAATCAATGTCGACTTCCTGTGGAGTAGTCGTGCTTAAATATTCCATGCTGACCGAGTCTCCCAGCCCCTCTGGTTCTTCATCCATATACAGTGAGTCTTTGAAGCCTGGTTCTGATGCCTCCTCTTCAACCGAAGGTTCACAGCTACCAAAGAAATCCTTTCGAAGATGTCTTGTTCTACGACACAACGTACATTGGAAATGGAGTCCAAGGTAATCTAGGCGTTGTTCCAACACCAGACCGCACCATTCAAATTCAATAACTTTCATTAAGCCTGCGTGTAGGTCCAACTCAACAAGTATCTGGGCCAAACGCTTATCCGAAGAAAGGTGACAAGCTTCGTTAACTTTTAGAAAGCGACCCAGTAAATTTCCTATGGCCTTAAGTGTAGTTCTGTTCCAGAGATGAAGAGGCAGATCTGGTAGAAGAACCCAGACATTTCGGTGACTGACATACTCTATGGTGGGGTCAAAAGAAGTGCGCCATATTTTCAGCATGAGACTACCTCCATTGTAGTCCCAAAATCTAGACAAGATGAGTTCTGCGTCCTCCGGAATTTTGAAAGTTAGGCCAAACCATCCACAAGGGAGGGTTAGGTAGTCAGGGACATAACCAATAATGGGGAACCATGTATCCTTCATCCAATCTCAAAAGGAAAGAGAGCACTTAGATTTGTATGCAAATCTACCTACTAGGGCACAAAGGGAGAGGTGACAGGGTTCCTCAAGTCCCACGTCCATGCCAATGACTAGTCGACGGTGTGCCTTTTTGGGCTTCCAGGCTTTAGAAGGAAACCTGTGTCTAGTGTGCTTAAGAAGCTCAGAAACATGCTGAGGGAAGTCTTGTGTCGTGGTTGTAACAGACTTGTAACAATCATTGATGAAAGAAGAGACTGCTTTAGGAGGATCAGATGCTCTGTTTACTACAACCGGAGAGCCCAGAGTCCGAACTGACTCCAGAGGAGAATGAGAGACTTCTAAAAGATGATCAGTAAAACACAAGTGTGTTAAGTTAATGCGAGCTTGACTTGGTAGATTGGGAGGAGTGCAAGAAGGAAGTAATGAATGCGGCAATAAAGTCTTCACAACAGACTTGTTGATTCGTTGTTTATGAACAGATCTGAGGGGACCCTTCCTGTCCTCTCAATCCTCGCCCTTAGTACTCATTCCATGCCTAGCAAGGTAAGGTGCCACCTTGTCTAATAGTCAGATGAAAATAGAAGAAATAAATAATGAAACAGTAGGTGGGCCCCTTCTTTGTTTAGGACTGTCGGAGGATTAAAGATGAAAGGAAGTATAAGAATCCAGAGGGTTAACCAGCTAAAGGTAAAATAACTGTGATAGTCTCCCCACCTAATAGATGAAGTTGTAAAAAATGAAAAATAGAAATAGAGAACATCTCCAGTTAGCAACTCAATGAAGATAATATAATGATTAAGATGTAAGAAGTCAAATACTAAGGAAAAGGTCAGCTAAGTGGGGTTCTGAAGAAGTTATGCTAAAAAAGAAACAAGAGAATCACTCGAGAACATTCTAAATACTTTAAACGATCAGGTGTGCCTAGAGAGTGGAAAAAATGAGTAATGTAGAAGATGGACCAGTTTATAAAACTGGCAATCTATCATGAAAGGAGAAAGCAAGTTTTGAAAATAAGATAAAATTAGATCCCTCTCCAAACAACTCCATCCTTGATGTTTCTAAAAATGATCTTGGCTTCCTTACACTCCCAAAATATATGTTTGATAAATTCCCAAATCTGACAGTGTGGATATATGGAGGCTCAAGTGTATGCAATCTCTAGCTTCTAATATGCTCGATGTTATGGAGGAAGTCATGTAAACATTGGTTTGGTGACTTTTGGAGATATTTCTACTTACATACTATAATACTAATTTAAGTAGGGAAAGGACAAACTTAGATGAAGGAAAGAGAAAACCTTGTACAAAATATTGAATGCCTTATGCAATGAGCAATAGCATCATAACATTCTTTCAATATATGTCTAGTTAACCTCACCTAAACAAGGCCTCAAAAACCTTTACCCATATGGTATAATGGGTTCAACAAGCGAGTCGATGCTTGCCTTAATCTAAATATACACGGGGCACTGATTATCTAATAGAGTACAACAAAATTTTTCATTGTCATGATCTTGTACCCATTTGAAATGAAAGCTCTATATTAACTTGATTGAATGAGAATCTTAATTGCAAATAATTATAAAAGAAACCTCATTTTTTGACAATCTATGATATATAACAAGGCCTACTTCCTATAGTGGATATATTATCTTGTTAGAATGGAGACTAATACATGGACTTCAATGTTTGATTCTATGAACAAATAATGCATGTAATGGTTACATTATCTTGCTAGAATGGATATTAATATGTAGACATC
>JZKD02S1876406.1:340891-354641 GCA_000966675.3 Picea glauca | reverse complement strand
CTTCGTAACATTTGTGATTTCTCGGGAAGACCTTCATAAGGGTGTAAAATCGAAGGGGAAATCATTGTGAATTGGATATCACTAGAACTACCCCTTATCCACACAATGGACTTAAGAAACACCTAGTTAACCCAATTATAGTGTTTTACTATAATTTGGGTCAACATCAACTGGCACACTAGGGCTTGGTAACTTCATTCCCAAAGCCACAAATTTATGAAAGGAAACCTTAGTGGCCCTTTATTTTACTTATAAACACAAGTAAACTCACTTGTGGGATTATGGAAAGGTACCCCCATTGGGTTCCAACACCTTCGGTGGTAATTTTTTGTGGGAAATTGAAACTATATGGTAATGTTCAATAGTTGAATGGGTAGAAGGAGGCTGCAATTTCATGTTAAGAGGTATGCAATGATAATACTCACGCCCATTCATGAAAATACTTTTATGCTCGCCCATTCATGAACTTGCGCCCATTCACAAGCAGAGATAGCTGAGAGCTCGAGCTTGGGGTTAGAGAGAGCTCGCGGAGGGCACATGGAGAGAGCTCACAAGCTGCGCGGTTATAGAGAGCTCGTGGAGGGCACCGAGAGAGAGAGCTCATGGAGGGAACCGACCAAGAGAGAGAACTCGTGAAGAGATATCAATGCTTTGTTCAACAACATATTCAGGGCAGATCTGTTCAACAACATATTTAGGGCAACCCCTTGCTTTTCTAGCATATTTCTGTACTTTGGCAGCTCTTTTTTTGTACTTTGGCAACATAAGTCACTAGTGGATTAGGTAACATCAAATATGTTGATGGAAACATTATAGGTATGAAATTGGTCATGCCAATGTTGCATGATTACTGAAAAGAAATTGGATAACAATTCCTTCAACCATGCTTTGGTATCATAAGTTGATATGTTTATGATGTTTGAATACATTTATATGAATGATACCCAGGTGGGGTATGGTAAGGGTAAGAAATATTGGACATATAAAGAATGTTCAAAATCTATTAATGCGTTGATCATATGAAGAATGTCATGTGATTTAGTGTTGGTTATTTGGTAATCACCAAGGAAAGTTAGGACTTATGATCATGTTGTGAAAGTGAATCGCATATAAGATAGCCATGTGTTTTTAGTGTTTTTGGATTTAAGAAGGATATATTTATACACAAGTATACGATGGTATCCCCACATGTATTGGTGTCCTAGACTATAACCTTCTTGCCAACATTGAAGAGCATTGAAAAACATACTCCTAGTGTTGAGTTTTGGATAAAAATGAAGGTGTTTAGATGGTCGAAAAAACATTGGGGAGGTGCCTAGATGATGTGTTTAGGCATCAGCTAATCGAAACAACTCATAATGGTGGATTGATTGACATGATAATTTTCTATTCTATGTAATGTAAGGATGCATCACATGAAAAACAAATTAATTAATTAATAGTGATAATAATTAAAAAAAATAATGACAATAATGTCAATAAACTTAGTGGGAGGAAGGTTGGTGGGAGGGAGGTACCTTGCAAAAGTAAAAAAAAACCTGTCTCGATTCCCCATACATTGTTCATTCGTTGCTTAGGGCAGGTTCAGATAGAAAAACTCAATCCGATAGAGGTACAGGAGAAAACCACCTAGCAAGCACCACCCGCACCACTGGTCGTTGTTTTGATTTACCACATTTAGCCCGAAGCATCACTGTGTATGATGGAGTATTTGAGTAGCCCCACTTGATTGTGATTTAAAGCATAGCGACCAGACTTGGTAGTTGTGGAGTTGAGTCGTTAGCCATGGATTGAGGGTTTATAGAGCTCGTTGTTGGCTGTCCAAGTGGTGGTGTATTTATTTACAAAGGTTTGGCATAGCCATTAGTGTTAGCTACAACATTGGCAATTGGCGTCGAGATGTAGCCCCATCTGATAGAGGCAAAGTAGTGGAGATATTCAAGGGAAGTAAATTGAATCCATGTGCTAGCAGTAATACTAATAATTTGTACCAATGGTATATTAGATTGTGGACTCATAGTATTAATGAAAGAAAACCATTAACTTTGCATACAGAATAGTATTGAAAACCCTCAAAGGTGACATTGGAAAAATTAATTGGGTCATTTGGTTACTTCTCCATAAGGACTAGTACATTTGGGTCAAATAATTCCTCCATTAACGTCATCATCATTGTCGTCATCATCACCATTTTCATCGTCATCATCGTCAGTGTCATCTTCATTGTCATTGAAATCATATCTTCGTAAACCTATGACCTCTAGGGAGTAAACTCATGTTCTTAACTGTTACGCCCTCAATATAATATATTAATTATATTATTATATAAAATATATAATATATATAAAAAAAACCAAACCAAACATATATTATTAAAAAAAAAAAAAAAACATATATTAATTATTACACCAAAAGGCATACACCTATTACAAATTGACACATTTAATGATTTTTTAACCTTAAATCTTAATCTTATACAAAACAATTTAAGATGTTTCTATATTCTTAGTCGTCCTCCCAAATCAATGAATGATATTTACTGTTTATAACTTACTTGCATTTATAAATGCATGCGTTAACATGTTTACTTTTTCACATTTACATAATCATATTAAGAAATTATTGTAAGGCCATATGCTTGCCACGTTAAGATGATTAACAAGAATTAATATCTATGCAACATTTTATTGCCACGTTTTGATGATTAGCATACACTACCTCAAATGGATTGCACATATAACTACTGGGATGTGAACCGTGGCCACGTTTTGTCTGCGTTCAATTTATGGATCAATATTTTTGTGGCGTTTCAGTTTAAATCCGTCTTTAGTTAATGGAGATCGATATTTTTCTGTTGTTTCAGTTTAAAGCAGTCTTTAGGTAATGCGAATCGATACTTTTCTGGCTTGCGTTCAATTTGTGGATCGATATTGAAAGGGGGAAGGTGGGTCTTCAAAATTAGGTAGCAGTAGCCTAGACAACAATGAAGGATCCGACTTGGCCCGACCCAGAAATTGTAGCTTGCACACATGATGTCACAACTTTCTCTTTGAGAGGCCACTCTGCTATTCTGAATTTTCCCAACTTCTTTCAATTCCTCACTCCTATGTTTTGCTCAAAGACATCAAAGTTGCCGCAACAACATCAAAATTTAATTATGAACTCACCTGATCAGAAACCAGGCTGACACGGTCAACGTACGCATCGATGAGAACGCAACCGATGAATCTCCGTCGATCACAGCTAGTAACATAATGTGTTGGTGGCTATATATCTTTTGAAGAATTAAGGTCGGAGCAGTCTGTGATTAGTCCCGTTATTGAGATCAATCAGTTGCACTGCAAAAGTGTGAGAATGAAACTCGAACGTAACTTGATTGAATATCCTGTTTAATATTGTTGCAATCAATTACTTATTCTGCAGCTGTTAAGAGAATAATTCTCTAGGTTGGAGTGATATGGAAATGACGATAACATCTGCATGATTGGAAATATTGATTGCCATGCTTATGGTGGTCATGATGGTTAGTGAAAGTTTGTCTTCTAGGCCACTGCAATTGAAATTCATATTTCGGGGAGATGAAATGGAAAATAATAATAATATTAAGATGAAGAATGGGTGGTTTGAATCCTTTGGGGCCCCGTATCTCCGTCAAGCCCCTCTAATTGTCAAAACTTTAGGTCTCCCAGTGGGGAGGTTCTTGTCCAATTAACTAGATTAATGTAGTCGGGATTAATGCGTTGGGATTAATGCGTTAATGGACCGGTCGATTGGAATTACAAGAGTTGTTGATACTTCAGATCCGACTGTTAAAAGTAGAAATTCTGAGACGTAGAATTGTAGACACAGAACAGAAACCATACATATATTCAAAAGAGAAGGACCGAGGAAAGATTTAGAACAGACAAGATTTCCCGAATCATGAAAAGAAAAAGGTTTCAGAGACCATGCAAGACCATGCAACTGATCATCTAATTTGGTCTGAAAGCAGTAATTTTTTTATATTTATGTTTTTACTGTGATTGTCCAGATTACTATGATTGTTTTTTCTAACTATTTATGTTTTTACTGTGATTGTCCAGTTGTTTTTTCTAACTATTTGTTATGTGAGCATAATAAATGTTTTTTTTTTTTTAATATTAAGTTTGTGTAACAATGATATTATTATAGTGTTGCTTAAGCCCATGCCCATGTGTGAATTAATATTGTTTCAAGATATTTGTGTTTTAGATTGTATCTACTTCATATTCCACTTTGACCAGTGTTAATTTTAATCCTACAACAGACGGACCCGCACCCAATCCTACAATAGTATAATACATTGGAGCTCTAAGCCCTAATAAAAATTATGTAAATGCAAGCATTCAAGAAGTTATTGTACATGTTTATGTTAATAAGTGTAAATTTTAGGTGAAACTATATATCATACTATTTCATTTTAAAATTTCTACTAAAATTAGGGTTTGTTTGTAACTTTAATATATTAATTAAAGTTTATTTGTAAAATGAAATAGACCAAGAGAGAATTATTTGCAAATGAAATATATATTTGGACGTTCATTAGCAACAAACACAACCACAATTATGTGGTTGTGCTAGTATATATTATAAACAAAAAAAAAAATTAGCAAACAAAACCTGACCACTATTGAAAACCCTTGCCGCCCAAATTTGAAAACCCTGACTAAACAAAACACCACCCACGAACAGTATTGCACCCAAATTTCAGAACCCACACTAAAAAAACTCAGTCGACCCCGATCAACAACAAGCTGGGATAGAGGAGATCACCCCATGGGAGAAAGAAGGAGCCCACATTTCTTAACCATCTCGACACTCTGTAAACATGGCCACTTCAACGAGGCTTTAGGCATTCTGGATATCACAGGTAAACATTTAGACTACTCTATGTATATTTGTCTTCTGCAGGGATGTATTCAAAGAAATTCCCTACCAGAGGGTAAGGTGATCCATGCCCACATCAAGAAGAGCAGATTTACGGGAGACGTTGGGTTTTATGAGGACTGTATATGAATGAAACCAATGACTAGAATGGAATTGCCACATGAAAACACTACTTCATTGTTTGACCAAAATACCCAAATCTTCAAATGGTGCATTCATTGAAGTATGGTTTCACTGAAAATGTAATAGTGTCCTCTGTCTCAATCTGTACCGGAGCCTGGAAATTGTTTCAGTCTTGGTGACCCGAAGAGGTCGTGGACCACAAATGGCCTTTATAAGACAAGCCTTTAAGACTGTATTCTGTATATTTCATGGATTTATTTTTATCATTTTCTACTCTCTTTACTACAAAGTGGATTAGACCTGAGTTGCACAGTATAGGTACACCAATTTGGTACTGGTATGATGGCCTGATGAGCCAATCTTCTTTCTAGTTCACGGTCCAATCTGCCTATATAAATATGCATTTATATGATAAATTCTCTTCTAGGCACCCTAGCAACTAAAATGGCAAAGTTTTTTACTCACCTGATAAGATTCTCTTGCATTTCGCGTTTCAATGTTTTTTCCAAGGAAAACCCATGGAGAAACCCCCAGGCACTTCCCTGTATTTTGCAAATTCTAACTAGTGTAAATCGTCGGCACTGATTACAATGTCTAACCTGGTAGGGCCATCTGGTGAGGCATGCAACAGAGGTAGCCGACCCAGGGATTAGACCCTGAAACCTCTTGCATGAAGCACAAAGTACTTAACCACTTGAGCTAGCCTACCAGGCTATTTCATGTTTCAATGTTAGTTGATTATGTTAAACTAGTAGTAACTGCTATTCCCAATGATATCATATTCTCAATAAAATCATGACATGGCAAAGTGGTATATCTGGTCACAGGTTTTGTATGTATTATTCATAGTCCATTTTTCCATTTGCAAAATGTTTCTCTGAAATTTTCTGCAATCGATTATACATGAATATTTGTGATTTTTATTTAATCTAGCTAACCCGAAAAATCTGTGAGAAGGATTGTGATTTATTCAGTCTACAAGTGTTATGTTTGTCTTAGTTATGCTAGGAGACTTATGACCTTGGAATTGTGGCAATTTTGGTATGGACATTAAGGCTGGAAATGATATGGAATTAAATTTCCTATTATTAGTTTTCCTATTGTTACTGTATATATTGTCTGGTAAAAATGTGAATTTTGGACCGTTCTGGTACAGATATGCAGACCAAAAACAAATCTTAAATTGATCCATTTGGATTTGTTTTTGATATGCGAAGTCATACCCAAAATGGATCTAGGTAAGATCTGGTACTGGTAGTTTAGGGGGGGAGGTTGATCAAATTCCAATGCAACTATGGATGAAACTAACCTCCCAAGCCATTGTTAGAGTATGGTTGCCTAATAATCATATAGCTATGTTTGAGGCCCGAGCTTTGCCATCTCACAAGAAAAATCATTCTAACCAAAGAACATATACATCACCTTTCCTTTTCTATTTTGGGAGTGGTGCATCTGGTTTCCACTTCCAACTTCTTTTGTATGGTCAAAGGTTGAGTTTTCACAATAGTTATGTTGCCTTCCAAATTTCCTATAAACATTCATAAGTAAGCTATATAATCGGGGTTGATGAAACTGTCTTGTGGAGGAAGAAGGTTTGAAGTGGGCACCAAGAAGTAGAAATCCCAATAGAGTTTCATACGTTGTTATAATTGTAATGATAATTGGATGTTCCATAGCTTGGGCATACTATTGTTAAATTGATTCCTCTGTTCTTGATTCTACACTTGATAGCCTTATTTTATTTTTATGTTATGAATCCTAAGATCATGTCCAGTAGGATGGTCTTCCCTTTACATTGAAGATGGAGATGCTTTTTAAAAATTATTCATATATTTTATTTTTAATCAAAAAGAAATAAAATACTAATTTTAAATTTATCAAGAGCTGACAGACCAAGGTTTCTTGTTGTTGGACCACCTGGGTTGTATCATGAATTTCATGAGAAGGTATCCATATAATAATTGCACACTCTAAACTTATTGACATGAAACGAAGGAAATAGAGATGCTTTTCCTTTGAGTCTTAGCTTAGTATCTTAGAATTGCATTTATGAATATTTCCATCAAAGCTTGGTTGGCATATTTGTTATTCTGCCCATTCGATATTAATGATTGCAAGTAGGTCCTGAGTTATTTGGGATGAAAGAAACTTAGAATAAATAGAGGCCAACAAAACTATAAGGCATAAAATCGAAGAGCCTAAAACTCCATTCCATCAGCCAAATTACAACGATGGTAAATGTGCAGGTGTCTTTTTATCTTCATGTATACAAACCTTAAGAATTCAAATAGCTGCTTGTTATTGATTGAAGTGAATATTATTTCTAGGATCTATATCACCGTTGTTAGATAGATAAATGGACCCAGGTGATGCTACACATGCAGAAGCAATACGATCTACCTTGAGCCAAGTTTCATCCTCAACTAGAGAACGGGGAAAACGAAGTAGTGAGTGGACATAATCTGAAGACGAGACATATGCAATGGACTAGGATGGAGAAGGTTGGGATCTCTACCCATTTTTGTTCAGCTAATTTTCCATAGAGATGAGCACTTATACTTTTTAGGCATATCCAGTTAATCCATGCAAGATCTATTGGTACTTTTGTAGAAGTTTTAGCTTTTTACTTAGCACTTTTCAAACTCAAAAAGAAACTCTCCCTGTTGTGTTGGAGAAGTATAACAAAAACATGATGTTGTTACCTTTGTTTGATGCCAAATTATATTGCACTTAGAGAATTCTAGATAAAGTAATAAACATCTACGATGTCCTCCACTTGGTTATTGACTTCATTATGCTTGTAATATTGCCAAGGTCATGCTGATTTTTGAAAAGAGAAATGACACATAGAATCCTTGTGGCACTTTTACAAAACACACTTCTCAACGTGTATGCCAAGTGCGACACTATGGTGGATGCTCGCAAAGTATTCGACCAAATGCCTGAACGAAATGCATGCTCATGGATAGTCATGATTGCTTCTTGCACAAGGGATGGGATTCCTGAGGAGGCATTGACACTCTTTCACCGAATGTCAAGAACAGGTCTCCAACCCAATCACTTCACATTTGCTACTTTTCTTCCAGCATGCGCCAATTCGGCATCACTATGGAAGGGCGTGGAGATTCATAAAAAAATTATAAGGATGATACATTAGTATGTATCATTTTTCCTTTACATACTAAATCTGGTGGCATTCGAAGCTTCCGCCGCACCCGGTGTGATGGCTTTCACACGATATACTGATTTCATGAACGGGATGATCGACGTTGAAGAGGATGTGAACTTGTTGAGACAAAGTGGAATTATTAGAAACCACCTCCAAAGCGACAGAGAGGTTGCGAGCCTCTGGAACAACATGGTTAAGTGCATTTGTCTCACGAAGGTTGAATATCTGGACAATGTTATAGAGGATGCAAATAGATATTATAATAGGAAATGGAATGTTGTTGTTTGATGCATAAAGGGTCTTTTGGCCAAGAGGAGAGGATGTAGAAGAAGAAGCTATCTATGTAGATTGTTGAATGGCCTACATTGTAACCCTGCAATTGTTAAAAACAAAAATTGAGCAACCATTCGAAGTTGGTTTTCCTGTTTGGGTTTCTAGGCCAATAGACATGGGTCGTCCATCCAATTATCCAAGTAATATTGATGTCTATAATTACATAGTTGTTGCAGCTTTCCATCTAAGTTTCTATACTCAATTTTTTTCACATATCAGATTACTCCATCCATAGGCTGTTGGAATTTCAGTTAGGGCCGTACACACTCAATATTGGGTGTCTTGTTCTCTGACAATGAGTAGATCTTCTCTGGAATTCAAATTGACTCATTCAATAGTTTTTGGAAGGATGGAATTACAATATAGAGTGGGGTTATGTTAAAAATGGTGAAACCACATTGTAGTTACTCCTTCCACAATGTTCTGGGTTAAGTTACAGCTTGTAGCCAACACTAATACGCTAAGTTAATTGGGAGATAGAAATATTACTGTCCACTGATGCGTTGGATCCATTGCATGATACACTTGTTAATACTGGGCAATGAGACATGGAAACTGTTTCTTCTCTTCAATTATGAGTTGTATCAATATAATTCATTTGTTGTTGGGGCATTGCTTGTCTTCATTTATTCTGGTGTGATTTAGTATTATGAGACTACTCCTATAATTGTTGGAATTGATTCCAGGAGAATACACACTGATCAATCTCCTTCTTGTTATCCTTGAGTGTTAGATTGACAACAAGTGACCATGGTATGTTCTCCCTTGTGATGGTGTTGAAGCGGCCCTCTCCTTGTAGAAGAAAAAAAATGAAGGGGGATGTTCTTATCAATGATATTCTTTGTTGGAGTATTGTGGAATCAAGTGTTGTATAAAGCATCGTTGTAGATAACATTGATACTTAGCTACCATAGTTCAGAGAAAGAGCATATCTAATATCCCATGCCTTGTTTTCCAGGCAAGAGACTAGTGAAGACAGTTGTGGACAATATTCTGATCGGTGGGCTGATGTATATGGTTATGCATTGCTTTGTGTTCCAATGAAGAAACCATAGGGTGAAGCGTTGAGATTGAAAGAGAGAGATCATTGCAATTTTGTTGTCTAATTGCACAAACAATTAACATAGCTATTTCACTCATTTGATGAGTGAGCATAGAAGTCCTGATGTGTTATTTAAGGAAAAGAATGGGCCAAGTTCATGCAATAAAGATTTGTTGTTATTTGACATCACCTACAGAGGCTGGATGTAGCCATCCATGCACAGAGAGAGTGCATTGGCATAGTGGAGACTAGCATTGGTCCTAACCTTCCATGGTCGAAAACTAATCCTAAGCAAGAGACCAATCTGGAACAAAGGCCTTGGAATCAATTTTGAAGACAGGATTCAGGATCATACAAAGAACATAGATCAGATTTTATTTCCGCAAAGGATCTGTGTTTGTGATGCATGTGGGTTATAAGCCCCATGTTTATGGATCATGACCCAAGCAATACAAAGGTGTACAATTCTTCTCCCACCTAATGACATGATTATTCAGTATGTTGTTGAACAAGTTCTTTGTTGATGTCCTAAATTGAGGACACTCATTCTCTAAAATAATGGTCTTCATGGACTCCATCGTGGATTCCTTCCCCTCATAAACATCTCTGCCAAGATGGGCTAGTCTGTGTCTACAAACTGCAACAAAGAAATCAGAGGGTTCATGATCTTAATGATTAGATCTACCCTCTTCCATCAACCATCATCAAACACTGTATTCTTGACCTTTTTTAAAGCATTTTGATCCTTCTTTGTCCAGAAAGACCAAACCTTTGAAATAACCAGGGAACCAACTTTTCAAGAGCAGTCTTGACCTCCCTTAATCTCTTAAGCATGATGAATGAGGAGGGAAACTAACTATCTACAATCTTCAACAATGATAGATGTATTCTTTATAGATTGTGAGGGGATTGGTATTGTTTTGTATAAAATTGAGGATATGGTAAGCATCGTAAATTAACTCTTACATCTATGTAAAATATGAAGCAATAGATTAAGTGTTAAATCCAAAGATTGATCATTGAACAATGGAAAGTGTCTACAATATTTGTGGATATTTATGTTGGTAGCCTTGCAAACAACATTCTCTGTGATACTTTTTACACAGGAATAAACACCTACTTCTTTAATGACTTTAATGAACAATTCAGCCATATAATGCACATCCTTGTATTTTGCAAAAGCATCCACTGCTTTCAAGGAGACTCGTCCATTCTATGATGACACCATGAAATTGATAAGTGGATGGCGTGCTACATCCTTCCATCCATCATCAACAATACTAACACTTGATGATTTAATAGGTGCCAGGATTTTCTTCACCTCTTCCTTTGCCTTATCCAACAACGTGGTTCTAAGCTTCTTTGAACTAGGAGGCACTTACATAATTGGAGCCCGTTCAACTAGAGCTTAACACATATTAAGAAAGGAGACCATGCAACATTAAATGAAATGAAGCTGAGAGCTTGCCTTCTTCCTTGCTGGTTGAAATGCCACCCCAGGGTTGTCACCTTCTCCAAGTCAATAGAATTCTCTCTTGTCATATTTTTTGTTGGCTTAGAGACACCACTTCACATGCTCCAATTTATCTATCCTTGAGGGTGAACAAATGGCCCTGAAAGTGGTAGTAGGTGCTCTTGAATTTTTCATGGCAGAATTACATGTCCAAACAACATTTCCTCCCCCAACAAGCTTTGTTGTGGGCTCATGGTTTCTTGTTACATATTTCCACAACGAGTATTTGTTTTCTTTAGCTTGATTTCTTGCTGCAGCAGAGTTATTTCTAGTGATGGCTCCACTTGCGGTGGATGGAGGAGTAACAATAACAAATGAACTTGGAGGAGGGGGAGCAACACCAAAACTGATTTTTTCCCCTTTCCTTTGACCTTTAACAGTAGGCTTTGATGATCGAGCTATGATTTCTGTGGTATGAATGCAGAAGAATGTTGTTGTTGGAAAAATGAAAAACTTAAGATCACTTCAAATATCCTAGAATCCCTTCAAATCTTGTTTTATTCCTTAACCTGCAAACCATTAGTGCAACTTTCTGAAGGTGAGAGTGACAAAATCAGGGAGAAATAGTTGTTTTATAATATTTTCCCCTCTTGTGGGCTTTCTTTTTGCACCCAGCATGTTAGGCACATTGCGACATACTAGATCAGCATGTCCAATATGTGTCAGATGTGCTGACCTAGCATTTCACACATGTCAACGTGCCATATATGTTGACCTAGCATGTGACATGTATCAGTGTGCCCGACACAGTGACACATGACACATAGGCTTAATCCTGTATGCCATATATCGAAGGTTATCTGAGTCTTATGGGTTTCATATGCAGCCTTACTTAAGTAAAATAAGAAATAATAGGACAATCCACATACTTAGTTTATCCATGTTTTATAAAATTTAGGTCATCAAAATTCTGTTTTATCTCCACTCTATGAAGAAATAATATGGCCATTTTTCATTTGCCAACGAATATAGCCAATATTAAAATTGAGAATGGTTTTGGACCTATAGGGGAAAATTTTATGCATGGAGAGGGAAAATATTTCTACTACGTCTTCAGGGGATTAAATTTTGTTTCATGAGTTGAGTGTTAGCCAGGTTACATTCTAGATGATACAAATTTTTCTATCATCAAGAAGAAATGGTTATGGCTCCAGGGACAAACATATGAGGACTCAAGAGCATGGTTCAACTTATTTTGAAAGAGTGAAAAAAGTATAATACAAAAATATGAAGTTTAATGCTTGAGTACTTCAATCAAAGGAATAATGTTTGTTGAAGGTCTTATGCAGATAATTTTTGTCTTCTTGTTTACTTATGGAAGTTGTGTAATTTTTTCATAAAAAATGTATTATTAGTTGCATGTATGGATTTCCCAGGCTTGCAACTTTGGCATCCTTTTGATCTTGATATATCTTTGGTGTTTCTAATGTTTATACAAGGCTTGTGTGAGATTAATATGATGTTTTGGTTTTCTCTGTGACATACGTTTCCAATTTGATCTTTGAAATGTGGAGCCTTTTTTTTTTTTTTTTTTCAGGTTAAGGTTCATAAATTCTTGGAAAAGACAAAGAAAAAACCCCAAAAAAGGACTAAGAACAAAGTAGAGGAAGCACAAACAGTAACTAAGGAACAATAAGTTATTCATAATCATTTAAAAGATTTGATGAAAACGCAGAAAGGACGAATAGTGAGGAAGATTGTTAAAGAAAGGGATGATTCAAAACCTTGGGGTAATGCTCTGCAGGCTACGGTGAGGATTTCAATTGCAAGATATGATGGCATGTGATTTATGTCTTTCTTTTTTATTTCAATATCTGTGATGTTTACTGTTGTGTATCTTAGGTGGGAAGTCATTTGATAGAGCTCCTATTACAAACAACCTTCATACAACCTCCTGTTGATCAGTCCGCAGAAGGACCTCCAGAAATTAGACCTGCATTTAAGCACACATTGAAGACAGTAATGATTGGCACGTAAGAAATCTTTCCTATATGAGTTTTGAGTTTATTACTCTGTAATTTACTTGCACCATGATTTATCATTATTTATTTTTGTAAAGTCTAGTTGAGGAAGTTATTTAATCTTGAATAACAATCCCTATTCATAATTTTTTTTTTTTATTATTATACTCAGGAAGGTTTTGAAGAGATTTGGTGTTATAGAATGTGATCCGTTGGTGAAGAGGGGACTTGAAAGAACAATATACTGAAAATCTGACCATATTATTGAGGGATTATTTAAATCGTCTAAGATTAATTTTTGATGTGGTCATTAAGTAGTAATAGATTTTTGGAAAATGTTTCTCAAGATATCAAACTTTATTTTTCTATAGATGGTTGCCAACATAACTGAGGGGTTTGAGAAAGTGTGAGCTCTTGAGATGTCCGTTTTATATTTTTTGACAGGACTTTGAAAAGAAAGAAAGAAAGCTTTAAAAATGAATTACTCTTTTACTGTTCCTTACTATGAATGTTTATTTTCCTTTACAGGCAAGGCACATGGTGATCCCTTACATGCCAATGTTGGTCAAACCTATTCTTGGGACAGGGTATGAGTTTGTTCTGCAAGAGGTTTGGCATAATAAAATTCCTATTGTCTTCATCAAGTTTTGAAAGGAAATTTGCAGTTATACGACAAACCAGTGATGTTTGAGTTTGTTGGAGGG
>JZKD02S1876406.1:296808-340841 GCA_000966675.3 Picea glauca | reverse complement strand
ACTTGCTTTGGTATGCCGATTGTTTTGAAAAGGAGCATGGTATTAAAAACAACTACTCTAATTCATTCTAGGTATGATAAGGGAGGTTATTTAATCTTTCCTTCTTATGTAATGCACATACATGGGGCAAATCAGCAATGAAGAGAGTTCAAAGGAACCAGATACAAAGAGTATATCAGGTATGGATTTAGTGTTCTATTGTTGCATATCTTAATTCTTATAGAGATAGCTTGAATGCAAGGTGGAGCGTGGTTGGCCCACTAGTTTGTAGAGGCACTTTAATATGTGTTAGATGTTCATTTCCCTTTTGGATTTAATTTGTACATGTTTCAAACAACATACTAAATCCTGATTAGCTAAGGTTTCTATCACCTTATTGAGCTCAACTTTTTGTTGTTCTCTTTTTTATGTATATCAAGTGATTCTTATTTGACTACATATTTAAGAGTTTTTATTTTTCCCTTTGCAGGCATTAGATACACTTGGCTCAACAAAATGGAGAATTAATAAAAGAATTCTTGATGTGGTAGATAGGCTTTGGGCAGGAGGAGGTCGCCTTGCAGACTTGATTGATCGAGAGGATGTAAGTTGATTTTCTTTTTTCAGTATTTGCCGTGATTTTAAATGGATTGCGATGTTCTGTATAATATAGTATCAATGATTTTACATACTTGAGACAAAAGTGTAGCAAATGTAGATATTTGTACTATTTGTGCATCATCAAGCATGGTTTGTTGATGAAGTGAAAATGGCTTGGTAGGTGCCCATTCCTGAGAAACCAGATACAGAAGATGAAACAGAGATTAAATGTTGGAAATGGTGTTTAAAGAAGGAAAGGGCGACAAATAGTGAGAGGCACTCTCAGCGTTGTGATGTAGAATTAAAACTTATTGTAAGATACTCCACATTACTCTTACATATAGTTTACTAGATTTCTACATAAATTCTTTGATGCTAGTATGTGATTTCAAGTTATTGCTCTTTGCCTGGATTAGGTTGCAAGGAAAATGAAGGACAAAGATTGTTTTTACTATCCACATAACTTCGATTTTCGAGGGTGTTCTTACCCAATGCATCTGTATTTAAATCATCCAGGTTCAGACGCGTGTCGAGGACTTCTAGAATTTGCTGAGGGTCGACCATTAGGAAAGACAAGTATTTATTGGCTTAAGATACATATGGCCAACTTATATGGTGGTGGTGTAGAAAAATATTCTTTTGAGGGCCGACTAACATTTGTTATCGAAAAATTATATGAAAAATGACTGATGTTCAGTCACTTAATATATCTACTACACGTATTAACTGTGTATATGACAGTTAACATTGGTTGTTATTTGAAACTAGATGGATTAGTTGTGTATATAACATTAACATTGGTTGTTATTTGAAACTAAACTTGGAATATGTATGTGATGTATATATGTAGGCCAAATCTGCTATAGTTGTTGAAGTATTTAAATTTGTCTTTTTTTGCCCCTTGTTCTGACCAAGTATTGGGATATTGAATTTTACATGGTTTGGCATTTTCAAATGTCTTGGCATGAGATATTATGAGCTTTAGATCTGGAGTCCAAATCTATTATGGTTGTTTCGAATTGCTACAATTTGCATTCTATGAATTTTCTCTTCTGCTCAATGTATATATACAGAACACTTGCATGCTACGTGTGAATTTGTTGTGCTAGCCAAAGGATACAAAGAAATACCTGCAATGACTTCAAGTTGTATTATTGATGATATAATTGTCTGCTAAATGTCAAACAAATTGTCAGAGATTTCAGTGAAGGCTTTGGAATTTCTGTTGCTCAACTATCTCATTGGTATATAGGATCTTGTATTGGATGGCACTTGTTTCGACATACCCAAGAAAGTACAATATTATTTTGATCCTATCTAAAAACAAGGACTTACTCTCTAGTATATTTTTGCAGTCTTATTACGCATGATTGCACTTGAGATTTTGGACTTTAGCTCAACAATTGCGAGTTTGTGTGATAACACACCTGAGACATATCCTAGTGATCCTAAACCTCGTTAGACAAGACCCCCTTTACCATTGGAAGTTAGTCCTCCTCCTCAACCAACCTTGCCTAAGACCGATGATATATATTTAAATATTGATATGGCTAGTATCTTAGCAAAGGTTAATGTACCTGTGCCTCTCAATATTAATATTGTATCTTTTTTTTAAATACCTACAAAACAGTCGCTATTGCGACATCTTGGAGTGTCGCTCCCATAGAAACCACGTCGGAGATGATACCTCTTAACGTCGCTCTTGCCACATTCTAGACGTCTCTCTTACCACCTTCAAGATGTCGGTCTTGCCACGTTCAAGACGTCTCTCTTGCCACGTTCCAGAAAACTCTCTTGCCACGTTCAAGACATCTCTCTTGCCATGTTCCAGACGTCTCTCTTGGCACGTTCAAGACGTCCCTCTTGCCATGTTCAAAACGTCAGTCTTGCCACCTCCAATATGTCGCAATAACGACGAAATCTATGTCGTCGAAAAAGAGACGTCATGTGAAACGATGTTTGAGGGGGTCCGTTGTTTGTCGTTCTCCCGACAATATAAAGTGGAAATTGCGTCGAACGCGCCGTTGGAATTTGACCCAAATGTACTAGTGATATATTGTCCTAAAGGTTGTCTTATGGATGTATTCATATTTAATTTAGACCTGATGGTATCCATACCTTAAGTCAATATTGGAGAAGATTGTAGCACCCATTAATTGGTCAAACAAGTAATTGATCCTTGGTAAGGGATACTTATTCTTGATGGCCATCTTATCGAGTTGTCTATAATCTATGCATAGTTTGAGTGTGCCATCCTTCTTTTTCACAAACAAGGTTGGTACTTCCCATGGGGACACACTAGGCTGAATGTAGCCTTTGTCCCACATCTCCTTCAGCTGTAGTTTGAGCTCAACTAGCTCTGGTGTACTCATTCTATAGGGTGTTCTAGACATTTTCACTGCTCCTGGTACAAGTTCTATTGAAAAGTCAATATCCCTTCTTGGAGGTAGACCTGGAAGCTCTTCTAGGAATACAACTTTATATTCTCTTAATATGGGATGGTTCTCTAGGATGGATTTTCCATTCTCAATATATTTTAGTACTTGTATTGCATACAAGGGACATCCCTTTCTGCAATACTTCTTCACTTGGAGGGCTGATAATTTTCTCACCGAGACAGGATTTTGAATCCCTTGTAGGGTTACCCTTCTTACTTCTTCATTTTCACACTCCAAAGTTTTACTGTAACATTCCAACTTGGTTTTGTGGGCAGCCAACCAATCCATGCCAATCATCAGGTCATAATATCCTAAAAGAAGTATGTTTAGATTCACTCGGGTCATCAACCCACTTATAACGAATTGGAATGCTGGTATGACCTCTGTTACTTTTCTTTTGGTTCCAATGGCTAGTTGTACCAGCTATGATTTAACATGTTTAACTTGTTGAAATTTACATTTCTCAATAGTTTGAGGGACACCATAACTCAAATTAGAACTAGGGTCAATTAAAATGGAAACATGATGGTTAGCAATCGTACCTTCCATCTCCAACACTGAAGCTTGGTGGTCAGCTTGTCTATTATCCAAGGATGAATAAATTTGTGGCATGCTCCTAGCTACATCATTGACTATGGTAGCCTCTTGGAAATTGTAGACCCTCTTATTTATTTGTTTCCTATGCAGACAGTTCCTTAGAAGATGTTCCTCTCCACAACCCCAACATTTCAAGGGTTCTCTTTTCGTGTTATCAGTATTACTTGGAACTACTCTGAATGGTTTATTTCCACTATGGGATGGAAAATTTTATTGATACACACTTCTGGTAGGAAGGATCATCCTAGAGCTCTTCCCATGGTTCTTAAATATTGCGGATTTAAACCCCTTCTTCTTGAATCTCGAATTGTTTTTCTTCTTCCATTCTTCATGGGGTTCTTTCTTATTCTTGAATTGCTCATAGCAATACCTTGCCTTTCAAATAGTATCTTCTTATGTCTTTGGCTCATCAAACTTAATTTTGTCCTGGTAGGACTGAGGTAATCCACTAATAAATAATTGCATCTTTACTTTTTCATCTTTTTTGTAGGGCACATACCTCATCAACTTGATAAATTTGTTGATATATTCATCTATGGTGAGTTTCCCCAGCTTGAGTTCATAGAAATCCTTGGTCTTCCCATCAAAGTACTTTTCTGACAGATACTTCTTGAAGTATTTCTCAAATTGTTTCCATGACAAGTCCTTCTCATGGATTCCTTTCACATTCCTAGGGTCCTCCCACCAAATGGAAGCTTTACCATTTAGGTTGAAAATGGTTATCTATGCCTTTAAGTTTTCAGAGTAGTCATGGACTTTGAAGTACTTCTTCAAGCCGAGTATCCAAACTTCTGCTTTGTCCCCTTTCTTGATTTCTCCATCGAAGGTGGGTGGTTTGTCTTTCTTGAAATCCTTAGGGTCATGACTCTTGGAATGCTTCCTCTTCCTTCCTTTCCTCTGGGAATGTGTACTAGTTTTTCTACTAGAGGATTCATTGGAGTTGTCAGTTTCCTCACAAGAGGATTCCTCCACTAAGTGTCTCTTGGCTCCATGTCAAGCCTTCTTTGAGGTGCTCTTCCTAGTGTGGTCACTTTCATGACCATGCTTTCGTATATCGGGTGGACTCTAGTTTTTCTTCGTATAATGTTTGTCCACCTGAATGGCTATTGGACCATGTTGCAATTTCCTTTATATATCTGATAGACTTTGCAATAGGACTGCATTAATTTCAGTCTTCTTTTTCTGCTCCTTTATCATCCTTTCATTGTCATCCTTACAACTCTATAATTCTTCCACGAGGCTTCTTACAATTTTGTCCAAATCTAGAGGGGTTTCCACCACCCTCCTTTCATCAAATTATTCCTCTCTATTGTGGGAGCTCTCCCCTAACTCATTATGTGTCACCATCCCTTACATTGTAGTTTTCCTACTATTCATTGACTACTTGAGTGTTGATAAAACATTTTCTGTTAATTACTAATATACCAATTCATGAACAACACATATCATTGCAAAGTGAAGTCAATTTATTTATTTGGAAACATTGGCAACATACAATGCAGACTTCCAAAACATCCATCAACAGTTGAAGGTTTCATTCCTCTCTTCAGTAGAGGTTCAGACAATTTTCTTGTAAAAGAGGGGTAAGGTAGGGTGTTTCCCCATAAAGTTCTCTAATAATATTTTTATGCGACTCATGCGTGGGCCCAAGTAGGCCAAGTGTTGTTTCCATGCTCTGATACCAATTTGTAATGCACCCAACCCCTTGGAGGAACATCTAAAGGATGGGACGTCGAAGTTTTTATTTTCCTTGGTTCATTTTTGATCCCTTATTAAGAAAAACTCTCTTCTTCCACTCACCCAAAGTCTACATCTCACACTACATGCTTAAACTAGCTAGAGGAGTCCTCCTTGTGACCTCATGCTGAAAACAAGGAGCTAAAAGTATGCTTAGCGAAGGTTTCAGGACTTCGAAACTCCCAGGCTTCGGGAGTTCCAACATAATCCAGATTATTTTCGTCATGAAATGAGAGCGGAGTTATAATAAATAAATGCAAAGAGATATAGTAGTTATTCAATAATATAACAGAAATGTATAAGAGATGCAACCATAAACACAGATATACAGTAATACACGATTTCTATTAATGAAAGAAATGTACAAAGACTGTAAAAATACAGAGTGAAAGACTCACTAGAATGGTGGCAACTTATCTTTGAGAAGAGATGTGACAGCTACTCACATTCAAAAGAAGATGATTACAATGAGGCTCTGAAGGCATTTTTACAATAAAAAAGAATGTCAATAACCCTAGACATCCAAAAACCTAACCCTAGGATATGAAGTGCCAAAAGTCATTTGGGCCCCGTTTGGGTAAGTTAGTACATCAACTTCCCGGGGTCGTAACTTTTGCATACGATCTCCGTTTCAGGCGCATGATAGCCTGTTGGAAAGGTATAGTCGAGGAGATTAATTTTGGGGGAAATATAGAAGGAAATTCCATATTGCTCCATGTTTTCCCAAAGACGTCGTTTAGTGCCTCAAAATGGCCCCAGAAGTTAAAAACTGCTAAAAATAGTAAATTACCAAAATTGCAAGAAAATTGTTTTGAGACAGTTGGAAAAGGTGGGTGGCCACCGATATCCACCTGGATCAATCCCCCCTCCTTAGGAAGCAATGGTATCCATTGCGTTGAGTGCTTAGGGGAGAGAAAAAATGTTTGCTGAATCTTAATCTTGGTGAGTTGCTTGCCTTGTTGTAGATGTCACGTTGCTCAGTTTGTGGAAGTATGTCACGAACCTGTTGAGGCTGAGGATGAGGTTGTTCAAAAATTTGAGCTACAGGAGAGGACTGTGTGAAGAAGGAATCTTTGCATTTTGTTGCAACCTTGTTGACCTGCTTCTGTTGGGTAGAAGGTTCTTGGGGTGAGGCTGTAGTGGTTACAGTGTCCTTTCGTTCCCCTTTTGAACATATTGTGAAGAAGCTGAATTTTGCAGTATGAGATACTACCTCGCAACACTTTTTAGGTGGAACAATAGTCATAACTACCTCTAGTATTCTGTAGAGATGATCCGCTAGAGAAACAATGACATTACAGGGTTGAGACTCATAAACAACATGGTGTCTCCACAAATATGGCTATCCCAAGAGAAAATCACAAACATCCAGTGGGGAAACATCACATATACCTCATCCTTGAAGGGATGGATGTTGTATGACAATTAACACCGCTGGATGACATGAATATCTCATCCTTGGAAAAGCCACCCAATGTTGTATGGCTGCAGGTGTGGTGTTGTCGACAATCCAAACTATTTGACAACCTCTACTGAGATGAGGTTCTTTTGGCTTCCACTATCAACAATAAAATGCAATATGGTCCCCTTCACCCACATATGTGAATGAAAAATGCACTTCTCCTCTTCAGGATCTGTTGGTTCTTCTGGTTGAATTTTTGCGGTCGAGACAATAGCAATGGGGTCTATGTCAATGATCTGTCCTTTACCAGTATTTTCGTAATCAGGTTTTGAATCATGGTTTGGCTCCTTGTCTTTGATCTCAGCCACCAATGACTATTTTGAGTGAAATTCATCGGTGTTGTGCCAGGGGATTTTGTGGAAATCGCACCATTTTTCGGTGTCCTTCTTTTTCTTCCCGTGACCCTTCTTTTCCTGTGGCTTGGACTGGTTTTCGGGAGACTGTTTGTTAGGGCTGTCTTTTTCATACTTTGGATGCTGCGGATTTTCAGACCCGAACTCCCGTTTTTTCTGGTGCTTAAATTTTTGCTCGATTTTAACAACATATCGATAAGAAGCACCAAGTGATGAGATGTCCAGAAAATCCATTTTAGTTTGGATGTAATTGTGTAGAGCCCCACGTTATTTTAGAACCAAATGTTGTTTGGAGTCTTTGATACCCGACTTGGTGCGCAAGGTATAGAAGGTATTGGTGAAATATGGAACTTCTTGGCCCCTCTCTTGCCGCAATGTGGTCCATCTCATGTACTGGTTCTCATAGTTTCCAACAAGGTAAGACTTTTCCTTTACCGCATCCACAAAAAAATCCCAAGTGGGCTCGACCCCATATATTCCAGAATCCTCTGTGGAACTTTTCTCCCAATAATTTTTCCACCAATGTTTGACATGGGGGAGATATTTAAGGAGTGCGAAGGTGATCTTTTCCCTATCAGAAAAATGATGAACAGAGAAATAACTTTCTAACATATTTAACAATTTGTCTAGGGAATCCGCGTCTATTTGACCTTCAAATACGAGAATATCAAAATTAACCTGTACCTTGAAAGGAGAGGTTCTTCCAAAATGGTTGTTTGATGAATATGTGCCTATTGCTATCAGCAGGCATTGAAGGATGTGGGAAAAATTCTTCATCATTTTGTCCCTCTGTCATGTGAGAGCTTTCTCAAGCAACAGATTGATAGAATCGTCTGCTCCATCGTTTTTATTTTCTTCCGCCATGGAGGGTTTCTTGGGTGTGTGAGAGTGATTGTCTTCAAGAGAGACAATATCGAGACCCAAATTTCTATACTCGGACCTCGTCAGGGACATGAACTGAAAAATGATCAAGCGCAGCCTGCTCTGATACCACTAATCCAGATTATTTTCAGCATGAAATGAGAGCGAAGTTATAATAAATAAATGCACAGAGATATCATAGATATTCAATAATATAATAGAAATGTATCATAGATGAAACCATAAACACATATATACAATAATACACAATTTATATTAATGAAATAAATGTACAAAGACTGTAAAAATACAGAGTGAAAGACTCGCTAGAATGGTGGCAGCTTATCTCTGAGAAGAGATGTGACAACTACTCGCATTCACAAGATGATGATTACAATGAGGCTCTGGAGGCATTTTTACAATAAACAAGAATGCCCAAAACCCTATACATCCAAAAACCTTACCCTATGGGATGAAGCGCCAAAAGTCATGTGGGCCCCGTTTGGGTAAGTTAGTACATCAACTTCTCGGGGTCGTAACTTTTGGATACGATCTTCGTTTTAGGTGCATGATAGCCCATTGGAAAGGTATCGTCAAGGAGATTATTTTTAGGGGAAATATATAAGGAAGTTTCATATTTCTCCCCATTTTCACAAAGACGTCGTTTAAGGCCTCAAAATGGCCCCAAAAGTTAACAAATGCTAAAAATAGTAAATTACCAAAATTGCCAGAAAACTGTTTTGAATCAGTTGGAAAAGGTGGGTGGCCACCGATATCCACCTGGATCACAAATAAATTGAATGGTGTTCCTCTATAAGTCCTAATTCTTGGATCTTCGAACAATAGAGAGAATCAATGGTCCACATCATCTGCCGAGATCCTATGGTTGAAAAGGGGGCTTCGGGCTTCGAGCTTCGAAGATATTTGCTACTCCACCATGTGATATCTCTGGAGTGCCAAAATGGAAAAGTTAATAAGGGCCTCAATATTTCTCCACACGGCCTTGGTCATTCAACGATCGAAAATCGGTGTTCTACATTCAACATCGGTGTTTGGAAATCGACGATCGAAATTGAATGTTCGACGATCGGTGATCGACGTTGAATGTCTCTCCACTATAATATGCCCCAAATCACCTAAACTCCCGAGGTCCCAAACTCCCGATCGAATTACCAACCACATTGGCGAGGTGGGCATGAACCAAAGGTTTTCACGTGGTGATCTCTAGGGGTGACATGTGTCCTCATTAGGGTGTGACACATGTCATTCTCTAATAGACATAAGGGGTCTATGAATTGTCCATATCTCGATGACACATGGCACATGTAATGTGGGTCCATGCCATCTTGAATGACGTCAGGATGCCACATCATCTTGGAATGATATCTTCCCAACCCTTCAATATCACAGTCAACAAGATTCCATGTAGTCCTCGGATCCACGACCTCCATTACTTCAGGGTTTTGTCCTTCGGGGAGTTTGCAGTGTAACTTCCTCGTTTTCCCCAGAGCGGTCAGTGCCGAGATGACCTTGAGCTATATCCAATGACTAGGGGATATCCTGAAGGATCCTTAGATCTATGGTTCTCATCTCTTCACCACTATGGCATTCAGAAACTTTTGCATTGAACCACCTCTATCCTCCCAAAGTGGTCAATGTTGGGTTGACCTTGGCAGCGATCTGATGGTCATGGGAGCTCCCAAAGGATCCTTAGATATACGGTTCTCACCTCTTTAGGACTTCATCATTCAGGGAGATCGATGTCTTATCCTTTCTATTCTCCCAAAGTAGAAATTTGAAGAATTTCCCTTGACGTAGATCCAATGGTCAAGGGGTCTCCCGAATGCCCTTGAATCTGTGGCTCATGATAACTCATGATAGTAAAAGGGGTCAAGGTTTAGTGGTGGAAAGTGTATTTTCCATGGTTATGGAAACCACCAGGTGTCAGTCGAGCTCATGGAAAACCGTGAAATCATGTCTCCTTTGACCGACTTACAAAAGTGTAAGTTCATGATACTCTGGAGCTCCGAATCTAGAAGGACTTAGCTCCTTTCTGGTCTGACAATAGGTTCCCAGACCTTAGTCGCATGGGTCCTTAGAAGAATGTCATGGGCTATGCGTTAATTCTTTTAGCCATAAAGTAGTTAAGGATATGTACATGAGCCCTTGGTGATATGAAGAGGAGTTTGAAGGAAATTTCCTTCTTGCACGGGGTTTGAAATTTACATTCTCTGTAAGTTAGGTCCGAGGGGTCGTCATGAATTCAACATTTTAGCAAGTCCTACCCTTATTCTCCCCCAGATTCCCATCCCATGACTCTCTAGTGGCTAGGATGAGGTGAATAGAGGACCATTCGGAAATAGGGATTCATAGAGAGACAATACATAATTATACCTTGAATCATCCAATACATAACTCGGTCATAACCATATACATGCATTCAATTACTATTTCAATTTCAACACATAAAGTATGAAAATACTTATTAGAAGACCAGAGTTTGTGAAGCGACTTCTAAAAAGGGTGCATGTTTCCACCCGACCATAGGCACAACTACTCTTGATGGATTTACCATTGGCCACCCCTGAGCTAGACCATGATGCTCTAATATAGACTCTTTACTCTTTCTCAATGACAACCGAGGACAAAGGTTAATCTCATCCTTCTATAGGATCTTGGCAACCGGTTTTCTCTATAACAAGAAAGAAGGTCTGCTTGAGTACTTCCACAGTCACTCATCAGCCTCGTTTATCATCTTGTAACGAAAATCCCGCCCATGGCTTCTTGGGCCCATAACAAGCTTATTTCCTAGTTCTTCCTCGAACCAGAGAACTACAAAAACACTCTTTCGACTCTGCTCTCTTCAAAAATCCGCTTGCTCTCCTTTTTCTTCTTCCCACGAATTACTTCTTCCTTTCCTTTCTCAACAATTTTGCATGGGTCTGAATCCCTAGCTCATGGTTAGATTTGGAAGTCCGATAGATGGGTACTCTTCCCCATATCCTCATTAACTCTTGAGGAGGGCCTTCCAACTACTATTCTGATTGGTAATTCATTTCTAGGTCGGAGGACTATTGAGTAATTACATCCAGTAAGGTATTGGTTTGGTAAGGGTCATCTCAACCATTCTTGGTTTTCCCTCACCATCCCTCTCATAGAATACATGGTCTATCTTGGAAAACTTCCCCCTTTTAGTAGTTGTGCAACACATATCCAATTTCTATTAATAACAAAAAATTCATACATTGACCCTTTTATACAAAGGTTCATCAAATGGTCAGGGGAGCTCCCGAAGGATCCTTAGATCTACGGTTCTTGTCTTTTCAGGACTTCGACGTTTGGGGAGATCAATGTCTTATCCTTTATATTCTCTCATAGTATAACTTTGTTGAATTTCCCTCAACGTAGATCCAATGGTCAATGGGTCTCCTGAATACCCTTGAATTAGTGGCTCATGATAACTCACGATGGTTAAAGGGGTCAAGGTTTAGCAGTGGAAAATCTATTTGCCACAATTAGGGAAACTGCCAGGTGCTGGTTGACCTCGTGGAAAACCATGACAGCCTGTCCCCTTCGGTCATTTTACAAAATGGTAAGGTCATGATACTCTGGAGCTCCAAACTCCCAGAGTTCCAAAGCTATAAGGACTTATCTCCTTTCTGGTCTAACACTAGGTTCCCAGACCTTAGTCACATGGGTCCTTCACAGACTCTCATGGGATACACACTAATTATTTTAATTGTAAAGGAGTTAAGGATCTGGACATGAGCCCTTAGTCATATGAAGAGGAGTATGAAGTAAATTCCCTTCTTCCACAGGGTTTGAACTTTACATTCTCGCTAAGGTAGGTCTGAGGGGTCGGAAGGACTTCAACATTTCAACAAGTCCTACCCTGATTCTCTTGCAGATTCCCATCCCATGAATCTCTAGTGGCTAGGATGAGGTGAACAGAGGACCATTTGGAAATAGGGATTCATAGAGAGACAATACATAATTATACCTTTAATCATTCAATAGAGAACTCAGTCATAACCATATACATTCATTCAATCACTATTTCAATTTCAACACATAGAGTATGAAAATACTTATCAGAAGACCATAGTTTGTGAAGTGAATGTTGAAAAGAGTGTTTGTTTCCACCCAACCATAGGCACAACCACTCCTGATGGATTTACCACTGGCCACCCCCTAGCTAGACCATGATGCTTTGAGAGAGACTCTTTCCTCTTACTCAATGACAGTAGAGGATGAAGGTTACTCTCCTCCTCCTACAAGATCTTGGCAACTAGCTTTCTCTATAACAAGAAAGAAGGTCTGCTCGAGTACTTCCACAATCACTTGTCATCCTCGTTTATCAAATTGTAATGAAAAACCATGCCCATGGTTTCTTGAACCCAGAGCAAGATTATTTCCTAGTTCTTCCTTGACCCAGATAACTGCAAAATGCTCTTTCAACTCTGCTCTCTCCGTAGACCCGCTTGCTCTCCTTTCACCTCTGCCCACGAATTACCTCTTCCTTTACTTTCTCAGCAAGTTTGCGTGGGTCCGAATCCCTAGCTCATGGTCAAGTCTAAAAGTCTAACAGATGGGTACTCTGCCCCATCTCCTCATTAAATCTTGAGGAGGGCCTTCCAACTACTAGCCTGACTGGTAATTCATTTATGGGTCAGAGGACTGTTGAGTAATTACATCCAATAAGGTACAAGTCTGGTGAGGGTCATCTCAACCATTCTTTTTTTCCCCTCACCGTATCTCTCATAACATCCATGGTCTATCTTGGAAAAATCCCCCCTTTCAGCAGTTGTGCAACACATATCCAATTTATATTAATAACAAAAAATTCATACATTGACCTTTTTATACAAAGATTCATCAAATCAAACATTCACACATATTTAGTCTGCCATAGTCTCTTGGCCAGTTATAGTTATATTTACAAACTGGGGGAAACAGGGGTATTACAATCCCCTCCCCCTTAAAGGAACATTGTCCTCAATGTTCTATCTATTGATGTGCTCTGTATGTACAGAAGTAAACAAAAATGGATATGCATACTTCATGGAATCCTCCCTTTCCCATGTAGCCTCATCTGGGCCAAAGTGTTTCCACTGCACCTTGACCTGTGCAATGGTTTTGTTCATGAGTGAGGTTTCCTTCCTGTCTATTCTGCATTGAGGTTCTGGAAAGAATTCTTCCTCGGGTTCCACCTGAATCACAGACCAGTCAATTATATGATTAGAATCATGTACATACTTCTTTAATAAAGAAACATGGAAAACATTATGTTCCTTCACCGTGGGAGGAAGTGTTATCCAATAGGCTATTGGTCCCACTCTATCCAAAACTTCAAAGGGTCGACAATACTGAGGTGCTAGCTTGGCACAAGCTCCCATCCTCAAAGAGATTTTCCTAGGTCTAATTTAGAGATACACATGATCCACTACTTTTAACTCTCTAGGAGTCCTTTTCATGTCTGCATAGCTCTTTTGTCTATCCTGGGCTATCTTCAAATTTTGTCTGATCTGAATTACTTGTTTTTCCATTTCCTTTAGCATATCTAGACCAATTGTAACTATGTCTACTGGGTTGTTCCATTTGATTGGAATCTTTCATTGTCTTCCATAGAGGGCTTCAAAAGGGATCATTTTTAATGACTCTTGATATCCATTGTTGTAGGAAAATTCTACCAGTGGTAGGTAGTGTTAGCACTGAGAATCACCCTCAGACTGCTAGAGGATAAGCCCAGTACCCATCAAAATATTAATGTATTAAAATGGTTTGAGTAGATGGATCAACAAGACTTTAAAGAAAGGAAAAGAGAAATGATATCATTGCAGAGTAGCGATGGACCATTGGGCCATGGAGTCATAAATAGTCTAATCATTGAAGGCATTTAAGCTTCCTATGAGACAAAAGATTTCTATAATGATGAAGGGAAGAATAAGAGAATAACATAAAGACAAATATTCACTAACCAGAGATCATCTCTCCAAAGAGAATTTAGATGTGTATGAATAGTAAACAATGATAAATAGGCAAGCTTACAACAGATCCTCTACCGCATTAGGAATCTATTAATCAAAGGAAAATTTTAATCCTTAAAATCTACAATACATTCAAACAAGATGAAGAATAGAACATAGTACATAGAATTTAGATGTGTCTGAACAATAAACAATGATAAATAGGCAAGCTTACAACAGATCCTCTACCGCATCGAGAATCTATCAATCAAAGGAAAATTTTAATCCTTAAAATCAACAATATGTTCAAAGAAGATGAAGAATAGAACATAGAACATGGAAGACAAATATGATGAAACAACTCATATGAATCTTCAATAACAATACAATTTAAAACTACATGCCCCTCCGGCTTACAAACTGAAATATATAGTCATAAATGTTTCTCAAAACCTCCTCTGGTCTGGGATGACCCCCCCCCTCTTACATCATTCATCAGATGTATTTATTATAAAAAAAAAATACCACCACTAGGAGTGCGAGCTGGCCTTCCTATCCTAGGATTTTCCTATGTCGTGTGTCTTCTCTTGTCTGTCTTGTTCCTCCTGTCAGAAAAAAACTCTGGTCAGTATGGGTCTATAGGAAAAACTTCCCTCTGTGGTACTTCAAGTTGACAATTTTCTGTCTCCTTGGCTAGACCCTCCATGCTTCCATTTAAGGGGGGAGTCAATTTTTCAACCACTGTTCCTTCTTTCATTAATTGATTTCTCCTTGGGATCAGGACGAGGCCTTACGCCTAGTTTGTTGCCATGTGTTTCTCTCAGATTGGGCCCTATATAAGCACGTGATTGCAGAATTTGGCAAGAGCGGTTTGGATCCACACCGCTCCAACCCCCACAATCCACCACCAACTGCCACGTACCTCTTCCGTTATACCATGGTTTCGATTGTAGGACCGCTCTAGAATTTAATCGTTTGAGCATGTTCTATCCCCGTAATGAAATGTGGTCCCCAATCTGCTGCAATATCCCGAATCTGATGTGGTGTCTTGACGTCATTGCACTGCCACAACTACTGGTGGATAAACACCATGTATCTTCGACACTTAGGCACTTCGAGCTTCGAGAGTTTTGGATTGTGAAGCATGAAAAACTCCCATAGTGGTACGAACCCAGAATGACATGGAGGCCTAAAATGAATGTTATGCGTCCTCGAAGGATAAGTGCCATGTGTTGAGTTGTAAAACACCCACTGAGTGGTAGGGCCTGAAGCGATGTGGAAGCCTGACGTCACTTTAGGACTTCGACTCTTCGGGACTTCGGGATGTTTGGATGGAAATATCCCGAAGTAACTTTCTCCCGGTTGACGTGGAAGCCTCTCGTTACTTCGGGACTTCAAAATGTTTGGATGCAAATATCTCGAAGTAACTTTCTCCCGGTTGACATGGTGACCTCTCGTTACTTCGACGCTTCAGGATTCGAGAGATTTTGAATGCGGGCATGAATATATCCCAAAGTGACTTTCTTCCGGTTGATGTGGCAACCTCTCGTTACTTCGACACTTCAATCTTCGAGAGCTTTTGAATGTGGGAATGAATATCTCCTGAAGTGACTTTCTCCTGGTTGACGTGGCAACCTCTCATCACTTTGGGACTTCAGATCTTCCGTCCAATCATTAATCCTTGCACGGATTTGAAACTCTGAATGCACGAGAGTTGTTAATCAGAACTGCACATGGGATCTCCGTCGTTGCAAATTGAACCTGCCTGATTACTTGTATTTAAATCCTAAAATGGACTTCTTTGAACATTTCATTTTGCTCATAGTTTTTCCCTTTTCATACAAATGACTTGACCAACCTGACTTTATCAACCAGAAGAGGAAAAACTTATAGGAATGTATGCAAAAAAGAGAGATATAGGGCGAAGGTCTAGACCTAGGTCTTAACAATAACTACATATGATCCATGACAACTTTATGTGCTAACATTTGGCTCCACAGGGGATGGAATCCTACCTATGAACTACCAAGAACAAGTATCTTTAGTGTCTTATCCTAGGGCTATGGGGTCACTTATTCAAATACTAAAAGCAAACTGAAAACTGAAAACTGAAAAAGCTTGCACACAGGCTTATTTATATACAAGACCCTACTCTAACTGACCTTTACAATGCTCATGTGAAAAAAAACTTCCACCATAGCCACCCAAACTGTTTGGTAACATAATTCTTCCTTTCACTGCAAATGATCCATAAAAGGTAAGGGAAGTATGACAGGAGAATGAAAACATATTTTGGAACACTGACAATACCCCCAAATGATGATAAGATGAATAATTTTGCAGGGTCCAATGATTTTGGAAAGCTCAACTCTATATATAACCCCACAAGGTCATAAAATTTATAATAAGGCATGCTAAACTGGTAAAAAGTTACCTCTTTTATTTCATCATTGCTCACATGTTATTTGATGTTCTCAGTGTGTACAGCTGGATAAAGGATTGATGCGGGCTTGCTAATCCCATGTGATATCTACTCATTTATAAGTGTTGGACATGAGATAACATGCACATTTATATCTTCCTTTTATCCTCCATGGCCCTCCCAAGGATTAGATTCATAATTATCATATACAATAACCTTGCTACGAGGCTCTAAAGAAGCCATGAAAAAAATCTTCTCTTGATCATCTTCGTTGGTTTATTCATAAAAAATTGGATGTTTTTGGTGAGTATTTGAAACAACTTCTTCATCATAAGCAGGGCTTCCAAAAAAATATGTTTCAATAACAAAATGGTCCTCTGCATTTATCTCAGCTTCATGGTCAGGAGAAATATCTATTGCAATATACACTTGATCTTCGACATTAGAATATTCAAAAGAGACATGTTGATATTCATAAACAACAGATACATCTGATATGATGCTAGATGTTTCTATGTTATTTCTATCATAGTGAATATCATTCAACACCTCTTTATGTTCATGGAAAATGTTTTCTTCCACAACAAATGCTTCATCACAAATCTGGTTTTCGTGACTAGCAGAATCTTTATGAAGCAAAGAAAACTCATCACAACAATTTTCATAAATATACTAAGCTGAAAAATGCTCTTTACAAAATGAATTGAAAGCTGCATGAAAAACTATCAAAGAGATGATGCTTGCAATGGGAAGAGATCGACACCAATCACAAGCAATCCCCTCTAATGAATACCTGAAAAGATTAATCTGAACATCTTCATGCATGAGATGAAGTTGAAGAATAAAATCATGAAAATGCAGCAAATGTTCAGCTGGTACCTCCCACTCTTCTCCTCGAAATTTAGGAAGGCTACTTTCCCATTCATCTCTACTAGGCTCTGTATTACGGAAACCAACTATCTTTGAGAAATCACAAAAAGCATACCTCTAAGATAAAATATTTTCCATTTCAAACCAGTGGAGTCACCAATAGATTTCCGAACAATGGAGTTTCCATGGAGAAAGATGAATAGTTATAATAATGTGTCTAGATTCAATTCACCATATAAAACTGGATCTCTTCGTTGTCATTCTCCCAGGGAAGATATCTTCACTTACGTCCCTAGAAACGATGCCATTAATGTTATCACTGAGAATCACCCTCTGACTGCTAGAGGATAATCCCAGTACCCATCAAAATGTGAATGGATTAAAAGGGTTTGAGTAGGTGGATCAACAAGACTTTAAAGAAAGGAAAAGACAACAGATATCACTGCAGATCAGTGATGGACCATTGAGCTATGGAGTCATAAATAGTCTGCTCATTGAAGGCATTTCAACTCCCTATCAGACAAAATATTTGTATAATGATGAAGGGAAGAATAAGAGAATAACATAAAGACGAATATTCACTAAGAAGAGGTCCTTTCTGCAAAGATAATTTAGATGTGTCTGAATAGTAAATAATGATAAATAGGCAAGCTTACAATAGATCCTCTACCACATCATGAATCTATTAATTAAAGGCAAACTTTAATCCTTAAAGTATGCAATACATTCAAACAAGATGAAGAATAGAACAAAGTACATATAATTTAGATGTGTCTGAATAGTAAACAATGATAAATAGGCAAGCTTACAACAGATCCTCTAGCACGTCGAGAATCTATCAATCAAAGGAAAATTTTAATCCTTAAAATCAGAAATACATTCAAAAAAGATGAAGAATAGAACAAAGAACATAGAAGACAAATTTGATGAAACAACTCATATGAATCTTCAATAACAATACAATTTATAGCTACATGCCCCTCTAGCTTACAAACTGGACTATACAATAATAAATGCTTCTCAAAACCTCCTTCAGTCTGGGTCAACCCCCCCCACTACATCATTCATGTTAGGAGTGCAATATGGCCTTCCTATCCTAGGATTTTCCAGTACTGTGTGTCTTCTCTTGTGTGTCTTGTTCTTCCTGTCAGAAGGAAACTATGGTCAGTACGGTCCTATAGGAAAAAATTCCCTTTGCGGTACTTCGGGCTGGAAATTTTCTGTCTCCTTGGCCAGACCCTCCATGCTTCCATTTAAGGGGGGAGTTAATTGTTCAACCACTGGTCCTTCTTTCATTAACTTATTTCTCCTTGGGATCAGGAGGAGGTCGTACGCCTAGCTTGTTGCCACGCGTTGATCTCGGATTGGGCCCTATATAAGCACATGATTGCAAAATTCGACAAGGGCGGTTTGGATCCACATGTCTCCAACCCCCGAAATCCACCACGAACTGCCATGTACCTCTTCCGCTATACCATGGTTTAGATTTCGATATCTCTCTAGAATTTTATCATTCGAGGATGTTCTGTCCCCACAATGAAATGTGGTCGTCGATCTGTTGGAATATCTTGAATCTGATGTATGGATTGATGTCATTGCGCTGCCACAACTACTGATGGATGAGCACCATGTGTCGTCGACACTTCAGTCTTTGGGAGTTCTGGATTGTGAAACATGAAAAATGCCTGGAGTGGTACGGGCCCAGAGTGATTTGGTAGCCTGAAATAAATGTTATGTGTCCTCGACGAATAAGTTCCATGTGTTTAGTTGGAAAACACCTGCAGAGTGGTAGGGCTTGAAGCAACGTGGAAACTTGATGTCACTTCAAGACTTCGTCTCTTTGGGACTTTGGGATGTTTGGATGGAAATATCCCGAAGTAAATTTCTCCCAGTTGACATGGTAGCCACTTGTTACTTCGGGACTTCGACACTTCAGGACTTCAGGATGTTTGGATGGAAATCTCCCAAAGTAAGTTTCTCCTAGTTGACGTGGTGGCCTTTCATTACTTAGATGCTTCGGGCTTCAGGATATTTTGAATGTGAGAATGAATATCTCCCGAAGTGACTTTCTTCTGGTTAACGTGGAAGTCTCTCGTTACTTTGGCACTTTGGGCTTCAAGATATTTTAAATGTGGGCATGCATATCTCCCGAAGTGACTTTCTCCCAGTTGACGTGGCAACCTCTCATCACTTCGAGACTTCGGGACTTCAGAGCTTATGTCTGATCGTTAATACTTGTGTGACTTTGAAACTATGAATGCACAAGATCCGTTAATCAGAACTACACATGGGATCTCCTTTGTTGAAAATTTAACCTACCTTGTTGCTTCTGTTTCAAGCCTGAAATGGACTGCTCTGAACGCTGCATTTTGCTCATATTCTTTCCTTGGGCATACAAAGGACTTGAAAATCCTGACTTTATCAACCAAAAGAGGAAAAAATTATAGGAAGGTATGAAAAAAAGAGAGAGACAGGGCAGAGGTGTAGACCTAGGTCTTAACAATAACTACATATGACCCATGACAACTTTATGTGCTAACAAGTAGTCCTCCCACTTCTTGGGTTGATGCATTACATGCATCCTCAACATGTATTCTAACACTTGGTTTACCCTCTCTTTTTGCCCATCATTTTGAGGGTGATAGGTTGTACTAAAGAGAAAGTTTATTTCAAAATGAGTAAATAGAGATTTCCAAAAGTTTGAAGTAAATTTTGTATCTCTGTCGGATATAATTTCCTTAGGCATGCCATGCAGCCTAAATATTTCTTTCATGAAAATGTTGGAAATATCTATTTCCTTGCAAGTTGACTTGACGGGTATGAAGTGAGCATCCTTGCTCAGTTTTTCCACAACTACCTTGATGGCATCATTCTGTTTGGTTGATCTTGGTACTCTTGTGATCAAATCCATGGAGATGGTTTCCCATTTCCATTCGGGAATTGGTAGGGGCTGCAATAGCCCTGCTGGGTGTCGATGCTCTTCCTTGAATTGTTGACATTCTAGACACTTAGCTAAGTAATCATCTATGTTCTTTTTCAGTCAGGGCCAATAAAATAGTTTCCTAGTGGCCATGATCATTTTCTGATAACCAAGATGACCAGTAAATGGTCTTTTGTGTATTTCATCCATTATGATCCTTTTCAATTCATCACAATTTGGAATATACAATCTACCCTTGTAAGTAAACAAACCAGCATTAAGCATCTAATAGCCTTCGTACTTCATCATTGCGGGCTCTTGTTTTATGTATGATGTCACGGTCTTGAAAAATGCATCTGTTTCTTGTGCAATTTTGACCCTCTCTTTGATATCTGATTCACTGACACTTACATCTTCCAAGTGAACTAATTTCATACTTCTACTAAGGGAATCAACCACCCTATTCTCCTTTCCTTTGATATATTTTATTTCAAAATCAAAATCACTAAGGAGATCCATCCACCTAGCTTGTCTCACATTGAGTTTTGGTTGGTCAAACAAATACCTCAACCCACTATGGTCTGTCATAAGCACAAATATTCTACCCATGAGGTAATTCCTCCACATTTTTAAATCATGCACTATGGTGGCCAACTCTATATGATGGATCGCATGATTGATTTCATGCTCATTCAATTTTATGGATTCATAGAAAATTACATGTTCTCCTTGCATAAGGACTCCTCCGAGTCCTTCCTTGCAGGCATTTGTACACATAAGGAAGTCCTTGTTTGGATCTTCAATCTTCAACACAGGTGCATTGGTTAGAAGGCGCTTCATTTCTTGAAACCTCTCTTCACATTATAATGTCCAAATAAATTTAACTCCCTTTTTCTTAAGGGAATTGATTGGGCAACCAAGCTTGTAAAATCCTTTTATGAATATCCTATAGTATCCTTCTAGGACCATAAAGGATATGATGTTAGATACATCATTTGGTTAATGCTAATCCATAATGGCCTTGATCTTGTCAGGATCAACTGCCAACCGTTCTTCAGAAATAACATGGCCTAGGTAATGGACTAGTTTTTGGAAAAAGTCACACTTACTAAGCTTAGGATAGAGGTGATGTTCACTTAGTACCTGGAGTACTAGCTTGAGATGTTCTTCATGTTCTTCCCTATTATTGGAATAGATTAGGATATCATCAATGAAAAGCAGCAAAAACATATCCAATAAATTTTTGAATGTGTTATTCATTAAGCACATACAAGTGGATGGTGCATTGGTAAGCCCAAATGGCACCACCACAAATTCATAGTGACCATATATTGCCCTAAAGGTTGTCTTGTGGATGTATTCATATTTAATTCAGACCTGATGATATCCATACCTTAAGTCAATATTGGAGAAGATTGTAGCACCCATTAATTGGTCAAACAAGTCATTGATCCTTGGTAAGGGATACTTATTCTTGATGGCCATCTTATCGAGTTGTCTATAATCTATGCATAGTTTGAGTGTGACATCCTTATTTTTCACAAACAAGGTTGGTACTTCCCATGGGGACACACTAGGCCAAATGTAGCCTTTGTCCCACATCTCCTTCAGCTGTAATTTGAGCTCAACTAGCTCTGGTGTACTCATTCTATAGGGTGTTCTAGACATTGGCACCGCTCCTGGTACAAGTTCTATTGAAAAGTCAATATCGATTCTTGGAGGTAGACCTGGAAGCTCTTCTAGGAATGAATATTTATATTCTCTTAATAAGGGATGGTCCTCTAGGATGGATTTTCCATTCTCAATAGAGTTTAGTACTTGTATTGCATACAAGGGACATCCCTTTCTGCAATACTTCTTCACTTGGAGGGCTGATATTTTTCTCACTGAGACAAGATTTTGAATCCCTTGTAGGGTTACCCTTCTTACTTCTTTATTTTCACACTCCAAAGTTTTACTGTAACAGTCCAACTTGGTTTTGTGGGAAGCCAACCAATCCATGCCAATCATCAGGTCATAATATCCTAAAGGAAGTATGTTTAGGTTCACTTGGGTCATCAACCCACTTATAACTAATTGGAATGCTGGTATGACCTCTGTTACTTTTCTTTTGGTTCCAGTGGCTAGTTGTACCAACCATGATTTAACATGTTTAACTTGTTGCAATTTACATTTATCAACAGTTTGAGGAGCAACATAACTCAAATTAGAACCAGGTTCAATTAAAATCGAAACATGATGATTAGCAATTGTACCTTCTATCTCTAGCATTGAAGCTTGGTGGTCATCTTGTCGAATATCCAAGGATGAATAAATTTGTGGCATGCTCCTAGCCACATCATTGACTATGGTAGCCTCTTGGAAACAATAGACCCTCTTATTTATTTGTTTCCTATGAAGACAGTCCCTTAGAAGATGTTCCTCTCCACAACCCCAACATTTCAAGGGTTCTCTTTTTGTGTTATCAATATTACTTGACACTACTTTGATTGTTTTATTTCCACTCTGGGATGGAAAATTTTGTTGATACACACTTCTGGTAGGAAGGACCATCCTAGAGATCTTCCCATGGTTCTTAAATATTGTGGATTTAAACCCCTTCTTCTTGAATCCCGAATTGTTTTTCTTCTTCCATTCTTCATGGGGTTCTTTCTTATTCTTGAATTGCTCATAGAAATACCTTTCCTTTCAAATAGTATCGTCTTATGTCTTTGGCTCATCAAACTCAATTTTGTCCCGGTAGGATTGAGGTAATCCACTAATAAATCATTGCATCTTTACTTTTTCATCCTTTATGTAGGGCACATACCTCATCAACTCGATAAGTTTGTTGATATATTCATCTATGGTGAGTTTCCCCAGCTTGAGTTCATATAAATCATTGGTCTTCCCATCAAAGTACTTTTCTGACAGATACTTCTTGAAGTATTTCTCAAATTGTTTCCATGACAAGTCCTTCTCATGGATTCCTTTCACATTCCTAAGGTCCTCCCACCAAATGGAAGCTTTCCCATTTAGGTTGAAAATGGCTATATGTGCCTTTAAGTTTTCAGAGTAGTCATGGACTTTGAAGTACTTCTTCAATCCGAGTATCCAAACTTCTTCTTCTTCCCCTTTCTTGATTTCTATATCGAAGGTGGGTGGTTTGGATTTCTTGAACTCCTCAGGGTCATGACTCTTGGAATGCTTCCTCTTCCTTCCTTTCCTCTAGGAATGTGTACTAGTTTTTCTACTAGAGGATTCATTGGAGTTGTCGGTTTCCTCACCAGAGGATTCCTTCACTGAGTGTCTCTTGGCTCCATGTCAAGCCTTCTTTGAGGTGCTCCTTCTAGTGTGGTTGATTTCATGACCACGCTTTCATATATCGAGTGGACTCTAGTTTTTCTTCGTATGATTTTTGTCCACCTGACTAGCTATTGGACCATGTTGCAGTTGCCTTTGTATATATGATAGAATTTGCAGTAGGATTGCATTAATTTCAGTTTGCTTTTCCTGCTCCTTTATCGGCCTTTCATTGTCATCCTTACAACTCTATAACTCTTCCATGAGGCTTCCTACAGTTTCATCCAAATCTAGAGGGGTTTCCACCACCCTCCTTTCATCGGATTATTCCTCTCTATTATGTGAGCTCTCCCCAACTCATTATGTGTCACCATCCCTTACATTGTAGTTTTCCTGCTATTCACTGACTGCTTGAGTGTTGATAAAACATTTTATGTTAGTTAATAATATACCAATTCATGAACAACACATATCATTGCAAAGTGAAGTCAGTTTATTTATTTGGAAACATTATCAACATACAATGCAGACTTCCAAAACATTCATCAACAGTTGAAGGTTTCGTTCCTCTCTTCAGTAGAGGTTCAGATAAGTTTCTTGTAGAAGAGGGGTAAGGTAGGGTGCTTCCCCATAAAGTTCTCTAATAATATTTTTATGCGACTCATGGATGAGCCCAAGTAGGCCAAGTGTTGTATCCATGCTCTGATACCAATTTGTAATGCACCCAACCCCTTGGAGGAACATCTAAAGGATGGGACGTTGAAGTTTTTCTTTTCCTTGGTTCATTTTTTATCCCTTATTAAGAAAAACTCTCTTCTTCCGCTCACCCAAAGTTTACATCTCACACTGCACTCTTAAACTAGCTAGCGGGGTCCTCCTCATGACCTCATGCTGAAAACAAGGAGATAAAAGTATTCTTAGTGAAGGTTTCAGGACTTCAAAACTCCCAGACTTCGGGAGTTCCAACGTAATCCAGATTATTTTTGTCATGAAATGAGAGCGGAGTTATAATAAATAAATGCACAGAGATATCATAGATATTCAATAATATAACAAAAATGTATCTGATATGCAACCATAAACATAGATATACAGTAATACATGATTTCTATTAATGAAAGAAATGTACAAAGACTGTAAAAATACAGAGTGAAAGACTCGCTAGAATGGTGGCAGCTTATCTTTGAGAAGAGATGTGAAGGCTACTCGCATTCACAAGAAAATGATTACAATGATACTCTGAAGGCCTTTTTACAATAAAAAGGAATTCCAAAAACCCTATACATCCAAAAACCTAACCCTAGGAGATGAAGCGCCAAAATTCATGTGGGCCTCGTTTGGGTAAGTTAGTACATCAACTTCCCGAGGTTGTAACTTTTGCATACGATCTCCATTTTAGGTGCATGATAGAATGTTGGAAAGGTATCACCGAGGAGATTAATTTTGGGGGAAATATAGAAGGAACTTATATATTTCTCCTTGTTTTCCCAAATATGTCGTTTAGGGCCTCAAAATGGCCCCGAAAATTAAAAACTGCTAAAAATAGCAAATTACCAAAATTGCCAAAAAAATGTTTTGAGCCAGTTGGAAAAGGTGGGTGGTCACCGATATCCACCTAGATCAATCCTCCCTCCTTAGGAAGAAATGGTATCCATTGCATTTAGTTCCCAGGGGAGAGGAAAAAATGTTTGTTGAATATGAATCTTGGTGAGTTGTTTGCCTTGCTGGAGACGTCGCATTGCTCAGTTTGTGGAAGTCTGTCATGAACCTGTCGAGGCTGAAGATGTTCAACAAGTCAAGCTATAGGAGAGGAAGGTGTGCAGAAGGAATCTTTTCACTTTGTTGCAACCTTGTCGACTTTCTTCTGTTGGGTAGAAGGTTCTTGGGGCGAGGTTGTAGTGGTTGCAGTGTCCTTCCATTCCCCTTTTGAACAAATTGTGAATAAGTTGAATTTTGCAGTATGAGATACTACCTTGCGACATTGTTTAGGTGGAACAATAGTCGGAACTACTTCTAGTATTCTTTAGAGATGACCCCCTAGAGAAACAATGAGACTACGGGGTCGATACTCATAAACAACACGGTGTCTCCACATATATGGCTGGACCAAGAGAACATCACAAACATCTAGTGGGGAAGAATCACATAATACCTCATCCATGAAGGCCTGGATGCCATATGACCATCGACACTGCTAGCTGACATGAAGATCTCATCCTTGGAAAAGCCACTTGATGTTGTATGGCTGCGGGTGTGGTGTTGTCGACAATCCCAACTGTTTGATGACCTCTGCTGAGATGAGGTTCTTTTGTCTTCCACTATCAACAATAAAATGCAGTGGGGTCCCCTTCACCCACATCTATGAATGAAAAAGGTACTCTTCCTCTTCAGGATTTGTTGGTTCTTCTGGTTGAATTGTTGTTGTCTCAACAATAGCAGTGGGGTATGCGTCAATGATCTGTCCTTTACCATTATTTTCGTAATCAGGTTTTGAATCAGGGTTTAGCTCCTTGTCTTTGATCTCGGCCACCAATGACTATTTTGAGCGACATTCATCGATGTTGTGCCAGGGGATTTTGTGGAAATTGCACCATTTTCCGGTGTCCTTTTTTTTCCCGTGACCCTTCTTTTCCTGTGGCTTGGATTGGTTTTCAGGAGATTGTTTGTTAGGGCCGTCTTTGTCATACTATGGATGTTGCAGATTTGCATACCCGAACTCCCGTTTTTTCTTGTGCTTAAATTTTTGCTCGATTTTAGCAACATATCTATAAGAAGCATCGAGTGATGAGATGTCCAGAAAATCCATTTCATTTTGGATGTGTCTGTGTAGAGCCCCATGTTATTTGAGAACTAAATGTTGTTTGGAGTCTTTGATACCTAGCTTGGTGTGCAAGGTATGGAAGGTATTGGTTAAATCTGGAACTACTTGGCCCCTCTGTTGCCACAATGTGGTCCATCTCATGTACTAGTCCTCATAGTTGCCAACAAGGTAATATTGTTCCTTTACCGCATCCACAAAAAAATCCCAAGTGGGCTCGTCCCCATATATTCCAGAATCCTCTGTGGAACTTTGCTCCCAATAAGTTTCCCAACAATGTTTGACATGGGGGAGAGATTTAAGGAGTGTGAAGGTGATCTTTTCCCTATCGGAAAAATGATGAATAGAGAAATAACTTTCTAACAGATTTAACCATTTGTCTAGGGCATCCGCATCTATATGACCTTCAAATATGGGAATATCAAAATTAACCTATACCTTGAAAGGAGAGTTTCTTCCAAAATGGTTGTTTGATGAATATGTGCCTGTTGCTATCGGTAGGTGTTGAAGGATGTGGGAAAAAATACCCATCATTTCATCCCTCTGTCGTGTAAGAGCTTGCTCAAGAAACAGATTGATAGAATTGTCTGCTCCATCATTTTTCTTTTCTTCCACCATGGAGGGTTTCTTGGGCGTGTGAGAGCGATTGTCTTCAAGAGAGACAAGCTCAAGACCCAAATTTCTATACTCAGACCTCATCGGGGACATGCACTGAAAAATGATCAAGAGCAGCCTGCTCTGATACCACTGATCCAGATTATTTGCGCCATGAAATGATAGCGAAGTTATAATAAAGTAATGCATAGAGATATCACATATATTCAATAATATAACAGAAATGTATCAGAGATGCAACCATAAACACAAATATACAGTAATACAAAATTTATATTAATGAAAGAAATGTACAGAGACTGTAAAAATACAGAGTGAAAGACTCAATAGAGTGGTGGCAGCTTATCTCTGAGAAGAGATGTGACGGCTACTCGCATTCGCAAGAAGATGATTACAATGAGGCTTTGGAGGCCTTTTTAAAATAAACAAGAATGAAAAAAAAAATATACATCCAAAAACCTAACCCTAGGAGATGAAGCGCCAAAAGTCATGTGGGCCCCGTTTGGTTAAGCTAGTACATCAACTTCCTGGGGTCGTAACTTTTGGATACGATCTTCATTTTAGGTGCATGATAGCCCGTTGGAAAGGTATCGTCAAGAAGATTATTTTTGGGGGAATCTAAGGAACTTCCATATTTCTCCCCATTTTCCCAAAGACGTCATTTAAGGCCACAAAATGGCCCCAGAAGTTAAAAACTGCTAAAAATAGTAAATTACCAAAATTGCTAGAAAACTGTTTTGAATCAGTTGGAAAAGGTGGCTGGCCACCGATATTCGCATGGATCACAAAAAAATTGCATGGCGTTCCTCCCTTAGGCCTAATTCCCGGATCATCGAATATTAGAAGGAATCAATGGTCCACATCATCCACCGAGATCCTATGTTTGAAAAGGGGGCTTTGGGCTTCAGAGATATTTCCCACTCCACCATGCGATATCCTTGGAGTGCCAAAATGGAAAAGTTACGAAGGGCCTCGATATTTCTCCGCATGGCCTTGGTCATTCGGCGATTGAAAATCAGTGTTCTACGTTCAACGTCGGTGTTTGGCAATCGACGATTGAAATTGAACGTTCGAGGATCAACGATCGACGTTTAACGTCTCTCCACTATAATATGCCCCAAATATTGTAATATACCAGATATAAAATGTATGCAGAACTGAAATAAAATGCTAGTAATGGCAAAATAACAACAATATAACCAAAACATTCACCACAATAACACTAAAATGTTATAAGAATAACAACAGAAATAACACTTTGAATCTGAAAGCAATGTTCACGGGCCTCTTCAAGGGGGAAACCTCCAGTTGAGTAGATATCTAGTACAATAATATCCAAGCTAGGGTTATCATATCCTCGACTCCTATTTATACTAAAAAGAAGCATGATCTAGTTTTCTATTCAATAACAAAATATGTTGAAACTGTAAAATGCAGTGGAAACAAGCTTCAGGCTCTTTGTCCTGAAGATGGATCCTGATCTGGATCCAAAACGTCGACAATCTAATGACTACACTGTGGCTTCTCCGATGAAAACTAAAAATCCCAACCACAAAAATCTCACGCATCGGAAACAAGCTTGCTGGAATGGTGGCGTCTTATCTCTGAGAAGAGATGTGACGGCAGTGCGCATTCGCAAGAAGAAGGTTACAATGAGGCTCTGAAGGAATTTTTACAATAAGAAAGAATGAAAAAAACCCTAGACATCCAAAAACCTAACCCTAGGAGATGAAGCGCCAAAAGTCATGTGGGCCCCGTTTGGGTAAGCTAGTACATCAACTTCCCGGGGTCGTAACCTTTGCATACGATCTCCGTTTTAGGCGTGTGATAGCCCGTTGGAAAGGTATAGTCGAGGATATTCATTTTGGGGGCTCAATAATGCATTATAATATCATTGAGGAGCTTTATACCGAAAAACCTTCATTAAGGCCCTCAAAATGGCCCCAGAAGTAAAAACTGCTAAAAATAGTAAATTGCCAAAAATGTTAGAAAACTGTTTTGAGACAGTTGGAAAAGGTGGGTGGCCACTGATATCCATCTGGATCAATCCTCCCTCCTTAGGAAGAAATGGTCTCCATTGCGTTGAGGTCCCCCATTAGATGAGGAATTTTTTGCTGAATTTGGCCCCGGGTGAGCCACTTGCCTTGGTGCAGGAACTGCCTTGCTTTGACGACTCGATAAAGCTGGATCCTTTGTTGTCGAGTGCCCTTGATATGTCTGTCCACAATCTGATCATTGGATGCTTGTTGTATGCAGTTGGGGTTGAGATCTATTGGTGTCAGTTGTTCTGCTACTTCTGAGTTGTCCAATAATGGTGGGAAATAAGGGTGAAGGAGATCCACATTGAACACTGGGTGCAGGCCAAGGAAAGGAGGAATGTTGAGCTCAAAAGAATTATCCCCCATGGTATTGGTGATAGTGTATGGTCCATAACAGAGTGGTCGAAGCTTCCAATGGGTTCCTGTAAGGCGTTCTTTCTGCAAGTGCAACCAAACTTTGTCGCCCACCTGAAACTTATGCGGAACCCGATGTGGATCATGGCACTGTTTGTACTTGTCATTATACTTTTGTAGGATATCTTGAACCTGTTGGCGGATGTGCTGGATCCGCTCAATGAACTGGGTGGCTTTGTCAGCTTCAGTTCGAGCAGGAGATGAGTCAGTCGAGGTGACCGCAAGGGGAAGTGAAACATCTATGGGACCTAATGGTTGGAATCCCAACCCCACTTGAAAGGGGTTGTGGCCAGTTGAGCTATGCAAGGCTCGGTTGTAGCCATGCTAGACATAGGGAAGGCTCTCATCCCATGTGTGAGGGTTCTTTGAATAATACATGCGAAGGATATGCACAATCATTCGATTTAAAACCTTAGTTTGGCCATCTGTTTGGGGGTCAAAGGCCATGGATTTAGTGAGCTTGGTGTTGAGCAGTGACCAGAGGCTTGACCAGAATGTGTTGAGAAATAAACTATCCCGATATAAGACAATGATTTGTGGGATTCCAAAACATACCCAGACTCGTTCAAAGAAGAGCTTGGTAGTGGCCTCTACTGTGATCCTCTTCTTGCAGGCAACCATAATCGCCATCTTAGAAAAGCGATCAACAACCACAAAAACACAGTCATTTCCCCGCTTGGTGGATGGGAGGCCTGACATGTAGTCCATTGAGATGGATTCCCATGGCCTGTCAGGAGTAGGAAGAGGGGTGTACATGCCTTATTTCTTAGTGGTCGGTTTGGCAATAACGCAGGCAGTGTAGGACCTGATATACTTGCCGACCTCTTGTTGAAGTTTCGGCCAGTAGAAATGTTTCTGTAGCATCGCCACTGTCTTTTCGATGCCGAAGTGTCCTGCCACCTGACTGGAGTGGGCTTCCCAGATCATCTTCGCTCGCTCACTTGATGGAACATAGATATGGCCCAGACGACACAACAACCCATCCTGAAGATGGAAATTATCGACAACTGCATTTGCACCCAACTTTTGGTAGGTGGTGGCGAAGTCAGTGTCTGTCTCATAGAGTTGGGGCCATCCAAATGTCTCATGGCCACAAGAGTCTAGCACCATGGTGAGTGTCGTGACTGGTGGTTTGCTGAGGCAATCAGTGAGACGATTGGTGCTTCATGTTTTATACTTGATGTTGAGGTGGAATTGCTGCAAGTATGTGGACCACTTTTGATGGCGGTCATTCTGCAGTTTTCACTGTGTCTGCATGAACTGCAGTGGCTTATGATCAGTGTGGATGACTGTCTCCTTCCCAAGAATGTAATGTCTCCATTGGCAGCATGCTTTCACAATGGAGTACATTTCTTTGCCGTAAGTAGGGTACTTATGGACAATATCTGACAGTGTCTCACTATGATAGGCCATGGGGTGGCCGTGTTGAGTGAGAACAATGCCCAAAACATAGTCTGAAGCATCTGTCTCGATCTCAAAGGGATGCTGCAGGTTTGGTAGTGAAAGTACTGGGGCCGAGCACAAGAATTGCTTCAAATCATCGAATGCTTGTTGTTGGGACCGACCCCACTCAAATTTCGCCTTACCACCACCCTTTTTTATTTGGCTGAGGGTCCATGCAATATGGGAGAAACCCAACACGAACCTGAGGTAGAAATTAGCAAGTCCCAAGAAGCTTCAAAGCTCAGTGAGTGTTGTTGGGGATGGCCAGTCACAGATGACTTGGATCTTGGTTGGATCCACATGTACGCCATGTTGATCAATGATGTATCCCAGGTGATGGACCCTGTCCATGCCGAAGGAGCATTTTTCTAGGTTTTCATATAGCTTGTGCTGTCGCAGGTTGTGCAGAACCTGCTGAATATGCTGCAAGTGTTCGGCCCAAGTCTTGCTGTAAATTAAAATGTCATCTAGATACACCACCACAAAAGTATTGGTGAATGGTCACAGGATATCGTCCATCATCCTCATGAAAGTGGTTGGAGCATTTGTCAAACCAAAGGGCATGACCAACCATTCAAAAAGTCCTTCCTTTGACTTGAAGACGGTCTTCCATACATTTGTCTATTCTATCGGGACCTGGTGGTAGCCAGACTTCAGATCAATCTTACTGAAGTATTTTTCCCTCGTGAGTTGATCAAGGAGGTCATCGATTCAGGGAATCGGGTATCGGTTTCTGACAGTGATTTTATTCAGAGCTCGATAATCAATACAGAGTCGCCAAGTTCCACCTTTCTTCTGTACCAGCATGATTGGGCTCCCGCAAGGTGATGAGCTGGGGTGGATGTGCCCCTTGTGGAGAATTTCTTGTATCTGTCACTTGATCTCCTCATTTTCTAATAAAGAGCAACGATAGATTGGCCCATTGGGCAGCAGTGCGTCGGGGGTCAGATCGATGGGGTGCTTGACCTGGCAGTGGAGAGGTACCCCTATAGGTGAGGAGAAGATATACGAGTATTCTTCCACGACCTTATCTACCTGCTTCTGCTGTGTGGAGAGGTTGGCCACAGAGACCCTGGATGTGGCTGTGATCTTTTGCTTATTCTGAGAGTGAATCACGAAGAAGACAAACTTGCCCATATGAGAGATGACCTTCCTACATTGCTTAGCAGAGATCAAGGAAAGAGCACTAGGTGGGACTGCCTCGGGTATCCTGTACAATTTCCTATTCAAAGTAATAATAACACTACGAGGCCTAGACTCATATACAACATGATGTTTCCATAAATAAGGTTGGCCCAAAAGAACATCACAAAATTCAAGAGGAGCAACATCACACAATACCTCATCTTTGAAGGGCTTGATGCCGTACGACAGTCGACACTGTTGGCTGATGCGGAGATCGCTTCCTTGGCGGAGCCATCGAATGGTGTAGGGTTGTGGGTGCGACATTGTTGGTAGGGCCAGCCGCTTGACGACCTCTGTTGAGATGAGGTTCTTCTGGCTATCGCTATCAATGATGAAGTGCAATGGGGTTCCTTTTACCCACATCTGTGAATGGAAGAGGCACTCTCCTTCTTCTGGCTTGTTTGGTTCACCAGACTGGAGCTTGGTGGTAGCAATGGTGGCATTTCCTTTTGCTCATAGAAAGTTTCCCACCAATATTTGACATGGGGAACGACTTTGAGGAGCACAAAAGTAATATTTTCTCTATTCAAAAATTTATGAACAAAAAAATACCCTTCTAATAGATTCAACCACTTGTCTACGGCATCTGCGTCTATCTAACCTTCAAATATAGGAATATCAAAGTTTATTTGTACCTTGAAGGGGGTGGCGCCTCCGTTCAAAGAATATGCGTCGCCTGTTGGTAGTCGTCGAAGTATTTGCGCGAAACTATCCATATTCTCATTCCTCTGTTGCGTGAGGGTTTCCTCAATCAACAGTTTGAAATGATCTCATGTCCTGTCATCTTTCTTTTCTCCTGCCATGGGAGGTCGCTTGGGCATGCGAGAGCTTCTGTCCTCAAGAGAAACAATCTCAAGACCCAACTCTTTGTACTCCGACCTCGTTGGGGACATGAATTAAGACGACAAGGAGCATACCGCTTTGATACCACTGATTTGGTTTTCTATTCAATAATGAAATAAGATGAAACTGTGAAATGCAGTGGAAATAAGCTTGCTGGAATGGTGGCGGCTTATCTCTGAGAAGAGATGCGACGGCAGCGCGCATTCGCAAGAAGAAGGTTACAATGAGGCTCTCAAGGCCTTTTTACAATAATAAAGAATGCCAAAAACCATAGACATCCAAAAACCTAACCCTAGGAGATGAAGCGCCAAAAGTCATGTGGGCCCCGTTTGGGTAAGCTAGTACATCAACTTCCCGGGGTCGTAACCTTTGCATACGATCTCCGTTTTAGGCGTGTGATAGCCCGTTGGAAAGGTATCCTTGATGAGATTCATTTTTGGGGATCAATCATGCCTTCAACTATATTTGAGGAGCTTGATACCAAAAAACCTTCATTTAGGCCCTCAAAATGGCCCCAAAAGTAAAAACTGCTAAAAATAGTAAATTGCCAAAAATGTCAGAAAACTGTTTTGAGCCAGTTGGAAAAGGTGGGTGGCCACCGATATCCATATGGATCAATCCTCCCTCCTTAGGAAGAAATGGTCTCCATTGCATTAAGGTCCCCCATTAGATGAGGAAATTTCTGCTGAATTTGGCCCCGGGTGAGCCACTTGCCTTGGTGCAGGAGCTGCCCTGCTTTGACGACTCGATAAAGCTGGATCCTTTGTTCTCGAGTGCCCTTGATCTGTCTGTCCACAATCTAATCATTGGATGCCTATTTTATGCAGTCGGGGTTGAGCTCTTTTGGTGTCAACTGTTCTTCTACTTCTGATGTGTCCAATAATGGTGGGAAATAAGGGCGAAGGAGATCCACATTGAACACTGGGTGCAGGCCAAGGAAAGGAGGAATGTTGAGCTCAAAAGAATTATCCCCCACGGACTTGGTGATATTGTACGGTCCATAATGGAGTGGTCGAAGCTTCCAATGGGGTCCTGTAAGGCGTTCTTTCTGCAAGTGCAACCAAACTTTGTCGCCCACCTGAAACTTATGCGGCACCCGATGTGGATCATGGCACTGTTTGTACTTGTCATTGGACTTTTGTAGGATATCCTGAACCTGTTGGCGGATGTGATGGATCCACTCAATGAACTGGGTGGCTTTGTCAGCTTCAGTTGGAGCAGGAGATGAGTCAATCAAGGTGAACGCAAGGGGAAGTGCAACATCTATGGGACCCAATGGTTGGAATCCCAACCCCACTTGAAAGGGGTTGTGGTCGGTTGAGCTATGCAAGGCTCAGTTGTAGCTATGTTGGACATAGGGAAGGCTCTCATCCCATGTGTGAGGGTTCTTTGAATTATACATGCGAAGGATATGAACAATCATTCAATTTACAACCTCGGTTTGGCCATCTGTCTGGGGGTGGAAGGTCGTGGATTTGGTGAGCTTGGTGTCCAGCAGTGACCAGAGGCTCGACCAGAATGTGATGAGAAATAGACTATTCCGATCTAAGACAATGGTTTGTGGGATTCCAAAACGTATCCAGACTCGTTCAAAGAAGAGCTTGGCTGTGGCCTCTACTATGATGCTCTTCTTGCAGGCAACCATAATCGCCATCTTAGAAAAGCGATCAACAACCACAAAAACACAGTCATTTCTCCACTTGGTGGATGGGAGGCCCGACATGTAGTTCATTGAGATGGATTCCCATGGCCTGTCAGGATTAGGAAGAGGGGTGTACAGGCCCTGTTTCTTAGTGGCCGGTTTGGCAATAGCGCAGGCAGTGCAAGACCTGATATACTTGACGACCTCCTGTCGAAGTTTTGGCCAGTAGAAATGTTTCTATAGCATCACCACTGTCTTTTCGATGCCAAAGTGTCCTACCACCCGACTGTAGTGGGATTCCCATATCATCTTCGCTCACTCACTTGATGGAACACAGATATGGCCCAGATGACACAACAACCCATCCTGAAGATGGAAATTATCGACAACTGCATTTGCACCCAACTTTTGGTAGGTGGTGGCGAAGTCAGGGTCTGTCTCATAGAGTTGGGGCCATCTAGATGTCTCATGGCCATGAGAGTCTAGCACCGTGGTGAGTGTCATGACTGGAAGTCTACTGAGGCAATCAGTCACGTGATTGGTGCTTCCTATTTTATACTTGATGTTGAGGTGGAATTGCTGGAAGTATGTGGACCACTTTTGATGGCGGTCATTCTGCAGTTTTCCCTGTGTGTGCGTGAACTGCAGTGGCTTATGATCAGTGTGGATGAATGTCTCCTTCCCAAGAATGTAATGTCTCCATTGGTGGCATGCTTGCACAATGGAGTACATTTCTTTGTCGTAAGTAGGGTACTTATGGACAGTATTTGACAGTGTCTCACTATGATAGGCCACAGGGTGGCCGTGGTGAGTGAGAATGGTGCCCATAACATAGTCTGAAGCATTTGTCTCTATATCAAAGGGATGCTGCAGGTTTGGTAGTGAAAGTACTGGGGCCAAGCACAAGAATTGATTCAAATCATCAAATGATTATTGTTGGGACTGGCCCCACGCAAATTTTGCCTTATCACCACCCCTATTTATTTGGCTGAGGGCCCATGCAATATGGGAGAAACCCAACATGAACCTACGGTAGAAATTAGCAAGTCCCAAGAAGCTCCGAAGCTCAATGAGTGTTGTTGGGGCTGGCCAGTCACAGATGACTTGGATCTTGGCTGGATCCACATGTACGCCATGCTAATCAATGATGTATCCCAAGTAATGGACCCTGCCCATGCCGAAGGATCATTTTTCTAGGTTTTCATATAGCGTGTTCTGTCACGGGGTGTGCAGAACCTGCTGAATATGCTGCAAGTGTTCGGCCCAAGTCTTGTTGTAAATTAGAATGTCATCCAGATACACCACCACAAAAGTATTGGTGAATGGTCACAGGATATCGTCCATCATCCTCATGAAAGTGGTTGGAGCATTTTTCAAACCAAAGGGCATGACCAACCATTCAAAAATTCATTCCTTTGACTTGAAGGCGGTCTTCCATACATCTGTCTGTTCTATCGGGACCTGGTGGTAGCCAGACTTCAGATCAATCTTACTGAAGTATTTGACCCCCATGAGTTGATCAAGGAGGTCATCGATTCATGGAATCAGGTATCGGTTTTTGACAGTGATTTTATTCAGAGGCCGGTAATCAATACAGAGTCGCCAAGTTCCGTCTTTCTTCTGTACCAGCATGATTGGGCTCTCGCAAGGTGATGAGATGGGGTGGATGTGCCCCTTGTAGAGAAGTTCTTATATCTGTCGCTTGATCTCCTCATTCTCTAAAAAAGAGCGACGATAGACTAGCCCATTGGGCAACGGTGCACCGGGGGTCAGATCGATGGGGTGCTTGACCTGGCAGTGCCGAGGTGCCCCTGTAGGTGAGGAGAAGATATCCGAGTATTCTTCCACGACCTTATCTACCTGCTTCTGCTGTGTGGAGAGGTCGGCCACAGAGACCCTGGATGTGGCTGTGATATTTCGCTTATTCTAAGAGAAAATCACGAAGAAGACAAACTTGCTTGTCTGAGAGATGACCTTCCTGCATTACTTAGCAGAGATCAAGGAAATAACACTAGGTGGGACTGCCTCAGGTATCCTGTACAATTTCCTGTTCAAAGTAATAATAACACTACGAGGCCTAGAATCATATACAACATGATGTTTCCATAAATAAGGTTGTCCCAAAAGAACATCACAGACTTCAAGAGGAGAAACATCACAAAATACATCATCTTTGAAGGGCTTGATGTTGTACGACAGTAAACACTGTTGGATGACATGGAGATCGCTTCCTTGGCGGAGCCATCCAATGGTGTAGGCTTGTGGGTGCGGGGTTGTTGGCAGGGCCACCCGCTTGACGACCTCTGCTGAGATGAGGTTCTTCTGGATACCGCTATCAATGATGAAGTGCAGCGGGGTTCCTTTTACCCACATATGTGAATGGAAGAGGCACTCTCCTTCTTCTAGCTCGTCTGGTTCATCAGGCTGGAGCTTGGTGGTAGAAACAGTGGCATTGGGTTCTGCGTCAATGATCCATCTTCCCCTTTCTAGGTCTGTCTCAGAGTCAGAATCTGCATCTGATTTAGAGGCTTTCACTTCAGCCACCAACGACTGCTTTAAGCGGTAGTCATCAGTGTTATGCCAAGGGCTCTTATGGAAGTCACACCTTTTCCCGGTATCTTTCTTTGTCTTTTCGGTGTCCTTTGCTTGCGGCTTGTACTGGTTGTCTTGATGTTGTCCATCTTTGCTCTGTCCTTTGTTCGGTGGGTTGGGGCCGCCCTTTCCTGGCTTTTGATGTGCGGGGTTCCCAGGCCCAAATTGCCACGTCTTTTGTTTGAGCTTCTGCTCGATTTTGACGGCATATCGGTAGGCTGCACCCAAGGATGAGATGTCCAGAAATTCCATTTCGGTCTAGATATACCTATGCAGAGCACCACAATACTTGAGCACCAGATGTCGCTCTGAATATTTGATACCCAAATTGGTGCGCAAGGTATGGAAGATATTTGTGAAATCTGGCACTACTTGGTCTCTTTCTTGCCGCAATGTGGTCCATTTGGTATACATGTCATAATAACTTCCGACAGGGTAGTATTGTTCCTTAATAGCATCCCTGAAGGATTCTGAGGTGGTTGTGACTGAAAATAATGAGGTTTCCTTTGTTTCCTTTTGCTCATAGAAAGTTTCCCACCAATCTTTGACATGGGGAATGGCTTTGAGGAGCGCAAAAGTAATCTTTTCTTTATTCGAAAATTTATGAACAGAAAAATACCCTTGTAATAGATTCAACCACTTGTCTATGGAATCTGTGTCTATATGACCTTCAAATATAGGAATATCAAAGTTTATTTGTACCTTGAAGGGGGCGGTTCCTCCGTTCGAAGAAGATGCATCGCTTGTTGGTAGTCGCTGAAGGATTTGCGCAAAACTATCCATCATCTCATTCCTCTGTTGTGTGAGAGCTTCCTTAATCAACAGTTTGAAACGATCTCTTGTCCCATCATCTTTCTTTTCTCCTGCCATGGGAGGTCGCTTGGGCATGCGAGAGCTTCTGTCCTCAAGAGAAACAAGCTCGAGACCCAACTCTTTGTACTCTGACATCGTTGGGGACATGCATTAAGATGACAAGGAGCAGACCGCTCTGATACCACTGATCTGGTTTTCTTTTCAATAACGAAATAAGCTGAAATTGTAAAATGCAGCGGAAACAAGCTTGCTGGAATGGTGGCGGCTTATCTCTGAGAAGAGATGTGATGACAGCACACATTCGCAAGAAGAAGGTTACAATGAGGCTCTAAAGGCCCTTTTACAATAATAAAGAATGCAAAAAACCCTAGACATCCAAAAACCTAACCCTAGGAGATGAAGCGCCAAAAGTCATGTGGGCCCCGTTTGGGTAAGCTAGTACATCAACTTCCCGGGGTTGTAACTTTTGTATATGATCTCTGTTTTAGGCGAGTGATAGAATGTTAGAAAGGTATCGTCGTGGAGATTCATTTTGGGGGATCAATAATGCCTTTGAATATCATTGAGGAGATCAATACCGAAAAACCTTCATTTAGGCCCTCAAAATGGCCCCAGAAGTAAAAACTGGGAAAAATAGTAAATTGCCAAAAATGTCAGAAAACTGTTTTGATCCAGTAGGAAAAGGTGGGTGGCCACCGATATCCATTTGGATCAAAGAATCTAGAGGAATATCCTTCTAGAAGTGAAATCTTCTATTAGGTCTTCTTACATCTGCCTTATTCTATTTTATTGAAAGGCCTTATTAATACTGACCTTTAATACATTTGAATATATTGTTCTACCTATGTGCGGGTTAGAACCCTAACATGTCTGCCCCCTTAAAAACAACCTTGTCCTCAATTCTTGAGATGAGGAAGTTGCTACAGAATGGTAGCTAGTTCACAAGTGGCATCTGCTGGATTTGTATCTTTCCACTGTACTAGCACTTCTTTGATGGTTCTCTGACGTAGGTGACGCTCATGGTGGTCCAAAACTGCTTCCGGTTGTAGCCAAATGGATCCTTCTTTAGCTAACTCTGGAAGGTTGGTTTGAATTTATCACTTAGCTCCAATCACCTTCTTTAAGCATGAAACATGAAAAACAAGATGTATCTTTGAATTGTTGGGCAAAGCTATTTGATAGGCGACTTGTCCCACATGCTTGAGTACAGTATAAGGACCATAAAATTTGGGTGCTAGCTTCTGACAATGCTAGGCCTTGAGGGAATTTTTCATTTAAGGTTGCATTCAAAGAAACACCTGATCCCCTTCTACAAATTGACGTTCAGAGCGACCTTGATCTACTTGTTTCTTCATGCGATTTTGTGCCATGATCAAATTCTCTTTGAGGGCACAAAGAATAGCCTCTCGAGCTATAAGTGTTAGGTCAACCGCCTGGATCTTTGAGGCACCTGGTAAGTATGAGAGAACTGAAGGTGGATTATGTCCATATACCACTTCAAAAGGATTCATGCATGTAGTTGTATGGTATGAAGTGTTGTACCACCATTCAGCTAGGGGTAACCATTGAGCCCACTAATTTTGATTTTTCGAGGCAAAAAACCTCAAATATGTTTCCAAACACTTGTTGACAAATTCCGTTTGGCCATCATTCTGGGGATGATAAGCTGTGCTGAGATGCAATTCAGTGCCTTGTATCTTGAACAGTTCTTGCAAAAAATTGCTTGTGCAAGTTGGGTTGCGATCATAAACAATAGAGTGTGACATGCCATGTAGCTTGAAGACCTTATCCATGAAGATTTGAGCCACCATGGATGTTGTAAATGGGTGTTGAAGGGTGTAGAAATGAGCATACTTGGAAAGGCGATCAAAAACCACCATGATGACGGATTTATTTCCTGATTTGGGTAAGTCGGTAATAAAATCCATAGAGATATCCTTCCAAATAGATGGTGGAATCGAGAGCGGTTGTAGTGTGCCTGATGATTTGACTATTTATCCCTTGTTATGTTGACACACATCAGATTCAGCTACAAAATTATGAATGTCCTATTTCATACCATCCCAGAAAAAGGAACGTTGGACCCTGTCATAGGTTTGGTGAACCTGGAGTGCCCTGCTGTGGGTGTAGCATGAAGCTCAGAAAGTACCATGGATTTAAGCTTTGATTGTTTACCTAAATACAAACGACCTTTGTATCGAAGTTCCTCATGGAGCCAAGAGTACCCTAGGGAAGATGGAGCCTTGGACTGCAATTGGTGGATCAATTGTGAGCTTTTTGGATCTTATAGCCATTCCTGGCGAATGGATTGGATCCAATCTGGTACAATGAATGAAAGAGAAAAAAGGGATCCTTCGTCTTTATATTTTTGGAAAAGTGCATCTGTAACCACATTGTCTTTGCCTTTCTTATAAATGATCTCATAATCATATCCAAAGATTTTATTCACCCATTTTTGTTGTTCTGGGGAGGAAATGCGTTGTTCCATAAAATACTTGAGGCTTTGATGGTCTGTCTTAATTTGGAAACGTTACCCCAATAGATAAGGATGCCACAGATCCACGACATGCAGAATAACCAACATTTCCTTTTCATATATGGATTTTCCCAGATTTATTTCAGATAGTTTCTTGATGGTAAAGGCCAAAGGTCGACCCTCTTGCATAAGGACAACACCGATTCCTTTCCCTGAGGCATCACATTCCAACACAAAGGTCTTTGTGAAATCGGGAAGGGCGAGGACTGGAGTGGTGCACATGGCCATCTTCAAGGTATGAAAATCTTGAGCAACGATTGTAGTCAAATTGAAAGAGTTCTTTTTGAGGAGAGCATTGAGAGGTGTTGCAATCTTCCCATAATTCTTAACAAACTTGCGATAATACCCTGTTAAGCCTAGAAATCCATGCAAGCTCTTAAGATTCTTTGGGTGAGGCCAGTATTGCATAGCTTCAATCTTTTTAGGATCCACCCTGATGCCATCTTTTCCAACTAGATGACCCAAGTATTCCACTTTTTAGGCGCCAAAAAAAAATTTAGACTGTTTCAGGAAAAGTTGGTGTGGAGAGAGTAGATGGAGAACTCGATCCACATGAGCAAGATGGTATGTCCATATTTTTCTATAGATGAGGATATCATCAAAGAAAACTAAGACAAAATGATGGAGAAAAGGATGGAAGACCTGATTCATGAGGCTTTGGAAGGTGGAGGGGGCATTACACAAGCCAAAGGGCATGACCAAAAACTCATAGTGGCCCTCATGAGTTCTAAAGGAAGTCTTGGGAATGTCTGCCTCTTTCATACGTATCTGGTGGTAGCCTAAACAAAGATCTAGTTTAGTGAAGAATTGGGCGCCACTCAATTCATCCAAGAGGTCATCATTGACAGGAATGGGGAATTTGTCTTTGATGGTAAGTTTGTTGAGAGCACGAAAGTCAGGACACATTTTCCAAGAACCTTCTTTCTTTAGGACCATGACCACAGGAGACGAGTAGGGGCTCGTACTAGGGAGGATAACTCCTGCATTAAGAAGTTCCTTGACCATTTTCTCAATTTCATTTTTTTGGGAAAAGGGGTGATGATACGGATGAATATTGGGAGGAAGGCTTCCAGGTACAAGGGGAATGGAATGATCATGAAAACCATGGGAAGGAGGGAGGCCTTGGGGAGTGGAAAAGACAAATTGATGTTTAGACAGGGTGGCTTGGAGGTCTTGTGGTACTGAGGGTGTCTATGTTGCTTGTATGGCATGGATTTGGGCGATAACACCAAAATGACCCTTTTTGAGCATATTTTCCATGTGATGGGAACTAATGATCTCAGGTGAACCCGCGATGAAGCCTTGGAACTTATATTGGTGGCCCTCCTGGTCAAATTGCATGGTTAAGTCTTTAAAATCCATGAGAATGGGACCCAATGTCCTTAGCCAGTCTGCACCCAACACAATGTCACAACCTCCCATGTCGATATCAAATATATGGGATTTCAGGTGGTAGTCATCTATTTGGAGACGCACATTTTCACAACGCCCTCCACATTTCATGGAAGCACCATTGGCAATCATGATTTGGAAATTCTTGACGGCATGGATGTAGAAATGAGTTTCTTGGGCAATGCGGCGATGAATAAAATTATGGGTGTTGCCACTATCAACCAGAATGATGACCTTCCGATGCTTGATGTAAACGATTATCTTGAGGGTTTGGGGAGCAGAGAATCCAGTGAGATCATTGAGGGAAATGATCGGTTCTACTTCAGGAGGGTTTGAGGGAGGGGTTATGTCAGTGGATTCAGGTGACTCAGACAAATAGGGAGTTTCTTCATCTTCTTCCAAAATTTCCTCGGAGATGGCCATAAAAATATTTTGTTCTTTACACTTGTGGCCCAGGAAATATTTGTCATCATAGTTATAACAAAGGCCTTTGAGTTGGCGTTCAACCATTTCAGCCCTGGTTAATTATTGATCTTTAGTGGAGCAGAGGGAGTAGTGGGATTTACTGGTTTAGGGTGATGGATAAAGGAGGGTTTGTGGTTTTGAGCAGATACAATCTGTTGTGCTTCTTTAGCTCTTTTGGTAGCCTCCACCCAACTCTCAGGCCAAGCCATAAGGAAATGGGCCCGAATTTCATCCTTGAGGCTGTTGATAAAACAATCTCAGAAAAAGGCATCAGACATGCCCTCTGTTCTAAAAGCCAGGCACTCAAAGGTAGCTATAAAGTCTTCCACTGTTCCTAATTGTTTCAGCTTTGTCAAATGGCCCAAATGATTGGTGTCAGTGTCAAAGCGTTCATAAAGCTCTGCCACAAAGTGTGTCCAAGCAATATACCCTTGACGAGAAGTTTTTCTCCATTGCCACCATTGCCAACGTTTTTGATCTAGATGGAAAACACCATACCAGAGTTTGGCCAAGTCATCTGTAATGCTGTATAAAGAGAAGTAATGTTCCATTTGGGTTTCCCAACCAGTGGGGTCTGAGCCATCAAATTTGGTCACATCCACCCGAGGAAGGCGTAGGTCATGTTGAAAGTGATGGTTCTGCAAGGTATGGGAATGAGAAGAATGGTCACCTTCAGTATGTGGAGGTGAGGAAGAGGAAGGGTTATATGTAGGGATATGCAGTTTGGTGCAAAGTGCCGAAAAGATTGATTCAAGATGGGTGGTGAGGTCTTGTTTGATTTCCCCCATTGAGGACTGCATGGTTGTATTGATGGCGACAACATTGGCACTGAGGTGTTTCACTTCTTGTTGGGTCTTAATGAGACCAGATTGCAAGGTGTTGAAGCAAGCTTCCAATTCTTGGCTATGAGTATGGGCCATGAGGATCAGGAAACTAAAAAGGAGCGGGCAAGGTAAAACAATTTGGCCGAAAAAATGATATGGATGAATGTGATAAGGGCGAAGAGATGAATCCAATGGAATAGGTCTCAAATAATGGTGAAAAAATTTCCAGACTTATACTCCGGTCTGAAAAATACTGCAGAGAGGAAATGCCCAAATTCTTACCAGAAATAAATGTGTATTTACTTGGCAACCCAAACACAGTTGCACGTCAATAGATCTTGTCTATTTTAATTTGTTTATGTTTCTGTCCCCCAAGGGTTAGGTATTCAAGGGTTCTATAGACAATGGTTTTCCATGTGCTATAGCTCTATGATATACATGCGGGGTCCAACAGTAGTCCTCGGCCCAATATATCAGGGAACTAACTAAGGAGGATAGACCGTACCCTTAGCCGTATTACCCAACTACCCAGGTAATAGAGAGTATCTTTCTGAGTGTTGTTCTCGGTGACACTATAGTAGTCAGGTGGCCAATCAGTTTTTCTAAAGAGGGCTTCAGGTAATCTAGGCTGATTCGTACACAGGTTTTGTCTATTGCGCTACTACTCGAAGGGGTACCAACAGGGGTTATAAGGGTGGCCAAGAGATGTGCACTTAAGTACCACTTGTATTTCTTGTGTGTATGAATCCCTCAACCGCGGGTTTATGTGCGTAACGACAGATCTCTGTGGTTTAAAGACGTCAGAATACATCTCTACCCTGAAAAAAAATTAACCCACACTTTCTGCCGAGGAAAGTGCTCTGATACCACTTGTAATATACCAGATATAAAATGTATGCAGAATTGAAATAAAATGCTAGTAATG
>JZKD02S1876406.1:282534-296758 GCA_000966675.3 Picea glauca | reverse complement strand
TAGAGGAAGATCCTTCTAGAAGCGGAAGCTTCTATTAGGTCTTCTTACATCCGCCTTATTCTATTTTATTGAAAGGCCTTATTAATATTGACCTTTATTACATTTGAATATATTTTTCTACCTATGTGCGGGTTAGGAACCTAACAAATATCCTGAACTCCCGAGGTCCTAGACTCCTGATCGCATTACCAACCACATTGGCCAGGTGGGCATGAACCAAAGGTTGTCACATGGCGAGTGCCAAGGGTGACATGTGTCCTCATTAAGGTGTGACACATGTCATTCTCTAATAGACATAAGGGGTCTATGAATCATCCATATCTCAATGACATGTGGCATGCGTAATGTGGGTCCACGTCATCTTGAATGATGTCAGGATGCCACATCATCTTGGACTGATAGCTTCCCAACCCTTCAATATTATGGTCAACAAGTGTCCACATAGTCCTCGGATCCATGACCTCCATTACTTCGGGGTTTTGTCCTTCGAGGAGTTTGCAGTGTAACTTCCTCGTTTTCCCTAGAGCGGTCAATGCCGAGCTGACGTTGAGCTATATCCAACGGCCAGGGGAGATCCTGAAGGATCCTTAGATCTATGGTTCTTGTCTCTTCACCGCTATGGAATTCATAAACTTTGGCATTGAACCACCTCTAGCCTCCCAAAGTGGTCAATGTTGGGCTAACCTTGGCAGGGATCCAACGGTCATGGGAGCTCCCAAAGGATCCTTAGATCTATGGTTCTCTCCTCTTCGGGACTTCATCGTTCAGGGAGATCAATGTCTTACCCTTTCTATTATCCCAAAGTAGAAATTCGATGAATTTCCCTCGAAATAGATCCAATGGTCAAGGGGTCTCTCAAATACCCTCGAATCGGTGGCTCATGATAACTCATGACGATAAAAGGGATCAAGGTTTAGTGGTGGAAAGTGTATTTTCCACGGTTATGGAAACCACTAGGTGTCAGTTGACGTCATGGAAAATCATGAAATCATGTCTCCTTCGACCGACTTACAAAAGGGTAAGTTCATGATACTTCAGAGTTCTGAATCTAGAAGGACTTATCTCCTTTTTGGTCTAACACTAGGTTCCCAGACCTTAGTCGCATGGGTCCTTAGAAGATTCTTGTGGGCTACGCACTAATTCTTTTAGCCATATGAAGAGGAGTCTGAAGGAAATTCCCTTCTTCCACAAGGTTTGTAATTTACATTCTCTCTAAGGTAGGTCTGAGGGGTCATCATGACTTCAACATTTCAGCAAGTCCTACCCTTATTCTCCTACAAATTCCCATCCCATGACTCTCTAGTGGCTAGGATGAGGTGAACAGAGGACCATTTGGAAATAGGGATTCATAGAGAGACAATACATAATTATACCTTGAATCATTCAATACATAACTCAGTCATAACCATATACATGCATTCAATTACTATTTCAATTTCAACACATAAAGTATGAAAATACTTATTAGAAGACCAGAGTTTGTGAAGCGAATGTTGAAAAGGGTGCATGTTTCCACCCAACCATAGGCACAACTACTCTTCATGGATTTACCACTGGCCACCCCCGAGATAGACCATGACGCTCTAAGAGAGACTCTTTACTCTTTCTCAATGACAGTCGAGGACAAAGGTTACTCTCATCCTTCTACAAGATCTTGGCAACCAGTTTTATCTATAACAGTAAAGAAGGTCTGCTCGAGTACTTCCACAGTCACTCATTAGCCTTGTTTATCATCTTGTAATGAAAATACTTCCCATGGATTCTTGCGCCCATAACAATCTTATTTCCCAGTTCTTCCTCGAACCAGAGAACTACAAAAACACTCTTTCGACTCTACTCTCTTCACAAATCCGCTTGCTCTCCTTTTGCTTCTGCCCACGAATTACTTCTTCCTTTCCTTTCTCAGCAAGTTTGCATGGGTTCGAATCCCTAGCTTGTGGTCAGATATGGAAGTCTGACATATGGTTACTCTTCCCCATATCCTCATTAACTCTTGAGGAGGGCCTTCCAACTACCAGTCTGATTGGTAATTCATTTCTGGGTCAGAGGACTGTTGAGTTATTACATCCAGTAAGGTATTGGTTTGGTGAGGGTCATATCAACCATTCTTGGTTTTCCCTCACCATCCCTCTCATAGAATACATGGTCTATCTTGGAAAACTCCCCCCTTTCAGTAGTTGTGCAACACATATCCAATTTCTATTAATAACAGAAAATTCATACATTGACCCTTTTATACAAAGGTTCATCAAATCAAACATTCACACATATTTATTCTGCCATAGTCTCTTATCCAGTTATAGTTATATTTACAAACTGGGGGAAACATGGGTATTACATTTCTACAATGTATTATGCTTCTATTATGCATAAATAAATTGAGGATTGCTTCTTGTTGAGCCAAGACACTAGGTTGTTTCCAAAAAAGAACGCTTTGCCACTGGTTCTCTTTCTATCATCGACACTACCTTCCCAATATACATCTTTGTAAGTTGTCATAGTAAAGTCTTTTCCTATGGGATACCATAAACCAAATTCAGATGTGCCTTTCAGATATATGAATATTATTTTTATTTCCTGCATAGTCGTTTCCTTTGGTTCATCCTAAAACCTTCCAAATAACCCTAATTCCTGCATTATATATGGCCTTGAAGTTGTCACATATAGTAGTCTTCCTATCATTAATCTTTGATTAGCTTCCTTTGATTAGCTTCCTTTGATTCATCCTCTTTTCTTAATTTACAATCGGTGACCATGGGTGTGGTGGTATGTTTGCAGTCTTCCATTTCAAACTTCTTCAACATCTCCTTGATATATTTGGTACGATAAATGAATATGCCTTTTGCTGGTTTGAGAAATATGCAACCATAGGAAGAAGGAAAATTCTCCAAGCATAGACATCTCAAATTCTTATTGCATTTCTTCTACAAAACTTTGGATCATTCTATTAGAATTACTTCAAAAAATGATATCATCCACATAAACTACAATTATTAACATCTTTGCATTGTTTATTTTGGTGTAAATATTGTTATATGATGTTCCTCTTATGAAACCTTGTCGATGCAAGTACTTGTCAAGTCTTGAATACCATGCTATAGGAGCTTGCTTTGATCCATAAAGTTCCTTTTTTAATTTGCAAACATAATCTTCATTTTTTGAAAATAAGAATCCTTCAAGATGTTCAATGTACCCTTCTTGCTCTAGATATCCATTCAATAATGTTGTCTTGACATCCATCTGATATGCCTTAAAATTATTGAAGCTTGCAAATGCCAAAAGCATTATAATGGCTTCTAGTCTTGCAACAAGAGCAAAGGTTTCTTCAAAGTCAATACCTTATACTTGAGAATACCCTTTGCAAACCAGTCTTGTTTTATTTCCTACTACTTTTCCATATTCATTTAACTTATTTCTAAATACCCACTTTCTACCAATCACATTTTTGTGTTTGGGTCTTGGCACAAGTTTCTATGTCTGTTTTTTTTCAATCTAGTTTAACTCTTCTTCCATAGAATTCACTCAATGTTTATCATTACTGGCCTCTGCAAAACATTTAGGCTCTATTTTGGACAACAAGGAAAAATTTACTGGTTCATAGGTGCTTACTAGTTTTCTCCTGGTTTGTGTTCCTCAATTTTTATCCCCAAGAATTAAGTCTTTTGGATGATTTTTCTGCACAAACCTTGATGGGTTTTGTGTATCTTTGCATTCAGTTTCCTCTTCCTCTTCTTCATTTTCTTCCTCTCCTTTTTCATATTCTTATTCTTCTTCTTCATTGTATTATATTTCTTTCAATGGCATTTTTTTCTTATGAGGTCTTACTTCATCTATTTTAACATTTATAATTTCAACAATATTTTGTAGTCTTTTGTTATAACATATATAGGCTTTGATTCTTGATGAATAACCAAGGAAAATTCCTTCATCTGCTCTTGAGTCAAACTTTCCTAGATACTCATCATCTCTTTTGATGTAACACTTGCTTCCAAATATTCTGAAGTGTTTGACGGATGCTAGTCATCCTTTCCATAATTCATAGGGTTTCTTATCACCATTGACTCTAATTTTCCCTATGTTTAGAATGTAAATAGAAGTGTTAATTGCTTCTCTCCAAAAGATGTCTAATAATTTTGCTTCATTTAACATTGTACTAGCCATCTTTTGTACATGTCTATTTTTCCTTTCAACTACTCCATTTTGTTGAGTTCTTGCAACTACATAATGTCTTTTTATTCCATGGGTTTCACAAAATTATTCAAATTCATTAGATGTGAACTAACCTCCGTTATTTGACCTTAACCATTTTCTTTTCAGATCTGTCTCATCCTCCAGTAAAGATTTGAATGCTTTGAACTATTCAAATTCCTCAGATTTATTTTTTAGAAAGGCAACCCAAGTCATCCGTGTATAATCATCAATGAGTAGAATAAAGTAATTATCTCCTTGCAGACTTTTTGTTCTTGTTTTTCCAAAAATATTTGTATGCACAAGTTCCGATGGCTTAGATGTTGCATATTCCTTTGTTCTGAAGCTCATCCTTGAAATTTTTCCATGCTGACACTGCCTACAAATAATGTTTGAGGGTTTTGTGATCTTTGGCATATCTCTTATTATTTGTTTGGTGCTTATTTTTACCAGGTTGTCAAATTTTATATGGCGCATTCTTTTATTCCATAACCATCTCTCATCTGTCTTCCCTATAAAACATTTTTCTCCATTAATTTCAACAAGAATATATCATTGCTTTGGGTTCTCATTGCTTTCGCGACCAACTTTCCTGAACTTTCCTTTCTGATCTTACATTCTTGGTAGTCAAAAGTAAGAGTGTGTCCTTGGTCGTAATGTTCCCAAGCTGATTTTTTCTGGAACCAAGGGTTGTTTTGACTATTTGTTTTAGTGTTTCAGTGTGTTATGCAGGTTTACTTCATCAAAAGTTGTGCATGAAGGTGTTTTTCATGAATATTATAGCATAGAGACAAAGAATGTATCACATAGTGCAATAAAATGACAATATACATTAAACAATGGACACCAAGGAAGAGCCAACAACTTCAGATCTGACCTTTATTTCGATAGTAAGAAGATCCTAATACAATAGATCTACAGATCTGGATAGATAAAGATAGAATAACAAAGCTGGAATGAATATTGCTCCAATAAGATCAAATATTGAAGAGCATAGCCTCCAAAGGAATCAAAAACACATGAAGAAAGGGACAAGATCAATTTATTTTCCTTCTATAGTTGGATCTCCTCTCCCTGGATAAGTTGCACACTATTTTGTTGGTTGTATCTCACCTATATTTTGGCCCTCCTCTTCTGGACCTCCAAACCACTCCAAAACTCCTAATATAGTATATCAGGGGAAGATAAACCCCTTGGTTGAGTATTTTTCTGATTGGAGGTGTTTTGGTACCTCATATGAGTAGATCTAACTTATGCAGTGCACCCTCCTCCTCTCATACTCGTGCCAAGATTCTAACAAATGATATGCTAAGGAAATCTCCTCCAATATGGGATAGGAAAGGAGCCTTAGGTCCAACAACCAAATCCCAATAGGTTTTACCCTCCAAATTTTCTCCCTCTCTTCAGATTGAATAGATCTTCTTCAACTAGTGCGCCCCTTTGTTGGAAAAACCCTTACTGGTGCTCATTACTCTTCTCCTTCTCTGTAGAATCAACCTGAGGCTAAGTATAATGGTGAGAGAGGGGTATTTCACCTCCGTGACCAAACTTGGACCAGGAAAGGTGGATTCTTTCACCACCGAGCTGATCTCTAGGGTTTTTTCTCCCCAAACCCTCAAAACGTCCTTATCTCAAGAGTTGAAGATGCAAAAGTGAAAATGACAAGAATAATTAGTGAAGCACCCTCCTTTTTCCTTTATACCCCTGTTCTAATTCTCATTTGAGTTAGTTGACTACCCTCTAAGGTTAACTCCTTACTTTTATCCACATGATCTTTTTCCCACTTACTTTACCTTTTCCCCTAAAGTCACTTTTAAATTATAACATTGTGCTAAAGTGAATACTTTGGAGTCACTTAGCCCCCATATCTCATGAGACTATAGTCTAGTGGGGACATATAGACTAATAAGTCTCTGTAATGTTAGAAAGACAGGATCATAGAGCAATAAAATAAGACAAATGTGGAAATAAAACACAAAATATACACAATACAATAGAGACACAGATATACGTGGTTGACCTAGTGTGGGCTACATCCACCAGAGAAATTGCTAGGTCCTTCCTTTATTATTATCCAACAAATGAAGGGATACAACCTACAACACACCCATTGTAACTTCCTCTTCCTTCTCTCACAGTCTCCTCTCTCAGAATATAATATTCACAATGATACATAGACGCAATACAATTCCCTCATAAAAGAGGGTTTTCTTCTAGGGAAAAAAAACCCTAACATAACTTCTACCGTCAAATAAATGACCTTATAATGAATGGTCCAAATTTACTATGAAATTAAAATATACATTTACAAGGAAATTTTTCCTTCGGGGACTTCACCCTCGAACCCTCGTCGGGGGCCCACTTTCCCCCAGACCCCCTAGCTGGGGGGATGAGCCCCCCGAACCTTGCAGGGGGGGAAATAACCCCATGCAACCCCCCCGCGTGGAGGGGTGTACAATATTATAGGGTCTACAGTCTTCATGGTGTATAAACATGGTTGAAAACAAAGACCTATGAAACAGGAAGATAATGAGGATCCAAAACCAACAATCTCCCACTTGGAGACTAATCACAAAAACTCCACTGTTTTTTTACATGTTGGACTATACTCCACCTTGGACCTAGAAAATTTCTCATCTTCACCTTCATGCTTGAAGACCAACTCAAACTGAGAAGAAACTCATTTTCTCCCTATTTACTCCCTTTGTTAACATGTATGTCGGATTATGTCTAGTGTGTATATTTTCCAACTTCAATTTTCCATATTCCAAGACAGATCATATGAAATGGTACCTGAGTTGTATATGCTTAGTCTTCAAATGGAAGGATGATTTCTTTTCAAGATGAATGGAACTCTCATTGTCACAGGAAAACCTGCTATTCTCTTGCTTCTTTCCCAATTCCTCCATAAACCTATGTAACCAAATCATCTCTTTACTAGCCTCTGTAGCAACAACATACATTTCTTTTGTTGTTGAAAGTGCAACAACCTTTTGCAGTTTTGAAATCTAACTTACTGTTGTTCCACCTATAGTAAAAACATACCTTGTGGTGATCCTCCTGCTATCTTATCACCTTCCATATCTGAATCAACATATCCCTATAGAACAATGTCTAAACCTCAAAAACATAATGCATGAGTAGAAGTACCTCTCAAATACCCGGGAATCCACTTTACTACATCAAAATGTTATTTACCTGGATTGTTCATATACATGCTCACAACTCCCACTACATGTGCAATATCTGGTCTTGTGCAAACCATCACATACATCAAGCTGCCAATTGTTGATGAATAAGGGATCTTGGGCATGTATTATATCTCCTCATGTGTCTTGGGACACATTTCCTTAGTTAATTTTAAATGGTTGGCCAAATGTGTACTAACTGGTTTTTCATTCTGCATTCTAAACTTATCCAACACCTTTTTTGTGTACTCACCCTGAGACAATGTCAATTTGTGATTTTTCTTGTCTCTTGTTATTCTCATACCAAGGATTTTCTTTGCATCACCCAAATCATTCATCGCAAATGAATTATCTAATTTCTTCTTGAGTACATTTATATCCTGCATATTAGACCCTGCAACAAGCATGTCATCTACATACAATAGCAATATAGTATAGCTTCCATTTTATATCCTTTTAAAATAAACACAGTTATCAGAATGACATCAACTATAACCTTGTTATGTCATAAACCTACCAAAATTCAAATACCATTGCCTTGGAGCTTTCTTTAGTCCATACAATCTCTTCTTCAACCTGCATACCAAATTTTCTTTCCTTTGACCTCATACCCCTATGGTTGCTACATATAAATATCTTCCTCCAAATCCCCATGGAGAAAACTTGTTTTTACATCTAACTGTTCAAGATGAAAATCTTCTACTGCCACAAGAATTAAAATAGTCCTAATTGAAGTCATTTTAACAACATGAAAAAATATTTCATCAAAAATTATACCTTTCTTTTGTGCAAACCCCTTTACAACAAGTCTAGCCTTGTACCGCTTTTTCCCTCCATATTCTTTCTTCAGCTTGTAAACCCATTTATTCTGTAACGCTCTTTTTCCTGTAGGAAAATGAACCAAGTCCCAAGTCCAGTTATGTAATAGGGAATCCATTTCCTCTTTCATGCCTTGCTCCCACTTCTTTTTAGTGTCTACGTGCATTGTCTCTTCATAACATTCTAGTTCACCAGAATCAATCAACAATAAATAATACAATGAAGGAGAGTATTGTTCAGGGGGTCTACTTAACCTGGTAGATCTTGTAACAACACTTGCAGGATTTTGAGGTACCTGTTTCTCCTATTGTTGTACATTTTGATTTTCTGGTACCTTTGAAATTTCCCTTTTAGTGATCTCATCAACCACTTTGTATTCTGGTTTTTTTTTTTCCTGTTTCTTTCCTTGCAACTGATCTTTGTACATGACCTTGTAATTAAATATGACATCTCTACTCCTAATGATTTTGTGATTTTCATAATCCCATAAGAGATAACCAAAATCATTAAAACCGCATCAAATAAAGAGACACTTCTTGGATTTTTCCTCAAGCTTTTTTCTATTTTCTTTATCAATATGAAAAAATGCTTCACAACCGAAAGTATTAAAAAAGGAACAGTTTACATTTTTACCCGTAAATGCCTCCTCTAGAATTCCACCATCCCAAGATCTTGAAGGTCCTTTGTTTATTATTTAAACACCAATATCTGCCTATAATTGTAAGGGAAAACCAACATAAATCTCGTACTCCTTGCACACTCCATGATTTTCCTGTTCATCCTTTTTGACACACCATTTTCTTGTGGTGTTTCTGGAATTGTCTTCTCTCTACAAATCCCATGGTATGAATAGTAATCATCAAAATCCTTGCTGCAATATTCACCTCCATGTTCTGATCTGATACACTTCAACCTATTTCATGTCTCATTCTCAACCAAATCTTTCCATTTCTTAAAAGTATCAAAAACATCAGATTTTTTTCGAATGCAATAAACCCAGTTTTTCTAGTTGCATCATCAATAAAAGTAACATAATAACGAGAGACACCTAGAGATGATACCTGAGTTGGTCCCCATACATATTTATGCACAAGCTCTAACCTTTCACTCTTCTTTTCTTTTCTGACTCTGAGAAATATGACTCTCTTATGTTTTCCATAAACACACTGCTCACAAAAATCCAAATCAATTTGTTTAAGATCCGGAAACAAATTTCTTTTGTAAAGTATATGCATCCCCTTCTCACTCATGTGTCCAAGCCTATGATTCCACATTGTTGTATCCACTCATGTAGAAGATAAAGAGATAGAAGAGTCAGTATTACCAGTACATAAATACAATGTACCTACCTTCTCTCCTTTTTCTATCACCAGTGATCCTTTTGTGACCTTCCACACCTTATCTTCAAATATGGATATACAACCTTCACTTGCCAAATTCACTGTTGAAATTAGATTTTTCCTTAGATATGGACCATGTCTTACCTCTTTCAACAACCATTTGTTTCCATTCCTTTTCTTTATTTTTACATTTCCCATTCCAATAATTTTGTAGGTTGCATCATCACCCAAATGAACCTGTCCAAAATCACCTTGAACATAATCTAGAAAAAAAATTCTATGGGGTGTGGTATGAAATGAACCCCTTGAATATACTACCAAAGACTTAGAAATATTATCTACATAAAGAATCAAATCATCTTGTAACACATCACTTGTTACATTTGCTTCTTGATTTTTCTCTTGTTGTCCATCTCTTTGTTTCTTTGGAGCTCTGCAGTCTTTCTTCAGATGTCCTTTCTTCCCACAATTCCAACACTCTATCTTCCCCAGTCTGGAATTGGATCTTCTCTTCCTAGAATTCTCGTAGTTCCCTGATCCCTTTCCTCTATCCTTTTGTCTTCCCCCATTCTCCATGTTTAATGCATTACTTGGTGTCTCGCTTGTGCTTTTCCGTCACATTTCCTCACTAAGGATAACACCAACAACATCATCAAATTTTAAGTGTTTGAACCATAGACAAATATACTTACAACCATCACCAAGCCATTCCAACTTTCTGGCAATGAGCACAAGATTATAAGAGCCCTGACCTCATCCTCAAAGTCCACTTTTACAGAACTTAACTGATTAGTAACTGTATTAAATTCATTTAAATGATCTGCAACAGAACCACCTTCTGGCATCTTCATATTAAATAATATATTCATTAGAGATACCTTATTGGATGTCGAGGGTTTTTCATACAATTTATCCAATGTTTCTATCAGCTCCTTCATTTTCTTTTCTTTCGAAATATTGAAATCCACCGATGCTTCTAGGATCAACCGTATCATTCCTAGTGCCTTTCTGTCAAGAACCTACCATTCTTCATCCTTCATGGCCATCGACTTATTTTCTATTCCACCCAATGGAAGGAATATATCCTTTTGATAAAATCAATCTTCCTCCATCTTCCACCATTTCTCCCACTCGAACTAGGAACCCTCTTTTCCTATGAGTTACCTTTCGCTTTGATACTAGTTGTTTGAAAAACATGATTGCGGAGCATTAAAATAAGACAAATGCAGAAATAAAACATAGAAGATACACAATACAATAGACACACATATATATGTGGTTCACCCAGTATGGGATACATCTACCAGAGAAATTTCCAGGTCCTTCCTTTATCATTATCCAAAAAATGAAGCGATACAACCTACATCACACCCGTTGTAACTTCCTCTTCTTTATATCATAGTCTCCTCTCTCATAATACAATATTCGCAATGATACATAGCCGCAATACAATTCCCTCATAAAAGATGTTTTCCTTCTAGGGAAAAAAACCCTAACATAATTTCTACCATCAGATCTACAACCTTATAATGAACGATCCATATTTACTATTAAATTACAATATACATTTACAAGGAAATTTTTCCTTCATGGGCCTGCTTTCCCATGAACCCCCCAGCTGGGGGGATGACCCCCCTGACCCTGCAGGGGGGGAAATCCCCCCTGCAACCCCCCTACATGGAGGGGTGTATAGTATTCCTGGGTATACAGTCTTCATGGGGTATAAACATGGATGAAAACAAAAACCTATGAAACAAGAAGATAATTAGGCTCCACAACCAACATGTAATCCTCTCATCAAGAGGTGGGGGACATTATAGTCTCGCCTACTAGGAATTGCTTGCCCACAAGAAATTTTGATCCTGCTTTCTGAATAACCTTTTCGTTCTCCCATGTAACATCCTCAATAGGAAAATCCTTCCACTTGATTATGTAGTCCCTGATGCTCCTCTTCCTTAGCCTTTTCTCCCTCACTTCCAACATTTTTTCTGGTATCAATATCAATTTTCCCTCCTCATCCAATGGAGGTATTTCCTCAATAGGAATGATGTGTTGACCTAAGTCTCTTTTCAAGCATGATACATGAAAAAAATTGTGCATTTTGCTCTCGAAGGGTAACTCAAGCACATATGCCACGACCCCTACCTTTCTTCTCACCCTGTATGACCCAAACAAATGAGGTTGAAGATTTTATGTGTCACTCCTCTTTATAGAGGCTTGTCTGTATGGTTGGATTCTTAGGTATACGAGATCACCAACCTAAAAGGTGAACTCTACTTTGTGCTTATCTTCCTGAATATTTTGTTGATTTTGTGGCATGTGCAAATGGTCTTTGAGTTCTCTAAGTATATCCTGGCTCTTTAGAATCCAATCCTATACCATAGGTGCTCTATTATCCCCAAATGAAATCTCCACAAATGTGAGAGGATCATAACTATACAAATCCCTAAAAGGAGACATACCTATAGAAATGTGGTAGGTGTTGTTGTAACAATACTCACCAAGATGTAACCACTTAACACATGCCTTTTGTTGCCCAGATACATGATTTCAGAGATATCCTTCTACCCATTTGTTAACTATCTATGTATGACCATCCTTCTGAGGGTGATAACTGGTGCTGGGAGTCAAGGTCATACCTACCAACCTAAATATCTCTTGCCAAAAACTACTCATGAAACTGTTGTCCCTATCACTCACAATGATTTTTGGCAACCCATGTAGCCTGAATATCTCTCTGAAGAATAACTCTACAACTTGTGAAGCACTATAATCTATGGAAATGGAAAAAAAATGAGCATACTTAGTCAACCTGTCTACTACCACAAAGATGCAATCTTTGCCCTGAACTTTGGGAAACCTTGTGATGAAGTCCATGGAGATACCCTCCCATTTTTTCTCTGAAATGGGGAGTGGTTGCAATAAACCTATTGGATGGGTGTGTTCATCCTTGTTTTCCTGACATCTGGAACATTCCCTAATATGGTGCATTACATCCTCTTTCATACCCCTCCATGTGAATCTCTCCCTGACTTGCCTGTATGTCTCGACAAATCCTTGGTGCCTAGCCAATGGTGAGTCATGGAATTCCTTTAGCACTCTCCCTTTAAATTCTGACTCGAGAATTAGGAAAATTCAGCCTTTGTAATATATGATGTCATCCATGATCCTGAAGTTCTCATCCTATATATGTCCATCCATCAACTTACATGCAAACTTGTTTTTTGAATACTCCACAAAGAGGTGTGCCTTCCAATCAACTGAAATATATGTCATGGCATATACTAAAGGTCTCCTGGATAAAGCATTAGTCACCACATTGTTTTTTCCTTTGAAAAATTCAATGTCAAAGTCATAAGATTGGATTTTTCTAACCCATTTCTATTGCCTCTCATTGAGGTCCTTTTGATCCAAGAAGTATTTTAGGCTATTATGATCAGTTATGACAACAAATTTTTCCCCAACCAAGTATTGTCTGAATTTGGCCAAGGCATGCATAATGGCCAACATCTCATTTTCATAGATGGTGTATAGGAGCTCAGGCCCCCTCAATTTTCAGATTTTATAGGAAATCGGGTGTCTATTTTTCATAGGAATTTCTCCAATTCCCTCACCTAAGGAATCACACTCCAATATGAATGACTATGATAAAGATGGAAAAGAAAGAACTAGGAAAGTACTCATCACCTTCTTCATGTTGTCAAATGTTACCTATGCCACTTGACTCCACTTGAATGCGCCCTTTCTAGTCAAATGTATCAAGGGTGTGCAAATTTGGGATAATCCTTTGACAAACCTCCTATATTAACAACAAATGCCAAAGAATCCCTTCAACTCAATAAGAGTTTTGGGAGTTGGCTAGTCAAGTATAACTTGTGTTTTCTCTTGGTGTACATGTACCCCTTTTTCTCCAATGATATGTCTCAAGTAAAGGACTTCGGTCATCCCAAATTCACACTTTGACTCCTTAGCGTACAAATACTTCTCCTCCATAATGCTCAATATTTGGTCCACATGCTTGAGATGATCCTCCCAAGTCTTGATATATATCAACAAGTCATCAAAAAAGACTAAGAGAAACTTCCTCAACTGCATGTTGAAGACATGATTCATGCATGATTGGAAGGTGGTTGGCGCATTAGTTAGCCCAAAGGGCATAACCAAAAATTCATAATGACCATAATGGCATCTAAAATTTGTTTTTGGCACATCTTGCTCCCTCATTTTGATTTGATGATAACCTAAGCGCAAGTATATTTTGGTAAAGTAGATGGTGACATGCAACTCATACAATAACTCATCTATCTGAGTGATGGGGTACCTGTTCTTAATAGTATTGTTTTTCAAGGCCTTGTAGTCAATGCACATGCACATAGTGCCATCCTTCTTCTTAACCAAAACCACTGAGGATGCAAAAGTACTAGAACTTGGCCTAATATGGCCCATGTCCAATATTTCTTTAATAGATTTTTCAATTTCATCCTTATACCTTTTTGGGTGTCTATAAAGAGTAGTGATAACTAGTTTTGTGCCTTCTTCCAACTCTATCATGTTCTCAAACCCCCTATCTAGTGGTGGTTGTTGAGTCTCAAAATGGTCCTTATTTTCACTCCATTAATTCACTAAAACCTTCACAATTACTTCCATTTCACCTTCATATCACCTCCACATCATTACATTTACCTCATT
>JZKD02S1876406.1:238111-266617 GCA_000966675.3 Picea glauca | reverse complement strand
CAGAAGGCTCTTCCAGCAGCAGGACCAGTTCCTATTCTCGAAGAAAACAGAAGAAGCAAAAGACTTCCAAGGGTCATAAATTTGAGGAATTCATAAAGGCCAAACCTCCCTCCTTCGACGGTGAGATAAAGAAGGGAGAGGAAGCCGAGGCCTAGCTACTTGGACTGAAGAAATATTTCAGAGTCCATGACTTTTCAGAGAATTTGAAGGCCCGAGTGGCCACTTTCAATCTGAACGGAAAGGATTCCATCTGGTGGGAAGATCTTAAGAATATGAAAGGGGTCCGCGAGGAGGACCTGTCTTGGAAACAGTTTGAAAAGTGCTTCTGGAAGAAGTATTTTTCGGAAAGATATTTCGACGAGAAGGCTAAAGAGTTTTATGAACTCAAACTGGGACAACTCACTATAGAGGAATATGTCAACAAATTCCTCGACTTATTGAAATATGTACCCTACATCAAAGCAGAGAAGGTGAAGGCGCAATGCTTCATCAGTGGGCTACCCAAGGAATATTGGAACAGAATTGAATTCGACAAGACAAAGACCTTAGAAGACACTATTCGAAAGGCAAGATATTTTCATGAACAATATGGACATCGGGCAGAGTCTCGTGGAGACTGGAAACAGAAGTGTGGTTCGAGATTTTAGAAAAAGGGGATCAAATCCTCGGGATTTAAGAACTACAAGAAGAACCCCAGAATGAAATTTCCAACCTGGAGTGTACTCTAGCAGAATTTTCCCTCAGTGGATGGAAGTAAAAATTCTGGACCTATACCAGTGAAGACTAATAACCCAAAGAAAGAACCTCTGAAATGTTGGGGTTGTGGAGAAGAGCATCTCCCAAGAGACTGTCCACATCGACAACAGAACACTCAGAAAGTTTATAACATTTAGGAAGCTACCACAGTCAATGATGTGGCAAGGAGTGTGCCACAGATTTATGCATCCTTGGATAATAACCAAGCTGACCACCAAGCTTCAGTGGTGGAAATAGAAGGTATGATTTTCAACCATCTAGTGTCTATTTTGATTGACCCTGGTTCAAATTTGAGTTACATAGCCCCTAAAGTTGTTCATAAGTGTAAGCTACAGCCACGAAGACAAACCAAGCCATGGTTGGTACAGTTAGCCACTAGTACCAAAATAAGGGTAGTAGAGGTCATACCAGCCTACCAATTAATGTTGGGTGAATTCCCCACCCAAGAAACCCTTAACATATTACCCCTGGGATCATACGATCTATTGATTGGTATGGACTGGATGGCAGCCCATAAAGCCAGACTTGAATGTTACCATAAAACCGTAGAATGTGTGAGCAAAGAAGGAAAAAGGATAACCCTCCAAGGGATCCGAAAACCGGTCTCGGTGAAGCAAATATTATCCCTGCAAATGAGAAAGTATTGCCGAAGAGGATGTCCCCTATATGCAATACAGGTGTCGAAAACAATTGAAGGTGATAAACCAAGCCCTGAGGATCACCCTATCCTGAGAGAATACAGAGATGTGTTTCCAAAAGAGGTATCGGGTCTACCTCCGAGAAGAGACATTGACTTCTCGATAGAGCTCACACCAGGAGTGGTGCCGGTGTCTAGGACACCCTACCGGATGAGCACACCTGAGTTAGTGGAACTCAAATTGCAATTGAAAGAAATGATCGATAAGGGTTATATTGGACCCAGCGTGTCCCCATGGGGAGAACCAGTCCTATTTGTGAAAAAGAAGGATGGCACCCTTAGACTGTGTATAGATTATAGACAACTCAATAAAGTAACCATAAAGAACAAGTACCCCTTGCCCAGGATCGATGATCTATTCGATCAGTTGGGAGGTGTGTCTATTTTCTCAAAGATTGACTTGAGGTCGAGATACCATCAAGTACGAATCAAGGGTGAAGACATCCATAAAACCTCTTTCCGGACATGGTATGGTCATTATGAGTTTGTGGTAGTGCCATTTGGGTTAACCAATGCCCCTGCCACTTTCATGTGCTTAATGAACAATGTACTCAATAAATTTTTCGATAAATTTGTACTAGTTTTTATTGATGACATATTAATCTACTCTAAGAATAGAGAAGAACATGAAGAGCATCTTAAACTTGTGCTACAAGTGCTAAGAGAGAATCAACTCTATGCTAAATTCAGCAAATGTGACTTCTTTCAGAAGAAAATACAGTACTTGGGACATGTTCTATTCGAGGAAGGGGTAGCAGTAGATCCTAACAAGATCAGGTCTATCATGGAATGGCCTACCCCAAAGGATGTATCATACATCAAATCCTTTATGGGATTAGCGAGATACTATAGGAGATTTATAAAGGGATTCTCCAAGATTGGTTTTCCAATCACTGCCCTCCAGAAGAAGGGGACAAAATTTGTATGGACACAGCAATGTGAAGAAAGATTTCAAACCCTGAAACATCTACTGACCCATGCACCCATGTTGAAAATCGCTGACCCGGAAGATGACTTCCTTCTGTGCACAAATGCCTGTAAAGAAGGGCTCAGAGGATTCCTTATGCAGAAAGGAAGTGTGATCTGCTATGAATCCCGGAAACTGAACGAACATGAAGTCAACTATGTGACTCATGATCTAGAACTGGCTGTCATAGTGCATGCCTTGAAAATGTGGAGGCATTACCTCTTGGGAAGAAAATTTGTACTTATGACAGATCACTGTGGATTGCAGTATTTGTTTGACCAACCAAAGCTCAATGCCATACAAGCTAGATGGATGGCCCTCCTTAGCGAATTTGATTTTGAAATCAAACACATTAAAGGGAAGGAAAATAGGGTATCCAATGCCCTTAGCAGAAGCATGAAAACAATTCACCTGGCAGTGGTGAGTATTTGCGAGACAAATGTCAAGAACAGAGTCAGAAATGCACAAGAGACAGATCCCTTCGTTCAGACTGTGATCCTGTACCTACAACAAGAACCCTATGGAGTAAAATATGAAGGCTACTAGATGACCGAAGGAGGTCTTCTCACTTACAGATATAAACTATACATTCCAAATTGTGACGACTTGAAGAGGTTCATTATGGATGAACTACATAAAAGACCATACACTGGTCACCCAGGATACCAGAAAATGATCACTGCCACCCGGAAACAATTTTATTGGCCTAGATGTACGAAAGACATAGCCAAATATTTGGCCCAATGCATAGAATGCCAATAAGTTAAAGTAGAACATCGACACCCAGCAGGACTATTACACCCTTTACCCATCCCAGAATGGAAATGGGAAACCATCTCCATGGATTTTATCACTGGATTGCCAACTTCAACCAAACAGAATGACGCCATTATGGTAGTGGTGGATAAACTGAGCAAGTATTCTCATTTCATCCCCGTCAAATCAACCTGCAAGGTGATAGATATCGCCCAGGTATTCATGAAAGAGGTATTCAGACTGCACGGTATGCCGAAAGAGATAGTGTCTGATAGAGACACAAAATTTACTTCCAATTTTTGGAAATCACTGATGGCTGGTTTAGAGACCAAATTTTTGTTTAGCACCGCCTATCACCCTCAAACCGATGGCCAGATAGAAAGAGTCAATCAAATATTAGAGGATATGTTAAGGATGCATGTAATGCATCAACCCAGGAAATGGGAAGACTACCTGCCATTGGTAGAATTCGCCTACAACAACAGCTACCAAGCATCCTTACAGATGAGTCCCTTCGAGGTCCTCTATGGTAGGTCGTGTAATACTTCAGTCAGCTGGAGTAATCCTGTAAATAGGATTTATTTTGGATGCGACATGTTGAAATAAATGGAACAACAAGTGACTCAGATAAAACAAAATCTGAAGGTCGATCAGAACCGACAGAAAAGTTATGCTGATCAAAAGAGAACTCCAAGAGAGTTCAAAATGGGATACCATGTATATCTCAGAATCAAGCCCAGAAGGAGTTCCCTCAAAATGGAAACTTGTGCCAAGTTGGCACCCTGGTATTGTGGACCCTTTGAGGTTCTAGATAGAGTGGGACCTGTAGCCTATCGACTAGCACTTCCTCCCACAGTAAAAGAACATAATGTTTTCCATGTTTCATTATTGAAGAAATATGTACATGATTCTAATCACATAATTGACTGGTCTGTGATCCAGGTGGAACCGAAGGGAGAATTTCTACCAGAAACCCAATGCATATTGGACTGAAAGGAAACCCCACTCTGGAACTGAACCATTTCACAGGTAAAGGTGCAGTGGAGACATTTTGCCCCAGATGAGGCTACATGGGAAATGGAGGATGCCATGAGACAGGAATATCCGATTTTGTTTACTTCTGTAAATAAAATTCATGTTAAAAGATAAGAACATCGAGGACGATGTTCCTTTAAGGGGGAGGGAATTGTAACACCCTATTTCCCCCAGTTTGTAAAAATAACTGGACTGGCCAAAAATGTGGCAAACTCATGAATGTGAATATGTGATGTGAATGGACCTTATGGAAAAGGTCAATGAATGTGAATAACATTATGAATTTATATTGTAGGACTGCTGAGAGGGGATGTAATGAAAAAGAGACCACGATGGCAGTGGAAGGCACCTGGAATGGTGGCGTTAACTTCCACCGAGAATTAATACCGTATTTGGACTTCACTGGCCCAGAGAACCAAAAGTGGCTCGCTAGCCCTGAATTAAATGTCTCACAGGTTGGTAGGTAGATGGATCCTTGGGAATTAATGAGGGATGGGGAGGTGAACCACCCATCCGTAGAGCCATCATGACTGGCCAGTGTGAGGGAAATCGCACCACATGCAACCTCACAAGAGGATAAGGCGTGGGGTAGAAGTGATTGGGGGGGACGCGAGGGGAGGAAGAGAATTCTGGCGATATGTAGAGTGAGTGATAGCAGAGAGGAAGGAGAGTAACCTTCACTCATGGTCACTAGTAAATAGAGACATAGTTTCACAACATCATGGTCTCAGCTCAGGGGTGGCTAGTGGTAAATATGTTGGGAGTCGCTGAGCCTACGATTGGGTGGAAATGAGTACCCCTTTCAGCAGTTGCATAACCCCTGGTGTTATTTCTGATAAGTGTTTTTCCTCTGGCATCTTGAAATATATATATTTATTCTGACATTTATGTTATAAGCTGTGAAATGGTGAATGATTTCAGAGTAAGAATGTCTGTATGATGTTTTGATCAGTACTGGTAGATGCATGTTTATAATGGAAAGACTACGTATGGCTTATGTCTTCATAAATCGCTATTTATATGCATACTGATCTAATTCAAACTGCATGTCTGATTCGTGGGAGAAAGGTACCCTTATCTACCTCAGATAGTACCATTGGTAAGAACCTCCCCATAGAAATACCCTCCTTGAAAAGCCCATCAAGAACCGGGAAAGAGAATGTGAAGGCGTAAGGCCTTAGTAACCATGCACGAGGAGGAACGATCCTCTTGAAAACCTGAGATGGAAGTATAAGGATGAAGTATCGAATTGATGGATGAGATCCCGTCAGGAGATCTGTGGTCACTCACAACTGTCATATCAGAAGAAGAAGATGGAGTGTTAAGTTCCTTAACCCTGATAGGTGTTACAACTCAATATTTCTCACTTCGATAAGTGTCGTAAGTGTCGCATGTTCCTCTGAACTGTCACAAGTGTCGCATGTCATTCACAAGTGTCGCAAACATCAAAAAAATCATACTTCCCTGATGATGACACCAAGGAGACATTTAGAATACCTCAGACACTTAATTTGGAGGAGGGAGAATGATTAACTGAAGTCAAGGAACTCTTACCAGCTGAAAGGAGCTCTTAAACAAAGGTTTTGAAGGAGAGCGCTCCCCTACATCAGCCTTACGAGCGTTGGCACTCCCCCACAAGCTACTGGGGAGCTTTATAATGACAAACCACTTCTCTGCAGGAGCACTATCCATATTTGGAGCGTTGGCGCTCCCCTTGAGCCTCCTAGGGAGCGCCATAGTGCCCTGATGCCCCTTTTGAGGGAGCGCTTTCTAATCTGGGCAGTGGTTGGTCCGTTGAGGAGAATAAGGGAAGGATATTTCAAGTTTGGAAGGAAGTTTAATTAGAATTATTGGTTCAATCAGAAGATCCCTAATCCGAGGAGAGAATTCCTCAACCTACCCTAAAGCTACCTCAAGAGGTTAAGCTTCTCTTAACCTATATAAACAGGCTCTATGATGGTGAAAAAGGGGGAAGAATTGCTAGCATGAAACCTATGATGTCATAGGAAACACATAGTGAACTGAAGGAGAGTGATCAATGAAGCTGCTATCATCCAGGTCGTGGATCTTTCGAGTAAGGGTTAGACAAAGGGGACTTGACGAAGTTGTCACATTCGCATCTACGATTGTAAGTACTGTTGTCGTTATTCTCATTAATATGACACACTTGGCCTGTTTCATTCTAGTTTGTGTCTGATATTACATGAACTTATCGTTGATAGATAGATCTATTTTCCAGCTAATATCAATAGAGTAGGAAGTGATTGTACTTGGTTTGTTTACAGGGCTTGTTGAGGAGCGAAAGATTGGAGCTCAACTCAGAGCGTGCAGGGACAAACGTCCATAAAGAGGTACTTCTGTTCTCCTTCCTCCTCATGTATTAGTTTGTATAGATTTGAAAGGAAGTCAGTGTCCATGTTAAACACTTTCTGTCTTAGAGTTTAGGGTCTAGCTCTTTGAGGCAATCTACCTGTCCACAGGGAGATTTTCCTACAACAGAAACTGGCGACTCCGCTGGGGAATCGAATCAAAACTTTTGGTTTTGTCTTTCCTCATAGACCTTGTCTTACCTTTTGTATTCTTAGGCCTTGTTCACCCCTTCATATATGATTGCACTTTCTGATTGACTCTTTACCCCATCACACTCAGCTTACCTGTCAAAATTTGATCAAAATTTTAGGTTTTTTGGACATTTTTGTGAGTTTTTGGGCACCAGCGCTCCTCTGCCTTGTTAGCAGGGCACCAACGCTCCCTTAGAGTGTTGGATAGAGATTTATAACACCCTGGTGTCCCTTACACTAGAGAACCAACCCTGTTTTTTCACTTGCTGAGCTGCTTTATGATTCAATGATTCTTCCTTTGACCTTTGACATGCTTCCTCCTGAGAAGTAAACACCTTATTGTTCAGATTTTATTCCCTTCTTCATTTTTTTTGAGTTTTTGTTGTTGAGAGCTTGAAATCGATCCCATGCTTTCTTCTCTCCTATCCGACTAAGTGGGAACTCTAGTGAAGGACATTTGAAGTCTGTAACTCTTCTCATTTGGTTCTTTGAGGTCATCTGATCCAATCTCTTTCTCCTTCCTTTTGTGTTTTGATTTTCTTTCTCTTGTTTGATTGCAAAAGGGTGTGTTATTTGTGCGAAATTTGTGTTTTCTTGTCCGAATCTCTTTGATCTGAAAGGGTAGTTGGTAGGACAAATTTTGCATTGAATTGATTATCGCATACAAATGACAAAAGTACATCTTCATGATTAGTTTGCATATTAGTTTGCATTTCTGAAACGTTTTAGCATCATATTGGATTTGATTGAGAACAAAATTGATTGAGGGCATTCCTTATCAAGTGTTTGATAGTGAAAACAACTCTTCCTCTTTCCCTTAAATAGGTATTCATTGAAACGAAACGATTGCTTATCATATTTCATGCATATTTTTGGGAATTCAGTCATCATTCCATCAGTTTCACTTTCGTACACCCTCTGAGTAAACAACAGCCATTAAAATCAATGCTTAACTAAAATTTATCAGACTTTTTACATCTTTGTTAGAAAACCTACATTAGTTTAAGGTGCAGGGCTTTGGAATAGGTTGAAAGAATAACTTTCCAAAGCTATCAAACAAACTTAGTATCTTGCGGTAGGGAGAGTCAAATCCAATTGTCGTATTAGTCTGCCTGGGATCCCCCTCTCACATAGGGGTTACGCATGAGGTCACATTCGAGAGAGCTACGTAGATTATCCCTCCATGGTTTGACTGTTGTAGTGGTCAGATCGTATTATGGGGATCACTTAAGGTAAATCCACAATTACTGTGTGGAAGCCTTTCAAGTTGATTTCGGGCTAGATACCCTGCCCGTACGTTCGGATCGAACTATCGACTTTACCCACCCAAGGGATGACTGTGAATTGGTAACCTTAGTGGCCATAATATTTAGGGTCTTACACAAGGTGACGGTGAAGGGAAGTCTCACTGTACTTGGAACAGACGTTGGTCAAACTCACTTGGGATCCTTGGAGGGTAAATCCATAATTAATGCGTGGAAGCTTGCACCAAGGCATAAGTCCATTAAGCAGGTCGCCAACGTAACTGATCCACTCGCTCTATCCCCACCCCTTCCTATTTTGATCTCGCAATGTTGGATTTCATCACCAACTAGTGGTTTCAGCGTGGGAAGGTTTGTTTGATTGTTTTCTTCTCAGATTCTTAGCGTGTGTTGTATGTTTTACTTAGTGGATCTTAGGTCGAGTCAGTGATAATGGAATCAAATCCTGGGAGTACCAATGGAGGAACCCCTTATTCTGGGGAACCTTATACTCTTCCTTCATTTGGAAACTTTGGTCCTCCATATTTTGCCACACTGAGTCTTCCAGGACTCACTATTGGATTACCGGTTTGGTTGTTCCCCACTTCGGTGATCCCGAATCCTCCCAATCTTTCAGTTGCAACTAATACTTTGGATGTCAATACACCACCGACACATCAACCTCACGCTGAATTTTCACCTTCTTTTCCCATTAAGTCTCCTTCCATTTCCCCTTCTTCACCTAGTGAAAGCTCTAAAGAAAGTAGCCAGGTTGATCAAAAGAAGAAGAAACGAAAAGAGAAGAAGAAGAAGAACCTGAAAAGGACAAAGGCTCCAACAACATCAGATATTGGCTCTAAGCAACCAGTTACTGTTAATAGTATTGGGAGTGTTGATGAGGTCAACAATATTAAAATGAAGAATCCAAAACCCAAATTCCCTTACAGCCTTTGTAAGGGTGACCACTTTCTGAGGGATTGCCCCAGTCTTACCCAGGTATTAGAAATGTGGTCCTCCACGTCATCAGGCTCTGTCGTTCATGTCAATGATACCCCGTCAACTAGTGATGTTCAGGTTGGTAAGAAGAAGAAAATTGTCAAGTTCCCTTGCATGTTATGTAAAGGTGATCATTACTCTCACCTTTGCCCTCGTATGGACAAGGCTTCTTCTCTTTTGGAAAAAAATCAACTTCCAAAAGGTTATCGTAAGCTTTCCCCTGACCCATCATTAGTTGATGGACTGGTCAATCAGGGTCCATCCTTGGTCAGTCCGGTTGATCAGATGGTCAATCTAGTTTCCTCCTCGATTGAACCACAAACCCAAGTAGCTAATCCAGTTCCTTCATCGATCAGCCCCACTCTTCATCAAAAGAGTGACACCAAAGTGGTCGATCTGTTTCCATCCTCAGTTGATTCCACTCTCCTGTTAGAGAGTGACACCAAAGCGGTCAATCAATTTCCACCCATCGACCCCATTATTCCCTTGGAGAATGAAACTCAAGTGGTCGATTCAGTTTCACCGTCGATCGATCCCATTCCTCCATTGAGGAATGTCAAAGTGACTGATCCAGTCCCTTCTTCGGTCAGTCCAACTCTTCCTCTAAAGAGTGCCAAAGTGGTCTATCCAAGTCCACCATTGGTTGATCCGATCCAATCATCGATTGATCCTACTCCCCTTCTAGAGAGTAAACCCGATATTGCCCATGTCTTTCTCGTTAATACAGACTCTACCGTGCCAGGGGGCATTCCTCCCTCTCTTGTGAAACCCCCTCCAAGCACTGAAGCCATCCTTTTTGATTGGGGTGCGCTAACTGGACCTCGTCTTTCCTCTCACATTCCTTTCTAGATTATAGTACAGGTTCATGGTCAGGACGTTCCTCAAACGCTGATAGACGAAGGTGCGTCTGTTAGTATTATGTCTTCCGTTTCTTGGTATGCTTTGGGTTGTCCGCAGCTTGCACCGGTTACACAGAATCTATTAGCTTTTAACAGAAGAACTAGTCAACCTTTAGGGATCCTTCCTCAGTTTCCTATAACTTTGGGAGGGAAAAATGTCTTTATCGATGTCATGGTAGTCCGAGACCCCTTGGATTTCTCTTTACTCCTTGGGCGGGATTATTTCTATGCTATGAAATCTCTTGTATCCACCCTTTTCCGTGCAATATCCTCACGATGGAAGAATTGTGACTATTGATCAACTTTCATTCATTGGCCCCGACTGGGTTACCTCCCTAAGTGGTTCTTATATGCAAATAGTATCTCCCCTGCCGCATGTCAATTATGTGGCATTGTCTCCCATGACCTCAACTTCCAATGATTTGGATCCGGTAGTTGACATGGTGATCTCTTCGGTAGGATTATTGGATCTTGATCTCCTTACTCCTATCACGACCCCCGACATGTGTCCTTTCTCGAGTGATTATCTTCCATCCAGCGAAGATCTCCTGGAGGCCATGACCACGTTTTATCCATTGACATGGTACCCTTCCAGAGAATTATCCTCTTGGAAGCCATGATCCAGACGAAACCACGAGCATAGTTTCTCTTCTCTATGGCAAGCTCGTTAAAAAATGAAACATAGGATTTGAGAATAGTTTTCTTCTCTGTAGCAAGCTCGTTAAAAAATGAAGCAACAATCTGGGGATCGAACCTGGAACCTTGAGCATAGTTATTTTCTTGTGTCAAGCTCGTTAAAAATTGAAACAATCACCTCTCCCTTCAAGTTGAGTCTTTCGCCAGATCTCGTAGATGCCGAGTCGAGTCTTTCGTTATGTCTCATTTTTTAACCTTCATTTCATCCACCTGTATCCTTTTTCTCCATCTAGCACAGAAATTGGTGACAACCTGAAATTCGGTGAATGAATTGAAGCTTGGGGGGCATGTCTCTAGCCTTTGATGAAAATTCTGAAGTCAAGTCACTAGCTTTCAAGCTGGGGGCAGAGTACCAAGCTTAGTCTTTGTTCTTTCTCGTGCTCATAAATACATGAGAATGCATCTGGGTAGACTTTTATCTCTTTTTCAGACTTGTATGGACACACGAAAAAGGAACCCCCTGGAGTCTCCTTTAAGCTCTTTTCAGACTCTCTAAACATGAAAAGATTGCCGAGTGATCTTTCTTCCTTTCCCACTCGTTAAACGGTTTGAAAGGGTGTCTTTCCAGTGATAGTTTATCTCTTTTTCGGTCTCGTTAGACTACTGTACGAAAAAGGAACTGAGAGAGTTCTCTTTTAAGTGTTTTTCCAAACTCTATAATCCTGAAAAACCTTTGAGTTTTCTATCTTTGGACTTGCTAAAACACACATCGACGGGACCATATGGGATCAATCCCTTACTTCTTCCAGTTCGTTAAACAAAGGAAGAGGAACTTATCAAAGGTGAGTTATATCTAGCATGTGTTATCCTCCTCGATCTCATTAAATCAAAAAGAGGTACTAGTCTATCTGGATGGGGGAAAATTTGAAAGAAGCAAGCCTAGCAGTCTATTGAGAACATTACCAAGTAATTCTTAGAGTCGCCCTTGAACATGACACTTTGTCTTTTGCACACATTATAACCCGTTGAACCTCTGCACTGAACCAATCCTTTGAGTTTCTTTCACTTCTTTGGATCACCCGACGCAAGTCACAACATCCACTGCATCATCAAGTTTTGTTCCATGTCATGTTTTGTTGTTGTGCCTCAGTGTTCAAGAGAAGTATCTGCCTCTAGAGTCAGCCATCCCAAATATCTTGCCTCAAAACCCATGTCAATCCATGTTCATTTGATCCGCAAATTACATCTCTATGTCCGTTTCGTGTCGTTGATGGGGGATACATCAAGGCCCTCCTTCAACGAGCCTATTCCTGTCGGCATCAACACATTATTCGGGAATTAGGCTTAGAAAGCAGTTAGTACTTTGGGACCTGCATGCCTCAATGGAAGGCCTCCTCATGTTCGACAGTAGGTTTACATCATTGACCTCTGATTAGATGATTCCATGGATGTTCGACTCCATATCATCCATTCACATTCGTTGGAATGTACTAGGGTTCCTTGGGAATCACCGACATTAATGGTGATCTCCCTTGCACTTGTTAATGGTTCACACCATTGACCGGTAATCAAGTGGTTTCTGCCATGTTCGACATCATGACATCTATTCACATGGTTAGAATCATACCACATTGGGATCGGTAAGAAGACCCTGGATTGAGTCATCACTTTGATATCTACTTTTCCCAGGCTGCGAAGGAGTTTCTCTTGGACAAATGATGCATACACTGCTACATAGATCCACTTTGTATTGGTCGTGGCTATGTATTGTCACCTCGTAGATCCATTGTGTATTCTTCGTGGCTACGATCAGTCCAAGTCATCAGTGTATAGATCCACATTGTATCCCCGGTGGCTATACCTTTTCATCAATACAATTATGGATCCGCAGTGTATTTTATGGCGGCCATATCTTGCAAGTCTTGATCACCTAAGCATAGGTATGCCTGCCTTGGGTTTTGAAATATGTCATGACATTTGTTGGATGTTTGTGTGTAGCTTCCATCAGGTTCTCCGAGTCTATACCCTTGCTTGAATGTCTACAAAGCATTTCAGTTATCAGTTTTCATCTTCTAACTTCATACTTTGGGGGGAAATCTGTTACACCTCAATATTGGTCACTTCGATAAGTGCCGTAAGTGTCGCATGTTCCTCTCAACTGTCACAGGTGTCGCATGTCATTCACAAGTGTCACAAACATCAAACAAAGCATACTGCCATGATGATGACACCAAGGAGACATTTAGAATACCTCAGACACTTGATTTGGAGGAGGGAGAATGATTAACTGAATTCAAGGAACTCTTACCACCTAAAAGGAGCTCTTAAACAAAGGTTTTGAAGGAGAGTGCTCCCCTACATCAGCCTTAGGAGTGTTGGCACTCCCCCACAAGCTACTGGGGAGCGTTATAATGACAAACCACTTTTTTGTAGGAGCACTATCCATCCTTGGAGCGCTGGCGCTACCCCTGAGCCTCCTAGGGAGCGTTATAGTGCCCTGATGCCCCTTTTGAGGGAGCACTATCTAATCTAGGCAGTGGTTGGTCCATTGAGGAGAATAAGAGAAGGATCTTTCAATTTTGGAAGGCAGTTTCATTTGAATTCTTGGTTCAATCAGAAGATCCCTGATCTGAGGAGAGAATTCCTCAACCTACCCTAAAGATACCTCAAGAGGTTAAGCTTCTCTTAACCTATATAAACAGGCTCTATGATGGTGAAAAAGGGGGAAGAATTGCTAGCATGAAACCTATGATCTCATAGGAAATACAGAGTGAACTGAAGGAAGATTGATCAGTGAAGCTGCTATCATCCAGGTCATGGATCCTTTGAGCAAGGGTTAGACAAAGGGGACTTGACGAAGCTGTCGCATTCGCATCTACGATTGTAAGTATTGCTGTCGTTATTCTCATTAATATGACATGCTTGGCCTGTTTCTTTCTAGTTTGTGTCTGATCTTACATGAACTTATAATTGATAGATAGATCTATTTTCAAGCTAATATAAATAGAGTAGGAAGTGGTTTTACTTTGTTTATTTACAGGGCTCGTCGATGAGCGAAAGATTGGAGCTCAACTCTGAGCGTGCAGGGACAAACGTCGATAAAGAGGTACTTCTGTTCTCCTTCCTCCTCATGTATTAGTTTGTATATATTTGAAAGGAAGTCACTGTCCACATTAATCACTTTCTGTCTTAGAGTTTAGGGTCTATCTCTTTGAGGCAATCTACCTATCCGCAGGGAGATTTTCCTACAACAGAAAATGGGGACTCTGCTGGGGAATCGAATCAAAACTTTTGGTTTTGTGTTTCCTCATGGATCTTGTCTTAAATTTTGTGTTCTTAGGCCTTGTTTACCCCTTCTTATATGATTTCACTTGTTGATTGACTCTTTACCCCATCACACTCAGCTTACCTGTCAAAATTTGATCAAAATTTTAGGTTTTTTTGGACATTTTTGTGAATTTTTGGGCACCAGCGCTCCCCTGCCTTGTTATCAGGGCACCGACACTCCCTTATAGTGTTCGACAAAGTTTTATGAAGCCCTGGTGTCCCTTACACCAGAGTGCCAGCCCCTGTTTTCACAAAATACCTTAAAACAAATTGCATTTTTGAGGTTAAAAACCCTGTTTTTTCACTTGTTGAGTTGCTTTGTGATTCAATGATTCTTCCTTTGACCTTTGACATGCTTCCTCCTGAGAAGTAAACACCTTATTTTTCAGATTTTATGCCCTTCTTCATTTTTTTTGAGTTTTTTCTATTGAGAGCTTGAAATCGATCCCCTGCTTTCTTCTCTACTATCCGACTGAGAGGGAACTCTAGTGAAGGACATTTGAAGTCTATAACTCTTCTCATTTGGTTCTTTGAGGTCATATGATCCAATCTCTTTCTCCTTCCTTTTGTGTTTTGATTTTCTTTCTCTTGTTTGATTGCAAAAGGGTGTGTTGTTTGTGCGAAATCTACGTTTTCTTGTCTGAATCTCTTTGATCTGAAAGGGTAGTTGGCAGGACAAATTTTGCATTGAATTGATTATCACATACAAACGAAAAAAGTACATCTTCATGATTAGTTTGCATATTATTTTGCATTTCTGAAATTTTGTAGCAGCATATTGGATTTGATTGAGAACAAAATTGATTGAGGGCATTCCTTATCAAGTGTTTGATAGTGAAAATGACTCTTACTCTTTCCCTTAAATAGGTATTCTTTGAAAAGAAATGATTGCTTATCATATTTCATGCATATTTTCGGGAATTCATTCATCATTCCATCAGTTTCACTTTCATACACCCTTTGAGTAAACAAAAACCATTAAAATCGACGCTTAACTAAAATTTATCAGACTTTTTACATCTTTGTTAGCAAACCTACATTAGTTTAAGGTGTAGGGCTTTGGAATAGGTTGAAAGAATAACTTTCCAAAGCCATCAAACAAACTTAGTATCTTGCAGTAGGGAGAGTCAAATCCAATTGTCGTATTAGTCTACCTGGGATCCCCCTCTCACATAGGGGTTACGCATGAGGTCACATTCGGGAGAGCTACATAGATTATCCCTCCGTGGTTTGACTGATTGTAGTGGTCAGATCATATTATGGGGATCGCTTAAAGGTAAATCCACAATTACTGCGTGGAATCCTTTCAAGTTGATTTCGGGCTAGATACCCTGCCCGTACGTTCGGATCGGACTGTCGACTGTACCCACCCAGGGGCTGACTGCGAATTGGTAACCTTAGTGGCCATAATATTTAGGGTCTTACACAAGGTGATGGTGAAGGGAAGTCTCACTATACCTTAAACAAACGTTGGTCAAACTCACTCGGGCTCCTTGGAGGGTAAATCCACAATTACTACGTGGAAGCTTGCACCAAGGCGTAAGTCCATTAAGTAGGTCGCCAACGTAACTGATCCACCCGCTCTATCCCCGCCCCTTCCTATTTTGATCTTGCAAAGTTGGATTTCATCACCAACTAGTGGTTTCATCGTGGGAAGGTTTGTTTGATTGTTTGCTTCTCAGATTCTTAGTGTGTGTTGTTTGTTTTACTTAGTGGACCTTAGGTCGAGTCAGTGATAATGGCATCGAATCCTGATAGTACCAATGGAGGAACCCCTTCTTCTGGGGAACCTTATACTCTTCCTTCGTTTGGAAACTTTGGTCCTCCATATGTTGCCACACTGAGTCTTCCAGGACTCACTATTGGATCACCAGTTTGGTTGTTCCCCACTCCGGTGATCCCGAATCCTCCCAATGTTTCAGTTGCACCTAATACTTTGGATGTCAATACACCACCCACACATCAACCTCACGTTGACTTTTCACCTTATTTGCCCATTAAGTCTCCTTCCATTTCTCCTTCTTCACCTAGTGAAAGCTCTAAAGAAAGTATCCAGGTTGATCAGAAGAAGAATAAACGGAAAGAGAAGAAGAAGAAGAACCTAAAAAGGACAAAGGCTCCAACAACATCAGATGTTGGCTCTAAGAAACCAGTTACTGTTAATAGTACTGGGAGTGTTGATGAGGTCAACAAGATTAAAACGAAGAATCCAAAACCCAAATTCCCTTGCAGCCTTTGTAAGGGTGACCACTTTCTGAGATATTTTCCCAGTCTTACCCAGGTCTTAGAAATGTGGTCCTCCACGTCATCAACCTCTGTCGGTCATGTCGATGATACCCCATCAACTAGTGATGTTCAGGTTGGTAAGAAGAAGAAAACTGTCAAGTTCCCTTGCATGTTATGTAAAGGTGATCATTACTCTCACCTTTTCCCTCCTATGGAAGAGGCTTCTTCTCTTTTGGAAAAACTTTAACTTCCAAAAGGTTATCGTAAGATTTACCCTGACCCATCATTAGTTGATGGACTGGTCAGTCCGGTTCCATCCTTGGTCAGTCCGGTTGATCAGATGATCAATCTAGTTTCCTCCTCGATTGAACCACAAAACCAAGTAGCTAATCCAGTTCCGTCATCGATCAGCCCCACTCTTCATCAAAAGAGTGACACCAAAGTGGTTGATCTATTTTCATCCTCGGTCGATACCACTCTCCCATTAGAGAGTGACACTAAAGAGGTCGATTCATTTCCACCTGTCGACCCCATTCTTCCCTTGGAGAATGAAACTCAAGTGGTCGATTCGATTTCACCGTCGATCAATCCCATTCCTCCATTGAGGAATGTCAGAGTGACTGATCCAGTCCCTTCTTTGGTCAGTCCCACTCTTCCTCTGAAGAGTTCCAAAGTGGTCTATCCAAGTGTACTATTGGTTGATCCGATCAATCATTGGTCGATCCTACTCCCCTTCTATAGAGTAAACCCGATACTGCCCATGTTTTTCTCGTTAATACAGACTCTACCATGCTGGGGGGCATTCCTCCCTCTCTTGTGAAACCCCCTCCAAGCACTGAAGCCATCCTTTTTTATTAGGGTGTGCTAATTAGACCTCGTCTTTCCTCTCACATTCCTTTCCAGATTATAGTACAGGTTCGTGGTCGGGACGTTCCTCAAATGCCGATAGACGAAGGTGAGTCCATTAGTATTTTGTCTTCTATTGCTTGGTACACTTTGGGTTGTCTGTAGATTGCACCAGTTACACATAATCTATTAGCTTTTAACAGAAGAACTAGTCAACCTTTAGGGATCCTTCCTCAGTTTTCTGTAACTTTGGGAGGGAAAACTGTCTTTATCGATGCCATGGTAGTCCAAGACCCCTTGGATTTCTCTTTACTCCTTGGGCGGGATTATGTCTATGCTATGAAAGATATTGTATCCACCCTTTTCTGTGTGATATCTTTCCCTCACGATGGAAGAATTGTGACTATTGATCAACTTTCATTCATTGGCCCCGACTGGGTTACCTCCCTAAGTGGTTCTTATATGCGGACAGTATCACCCCCGCCGCATGTCAATTATGTGGCATTGTCTCCCATGACCTCAACCTCCGATGATTTGGATCTGGTAGTTGAAATGGTGATCTCTTCGGTAGGATTATTGGAGCCTAATCTCCTTACTCCTATCACAACCCTTGACATGTGTCCTTTCTCGAGTGATTATCTTCCATCCAGTGAAGATCTCCTGGAGGCCATGACCACGTTTTATCCATTGACATGGTACCCTTCCAGAGCATTATCCTCTTGGAAGCCATGATCTAGACGAAACCAGGAGCATAGTTTCTCTTCTCTGTGGCAAGATCGTTAAAAAATGAAACAGAGGATTTGAGCATAGTTTTCTTCTCTATAGCAAGCTTGTTAAAAAATGAAACAATCACCTCTCCCTTCAAGTTGAGTCTTTCGCCAAATCTCGTAGATGTCGAGTCGAGTCTTTCATTAGGTCTCATTTTTGAACCTTCATTTCATCCACCCATATCCTTTTTCTCCATCTAGCACAGAAATTGGTGACAACCTCAAAGTCAGTGAATGAATTGAAGCTTGGGGGGCATGTCTCCAGCCTTTGATGATCATTCTGGAGTCAAGTCACTAGATTTCAAGCTAGGGGCAGAGTACCGAGCTTAGTCTTTGTTCTTTCTCGTGCTCGTAAATACATGAGAATGCATTCGGGTAAACTTTTATCTCTTTTTCGGACCTATATGGACACATGAAAAAGGAACCCCCTAGAGTCTCCTTTAAGCTCTTTTCAAACTCTCTAAACATGAAAATATTGCCGAGTGATCTTGCTTCCTTTCCCACTCGTTAAACAGTTTGAAAGGGCGTCTTTTGAGAGATAGTTTATCTCTTTTTCGGTCTCGTTAGACTACTGTACGAAAAAGGAACTGAAAGAGTTATCTTTTAAGTGTTTTTCCAAACTCTATAATGCTGAAAAACCTTCGAGTTTTCTATCTTTGGACTCGCTAAAACACACATCGAAAGGCCCATAAGGGATCAAACCCTTACTTCTTCCAGTTCGTTAAACAAAGGAAGAGGAACTTACCGAAGGTGAGTTATATCTAGCATGTGTTATCCTCCTTGAGCTCATTAAATAAAAAAGAGGTACTCGTCTATCTGGATGGGGGAAAATTTGAAAGAAGCAAGCCAAGCAGTCTCTTGAGAACATTACCAAGTAATTCTTAGAGTCTCCCTTGAACATGACACTTTGTCTTTTGCACAAATTATAACCCGTTGAACCTCTGCACTGAGCCAATCCTTTGAGTTTCTTTCACTCCTTTGGATCACCCAACGCAAGTCACAGCATCCACTACATCATCAAGTTTTGGTCCATGTCATGTTTTGTTGTTGTGCCTCAATGTTCAAGGGAAGTATCTGCCTCTAGAGTCAGCCATCCCAAATATCTTGCCTCAAAACCCATGTCAGTCCATGTCCATTTGATCCGCCAATTACATCTCTATGTCCGTTTCATGTCGTTGATGGGGGATACATCAAGGCCCTCCTTCGACGAGCCTATTCCTGTCGACCTCAACACATTATCCGGGAATTAGGCTTATAAACCAGTTAGTACTTTGGGACCTGCATGCCTCAATGGTAGGTCTCCTCACATTCGATAGTAGGTTTACATCATTGACCTCTGATCGGATGATTCCACAGATGTTCAATTCTAGCTCATCCATTCACATTCATTGAAATGTACTAGGTTACCTTGGGAATCATTGACATTAATGGTGATCTCCCTTGCACTTGTTAACGGTTCACACCATTGACCGATAATCAAGTGTTTTCTGCCATGTTCGACATCAGGACATCTATTCACATGGTTAGAATCGTACCACATTGGGATCGGTAAGAAGACACTTGGTTGAGTCATCACTTTGATATCTACTTTGCCCAGGCTGTGAAAGAGTTTCTCTTGGACAAATGATGCATACACTGTTACATAGATCCACTTTGTATTGGTCGTGGCTATGTCTTGTCACCTCGTAGATCCACTGTGTATTCTTCGTGGCTATGATCATTCCAGGTCATCAGTGTATAGATCCACATTATATCCACGGTGGCTATACCTTTTCATCAATACAATTATGGATCCACAATGTATTTTATGGTGGCCATATCTTGCAAGTCTTGATCACCCAAGCATAGGTATGGATGCCTTGGGTTTTGAAATATGTCATGATATTTGTTGGTTGTTTGTGTGCAGCTTCCATCAGGTTCTCCGAGTCTATACCCTTGCTTGAACATATACAAAGCATTTTAGTTATCAGTTCACATCTTCTAACTTCATACTTTGGGGGGCAATCTGTTACACCTCAATATTGCTCACTTCGATAAGTGTTGTAAGTGTCGCATGTTCCTCTCAACTGTCGCAAGTGTCGCATGTCATTCACAAGTGTCACAAACATCAAACAAAGCATACTTCCATGATGATGAAACCAAGGAGACATTTATAATACCTCATACACTTTATTTGGAGGAGGGAGAATGATTAACTGAAGTCAAGGAACTCTTACCACCTGAAAGGAGCTCTTAAACAAAAGCTTTGAAGGAGAGCGCTCCCCTACATCAGCCTTAGGAGCATTGGCACTCCCCCACAAGCTACTGGGGAGCGTTATAACGACAAACCACTTCTCTGCAGGACTGTAATCCATCCTTGGAGCGTTGGTTCTCCCCTTGAGCCTCCTAGGGAGCGCTATAGCGCCCTGATGCCCCTTTTGAGGGAGCGTTGTCTAATCTGGGTAGTGGTTGGTTCGTTGAGGAGAATAAGGGAAGGATATTTCAAGTTTGGAAGGTAGTTGCATTCGAATTCTTGGTTCAATCAGAAGATCCCTAATATGAGGAGAGAATTCCTCAACCTACCCTAAAGATACCTCAAGAGGTTAAGCTTCTCTTAACCTATATAAACAGGCTCTATGATGGTGAAAAAGGGGGAAGAATTGCTAGTGTGAAACCTATGATCTCATAGGAAACACACAGTGAAATGAAGGAGAGTGATCAGTGAAGATTCTATCATCCAGGTCGTGGATATTTCAAGCAAGGGTTAGACAAAGGGGACTTGACGAAGCTGTCGCATTCGCATCTACGATTGTAAGTACTGCTATCATTATTCTCATTAATATGTCACACTTGGCCTATTTCTTTCTAGTTTGTGTCTAATCTTACATGAACTTATCATTGATAGATAGATATGTTTTCAAGCTAATATCAATAGAGTAGGAAGTGGTTGTACTTTGTTTGTTGAGCGAAAGATTGGAGCTCAACTCGGAGCATGCAGGGACAAACATCGATAAAGAGGTACTTATGTTCTCCTTCCTCCTCATGTATTAGTTTGTATAGATTTGAAAGGAAGTCAGTGTCCACGTTAAGCACTTTCTGTCTTAGAGTTTAGGGTCTAGCTCTTTGAGGCAATCTACCTGTCTGCAGGGATGATTTTCCTACAACAATAGGTATTAATCAACAGACGAGATTCCATCGGGAAACCTGTGGTCACACATGACCGTTAGATCGGTAGGAGTAAGTAGGGTGTTAAATGCCTTACCCCTTTGTTTTATGTGTCTTCATGGGCAGGGAAGAAATTGGACTGTAGATCTCCAAGGTCCATGGGAGTATCTGGACCGTTGATTTTTCTACGTCCAGGGAGTCGTGGAAGAATGCCCGGGTAGGAACCAATCCGAGCCTTTAGATCTTGACTGGAAAACTCGACAGCCGTTGTATCTGTCAGGAGTTACCCAAGGGTTAGAACCCCAGTGTATAGGGGTGAAAGCTCCGGGATAGATCTGGACCGTCCAAATGACGGAGGCCATGTGTCGTAAGATTACCCATTTCAAGGAGTCGGGAATCGCGAACTCGGAAGTCCTGGTGATGAGAGTTCGGGATTTTCCATGGTAAAAACCTCGAGATAGATCTGAACCATCTGAATGATGGAGGCCACATGTCGTAAGATTACGCATTTTGGGGAATCAGGAATTGCGAAATCGGAAGTCTTGGTGACAAGAGTTCAGGATTTTCCATGGTAAAAACCCCAGGATAGATCTGAATCGTCCGAATGACGAAGGCCACGTGTCATAAGATTACCCATTTCGAGGAATAGGGAATCGTGAACTCGGAATTCCTGGTGACGAGAGTTCAGGATTTTCCATGGTGAAAACCTCGGGATAGATCTGGACCGTCCGAATGATGGAGGCCATGTGTCGTGAGATTACCCATTTCGGGAAATCGGGAATCATGGAATCAGGATTCCTGATGGCGAGAGATTGGGACTTTCCATGGTAAAAACCCCGGGACAGATCTGGACTGTCCAATTTACAGAGGCTACGTGTCAAAATATTAGCCACATCGAGAAACCATGGATCAAGAATTCAGGAGCCCCATGATCGAGAGTTTGGACTCTCATGATGATAAATCCCAATGAAAGGACGAGATTATTTTGGAGGATCTCAGGGTCTGTAACGACCGTCATATGTGAGGAAGAGATGTCAGGTTTAAGTTGGGGCGTGAATGTGCATTAAGGTAAGTAACGAGCAGATCTTGACGGCCAGAGTCCACCTACCTAGATCTACGGTTGAGGTTTCATTCCGGAGCCCCCTTTCCATTCTATTCAGAATTGGGCATGCAACTCTCGAACGGTTGAGATTAATTCACCTTGATCAACGGTGCTCAAGTGAATTTCGGACCCCCCTTGCCATTCTACCTTTAATGGGGGGGGGGGTACGGAATAGTGTGGCATGTAAAGTGGGGCCCCCTCTCTTCCTGTCGACTACCGTGTCACATTTCCCCCTTTGCCACCTTTACTCCACTTAACCATGCGACGGGGCCTGTTCTCATTGGCTGTTCTCTATCCCTGATGGGATTTGTTCCTATTGGCCATTTTCTAACCCTGTAGGGATTCATCCCTATTGGCCGGTTGCTAGCCCTATCAGGGTTCAGCGGTTGCAGAGTCAAACGATTCGACACCCCTGTAGCACCGAGGCACTACGATTATTTGAACTATGATCATGACCCGTGATCACATGGGAACAGAGAGAGGGAAATAACTATCTTGCGCTAGGCCTCTGTAGGTAATTCGGGGGCTCTGATTCAGTAGAAATCAATGAAAAATTCAATTGAGGTAGTGGGTATGTGACAATGGCTATGTAATCCCAAATAATGTTCTAATCGATCCAAATGAGAAGAATCTTATGAGTTGTAATTCAAAATCTAGACATGTTACTCTAGGATCATTGACACCAACCATTGATAGTAAAGTGATGGGTTGCATCATTGCTAAAGAGGTATGGGACAAACTCAAGAGTATCTACAAAGGTGATCCACAAGTTAAGTAGGTCAAGCTTCAACGACATAGAGCAGAATTTGAAAATTTGAGGATGAATGAAAAGGAAGATATTCAACCAATTTTCTTAGAGTTGATGAAGTTGTTAATGCTATCAGAGGATTAGGTGAAGAGCTTGAGGAATCCTTGGTTGTACAAAAAGTGTTGAGATCACTTCTCTTGAAGTATAATGCTAAGGTCTCTGCCATTGAAGAAACTAGGGACTTGACCAAAATTACAATGGATGAATTACATGGGTCTCTTATAGCATATGAAATGAGAACAGGTATAGAAAGTGACCACCCAAACAATGAAGCAGCCTTTAAAGCCATAAAGAAGAAAAAAGAGAAGGATAACGACCTTGATGAAGAAATAGCAAATTTCGTAAGAAGGTTTCAGAAGGGAAGTGGAAGATACAAAGGTAAGTCTCCTCTCAAATGCTTTAATTGTGGTAGAATAGGACATATTCTTGAAAACTGCTACTATAAAAAGAGAAGTCTCAACAATAAAAAGAGTTTCTACTCCAAGGATGATGACATCTCCTCATATGAGAGTGACGAAGAAGATAATGATGGAGGAGAAGTCCTCTTCATAACCCAAAAAACCCATTATGATGATCACAAGAATTCTAAAGAAGAAGAAATCATTTCTGAAGAAGATTCAGATGAAGAAACCAACCTTGATTCCTTTTGGGGATAGAAAGACAATGCAGAGAGTGAACAAGAAGATGAGAATCTTGAAAAGTTGAAGCATGTTGAAACTGAAACTAGCAAGCTTAGAAACACAAACATAACACTAAAAGGTGAATTGAGTAGTTGTGAAGAAGAGAATTACAAGCTTGAAAATACCTTTGATAGCTTGAAGGAACAATTAGAAGATTATGAAAAATTGAAAGAAGAATTGGATCACACAAAAGGGGAGCTACTATTGACAATAGAAATGTTGAAGAAGTTAAAAAAAAGCATTGAAAAATTAGATGAGATCCTTAGTAGTCAAAGATCTCCAAATGACAAGACAGGACTAGGATACAATGACAGTTTGAAGAAAACAAAACAAGAGAAGGAAGATGAAAATGATGAAACCAACACTCCATAACAAGTTGAACAACAAGATAGAAGACTAGAATTCAAAAGGAATGAGACATCAAGAAGAGCCTCTCCCATCAGGTATGAAAGAAATCATTATGAAGGAAACTATAGAATAATAGATCGTGAACCCAGATGTACCACACCACAAAGAATATCACTTACTCCCAAGTATCAAAATTTCTTTCTTGGACATTGTTATACTTGTGGAAATTTTGGACACAAGGCAATCGATTGTAGAATCAATGAAAGGAATAACTACGCAAGTTACATGAATGGTGAAAATAGTAGATATGGAAATGTTCGTAGAACTGTCAACATAAATTATAATCCATTTGACCCATTAATGGATCAAAATATTGTATGTTACAAGTGCAATAATCTTGGTCACAAAGCACGATATTGCAGAGAGTTGAAGGAACATAATCGTATGCCAAATGTTTGTATACCAACTACAACATGGAAAACGAAAGAAATTCCACACAATGAAAACTATCGAATAGCATTGGTCGCTAAAGAATGCAAAGAAGAATATGAATGGTTCATAGACAGTGGGTGCTCATCTCATATGACCATAGATCAAAAAAACAATTGCCAACTTGAAGAAAAAAGGTGGAAATGTTGCATTTGGAGATAACTCATCTACCAAAATACTTGGAAAAGGAACTATAAAGCATAGAAGTGAAAATGTAAAATCAGGAAAATTCCTATTGGTTGAATATCTGAAGCATAATCTCCTCAGTGTCAGCAAAATATGTGATCAAGGATACACTCTTACGTTTGACTCCCGAAAATGTAAAATCAAAGAAAATAACTCAGGAAGATTGGCTGCAAATGAAACAAGAAGACCGAACAACATATACATCCTAGACATGAAGAAGAGAGAGAAGACAGAAGCCACATAAAAGGATTCCAAGGAAGAAAAATTCCCAAAGACCAAAAATAAGGATGAAGTATTATTGAGTGCCACATGTTTAGGGGGAGCATCCCCAAAGAAAAGAGTTACCCTTTTCCATTAAAATCAGGGGGAGCAACCCTGTCCTTTTCCATTGATGTCAAAGGGGGGGAGAAATTGGGATCATGATTATAGGAGGAGAATGAGTGTTGCCATCAATGACAAAGGGGGAGATTTTTGCAAGATTGGTTGTTGTCATTGATGTCAACCCTAGTCATTGGTTTTGGACCGCAATATTGATGAAGGTATTTGGACATGAAGGACAGTGCACATGTAGACACAACACCCATGGATGGATAGTATACATCATGTTATTTCCAGTGGTAGGTGGTACATCATGTGGATCCTCATGGTTGAGGAGAAATTAATTTTTGAATATGACAAAGTGAATTGAAGAAGGAAGTACATGTCAGCCCTGAAGATAATTAAAGAAAAGAATTAAAAAATAAGAAAGTGTCAGGTCGGCCCTAATGTTAAAAGGAAGTGACATAAAGGGTATAAATACATATCATTATACATTCATTTTACACACACAAGTCGAATTTTAGAGGAAATCTGAAGTAAAGAAGGTCAGATTTCAAGGGAGGATGAAGCCTTTTGGTGATGTGTTCTAAGTATCAACAACATCTAGGCTCTATTTTGGACAACAAGGAAAAATTTACATGTTCATAGGTGCTTACCAGTTTTCTCTTGATTTGTGTTCCTGCATTTTTATCACCAAGAATTTATTCTTCTGGATGATTCTTCTGCAAAACCTTTGATGGAGTTTGTGTATCTGGGTGTTCTATTTTCTCTTCTTCTTATTCTTCTTCTTCTCCTTCTTCTTCCTCTCCTTTTTCATATTCTTCTTCTTCTTCTTCATTGTATTGTATTTCTTTCATTGGCAGTTTGTTCTTATGAGGTGTTGCTTCATCTGTTTTAACATTTATGCTTTCAAGAATCTTTTGTAGTATTTTGTTGTAACATCTATAGGATTTTATTCTTGATGAATAACCACGGAAAATTACTTCCTCTTCTCTTGATTCAAACTTGCCTAGATCCTCATCATCTCTTTTGATGTAACACTTGCTTCCAAATATTCTAGAGTGTTTTACAGATGCTAGTCAGCCTTTCCATAATTCATAGGATGTCTTATCACCATTGCCTCTCATTTTCCCTCTATTTAGATTGTAAACAACAGTGTAAACTGCTTCTCTCTAAAATTTATTTGTTAATTGTGCTTCATTTAACATTGTCCTAGCGATCTCTTGAACATGTGTTTTTTTCCTTTCAACTACTCCATTTTTTTGAGAAGTTATTGCAGCTGCATAATGTCTTTTTATTTCATAGGTTTCATAGAATTCTTCAAATTAATTGAATGTTAAATCACCTCCATTATTTGACCTTAAACATGTGATTTTCATATCTCTCTCATTCTCAACTAAAGATTTCAATGCTTTGAACTTTTCAAATGCCTCAGATTTATTTTTGAGAAAGGAAACCCAAGTCATTATTGTATAATCATCAATGAATATAATAAATTAATTCTCTCATTTTCATATTTTTTGTTCTTGTTAGTCCACAGATATTTGTATGCACAAGTTCCAATGACTTGGATGTTGCATATTCCTTTGTTTTGAAGCTCATCCTTGAAAGTTTTCCATGCTGGTACTGCTTACAAATAGTGTTTAAGGGTTTTGTGATCTTTGGAATATCTCTTATTTCTTATTGGGTGCTTATTTTTACCAAGATATCAAAGTTTATATGGCCCATTATTGTATCCCATAGCCAAATTTCGTCTTTCTTCCTATAAAACATTTTTCTCCATTAATCTCATAAAAAATGTATACATTTTTTGGGGTTCTGATTCCTTTTGTGACCAACTTGTCCGAACTTTCCTTTCTGATCTTACATTCTTGGGAGTAAAAAGTAAGAGTGTGTCCTTGGTCACACATCTTTCTTGCACTAAGAATATTGTGCTTCAAGCATTCAACATAGAGAAACTTTTCTACCTTATCCCTTCCATTCTCAATACTAAGAGTGCTCTTTGCAACTATTCTTGAAGTGTCATTGTCTTCAAAGGTATCACTACCTTCATTCTTCTTCAAGGTGATAAACATTGTTCTATCTCATGTCATGTGACTAGAGAACCCACTGTCAATGTACCACTTATCCTTATTATTTTTTGCATGCAGTGCAGCTTGTCCGAACAAGGATTTGTATTTCTTTTGTTCCCTTTGTTCCTGATTTCTTTCAATGATTGTTGGGGACTCCTCTTTTTGTTTTTCTTGAAATCACTTCTACAAAATTTTGTTATATTCCCACAATTATTGCAGTTATAACATATAATGTTATAGTTCAGCAAAGGGAAAAATGAGTTGTAATTTCTCCTTTAGAATCCATAGGTATCTATGTTGTTGTCCCTCATGTAACCTCCTTTTTTATTTATTCTACAATTTATTTCTTTATGACATAAGCCATTGCAATAATAAAAATAGACAAAGAAATAATTTTGATACCTGATTGTATGATTCCATCTTGATGGAAAAGTCTTCATGATTCTATCCTTGTGAGGAAGATTTTCCTCCTGTGGAACATTATGTTCTTTCTTCAACTTTGGTAGGATGTTTTTATCAAATCAACATAACTCTTGGTATTTCCTTCAATTAATAGTTTTGAAGAGGTTGAGGCTTCTTTATCAGTTTCCTTATTTTCACTATAGCCAAGAACAATCTTGTCAAATGGTAATCTTTGACGGTTTAGGATTTCATTCATAGTTGCAAACCTCTTTTCAAATTTTATATTGGTATTTGATATTCCAACTCCTTTCTTAGAAAAACTATTTTAGATTCTAGGTTGCTGCAGACATATTCATTTTTGTTTAGTTGGGTTCTTAATGATTCTTCAATTCTCTTTGCCTCTTTTACTTGAGTTTTTAAGCTAATGATGATTTTTCAGTTTCATCAGAATTTTATTTTATTATGATCATTTATTTTATGTACTTCTTCAGTTGCTCCTTCTGTAGCCATTTATTGTTCCCCAATCTCTCTATTTCATTTAGAGCACGCATGATCTCTCCTTCAAGATCCACTTCAACATTAATCTTAGGGTTGTCTTATTTTGTTGAATCTTTGTTTCTATTTTCTAGGACATCAGTCTGAGTTTATAGAACCATGAAGATTATCTCTTATGTTTCACTATCATTGTCATTAGAGGATTTGTTATCCTCATTAGTGTATATATTATTCTTTTGTCTGTAGAAATTTATCCTCTTTTAAGTCTTTCCCTTCTTGTACCTTTTGAAACTATAATCTTCTTTTTCATTTCTATTTTCGTAATTTGCATAAGGACATTTAGCATTAAAGTGTCCTACTTCTCCACAATTAAATCATTCAAAGGGAATCTTACCATTGTATTTGTTTGTTCCTCTCTTGAGTTTTCTGACAAAGTTAGCTTATTCTGCATCTGATTCACTATACAAGTTGTCACTTGTTTTGTATTCTTTTTTATTTATATCCTTTGATGCCTTGAAGGATGTTTCCTTCCTTGATCACAGTGTTGGCTTATCATTTTCTATCCTCATACCTAATCCGGATTATTTTCGGCATGAAATGAGAGAGGAGATATAATAAAGAAATGCACAGAGATATCGCATACATCCAGTAATATAACAGAAATATATCAGAGATGCAACCATAAACACAAAGATACAATAATACATGATTTCTATTAATGAAAGAAATGTACAGAGACTGTAAAAATACAG